>JAVJGG010000074.1:46431664-46452119 GCA_035590195.1 Aviceda cuculoides | reverse complement strand
GACACAGCCAGGGCAGCTGACCCAAACTGGCCAACTGCGTATTCCATACCATGGGACGTCACATCTAGTATATAAACTGGGGGGAGTTGGGGTGGGGGGTTGCCCACTTAGGGACTAAATGGGTGCCAGTCAGCAGGTGGTTAGCAATTGTGTTGTGTGCCACTTGTATATTCCAATCCTTTTATTATTACTGTTGTCATTTTATTAGTGTTATCATTATCATTATTATTTTTTTCTTCTGTTCTATTAAACCATTCCTATCTCAGCCCATGAGTTTTACGGGTTTTTTTCTAATTCTCTCCCCATCCTACTGGGTGCAGGGGGAAGTGAGTGAGCGGCTGTGTGGTGCTTAGTTGCTGGCTGGGGTTAAACCACAACACAGGGCCAGAATCTTGTAGCCAAAGCTTCTTGGAAGTGGCAAAATACATCACTAATATGCCCCATGACACCTTGCTTTTTTCAGCTTCATCTAAGTTCCTACACCTCAGTTCTAGTCTAAAGTAAAAGCAAGCTGTCCTGACCAGGGCTTACCCTACATATTCTTCCCTGCTATCTGTGTTCTTAGAAACCAGAGACTCCTCCATCTTCATTTTCATTAACTCCTCAGATTCTCCTGAAATCATACTTCTTGCCTGTTCTTCTGGGTTAGGAATGTTCCTTCTGCATTCCTTCCAACATTGTGCACTCTGGCAGGATTCAGTGACCACCAGTAATATATGTATGTAGAGGTTTTGGTGTGTGCAGTACACACCTTTGGGGATATTAAATGTATATTCAGTTGTTACAACCATTTCACTGATTGTGTTCCACACTGAGCATTGCAACTCTGAATTAATAGTTCAGATCAACAGTCAAACTTAACACATGAAAATGTTTTATTCATTGGGAATATTGATCTTTATTGCTCTGATGATTAAAGCTAAATTTATACTTTTTAAAGTAGTTAGAAGACTTATATTTTAAAACTTTTTAGAGTGGCCCCATTTAAGTTGATTATCCTGCTCTGATATGTTAGTTTTCGTAAGAAAGAGATTTTTCTGCTGGGTTGCAAATGATTATGTAGACAAAGGAATCTGTGATAAAATTGACCAAGAAAGTATAGAGCTTTCACGTCTCCAATTAAGACCTGAAACTGTTTCTTCACTTTTTCTGAAATGAAAGGGAATTTCCATGAAATGAACAAACTTGTCACTTAGTCAAAAACCGAGCAAGAATGAGAAAGTATGAAGGTAAAAAATGTAAAAGAAAAGAAGAGATGAAGAGACAAAGGGTTTGTTAGTTTTGGTGGGCTGAACTAATAATCACCTTCCTTTTAGTTTATAATTGTCATAATTTCTTCGTAACTTGTAATTTGCCCAACAATTAAAAAAAAAAAAAGAGTGATATGAAAAAAAAAAAGGTATGGAAAAACACTAATATAGAAATTAGTTATATTAGCATTTGTATACAAGATTTTGAATTAAAGCTCAGGAATATCCTTTCACATAAAGCATCTTCAGAGATGCAGATTTTTCTTTTCCTGAAGTGAAAAAATGTAAATTCAGAATTCACCCAATTACATCCCACAAAACTTACTGAAAACTTTCTGAAAAAAGTAGCCTTCTCTTTCCCATCAGGCAAGCTAAAATTAAAAGGCTGGCAAAAAGAAAAAAGTTGAAAATGTTTGTTCAAGGAAGTGTAAAGAGTTTTTTGCCCTTCTCCATAACAGTTTAGGGTAGTACTACCATTTCTTTTCCATTAGCTTGATGTTCATGAAGTAATATAAATATCATTTGAGCCCAAGTAACCATATTTTCTCTTGTGTTCTTGTATATTTAGGGAAATTTGCAGTTTACAGGTGGATACCAAAGCAGTTTTTAATGTCTTAGTTCTCAGGGACAGTCCTAGATGCAATCTTAGAGAATGTATACTATTAACATGGTGTATTCATTGATAAAGACAGAGGCTGCAGTCAATTTGTATGTTGCATTGATAACAGTAGAGGCTACCAGATTCCCATAAGCAGTGACAAATTTTCACTGTTTCAGTACTTAGAGTCCAAAATCATCTAGAACCTTTGCGAATCCTAATATGTCTGATACCATGGAAGTAGCAATAGTAAGACTCAGAAGAATCTTCTCCAGTTCCATTATAATCTTCAAAATGGAGGGAAAGAGAATGGGCTCCAGAGAATGGACTCCATTCATAACAAATTTATTCTATTGAACTATTTGGTCTGAGGCTGACAACAGTTGCCTCTGTAGGGAAATAAAATATTTCTGCATCCTTGAATCCTCCACACACAAAGGTTTTATGAGGTCTTATACACACACATTGAAAAGACACAAAAATCTGTTCCACAAATGCTCTCAACTTAAAACTGCTTTTCATAATATTTGTGTTTTCATTTTAATTCTGTTTTCTTCTCTCCTTTCCTGATTTGGTTCCCATGTGCCCATCTAGTTTGTAGGACGAGATAGCTGTAAGACACTAACCCTTTCAAACTCAAAAACCAGGTGTTTGAAAGTAAAGAAATTACTCATGGGTGTTGAAATAGCAGTGCATGATAGGAAGAGGGAAGCAAATAATAGCAGCTGTGTCCCACAAGCAGAGCAGCTGTTAAATGTTTGTGCCTTAACACCTGTCGGAGTCTGGCAAACACACGTCCACTGTGCTCGCTTTATTATGTACTAGTCAGAAGGAAAAACAACTGACGGTGGAATAGAAGGAACAAGAACATGGTTCCCCAGCGAAGGAAAGTGCCTACATTAAAATTATACTTTCTTTACATTCTTAGTTTCCCATTAAATCCTACTTTGTTTCAGTTTAAATAACCAGTAATCAATTCATTATAGTACTATATCAACTAATACACATATGTTTTGATTTTCACTTTGAATTAGATAAAGCAGCAAGTCTTTTATGCTCCTTATCCTTCATAAAGAGACTTGTGATACAAGAGGCAATGGTTGCCAATGAGCTTCAATTCTTATGAATACTTGGATTTAATATGTATTTATGATGTTCAGTCCCTCAGTTCATGATATATCTGTGCAGGTCCCCTGCTGATAATTAACAGCTTTGACAGAATTTTATGGTGAATTTTGGAATTTCATTCACTTTCCCAGAGAATTAAGTTAGATGGAGGGGGGGAGGGTGTGGGCTGGACAGGGGCATTACACACCGCAGCGACAGGATGAATAATTTCGAGCATGCACGGTGTCAAAGTGAGATGAGACAAGTTCAGTGGAGAGAAATCCACTGAAAGCTTCCAAAGGCATAGCCACCAGTTGTGACTCAGGAAGTCTCTGAAGGTGAAAATAGTAGAAGACTAGGAGAGATATCTGAGGGGAAAATAATACAAGGATACTCACCTCTTTTTTACTCCCCCTTGGATATCTGCTTCAAACACCAGGGCCAGTAAGACCTTTGGTCTTGCACAGTTTGGCTATGAGGGTCTAGTGAATGCTTGACACTTCAACACATGGAATGAAAAACCAGGGCTGTTGAATGCCATCTGGCACCTGAAAAAAATTGGTTCCGAATGAACCATTCACAAAACAGGGTTGAACACCGAAGATGTATCTATAATCTCTGAACTTTCTCGTGAGCCAACTGACAGCGTAAGAAACCCTTTTGGAATAAAGGGACTCTGCCCTTTTTGCTCTGCGGCAGTCTTCACTGATCTGATCCTCTGGGACTTACAGTACTTTTGCCATTGAGGTGGTAAAGCATCTTTGCATTGTCAAAGGTAAGCAGATTGTACAGTGCATTGCTGGGTTAATGCCAGAGCACATGCTCTGGCAAGCCAAAAGTTGTCTCCTGTAAAACTGTCTTTGTAATCACGCCAAAATAAAACTTCCTGTGCCCAGGAAAACACAAGTGTTAGTATCTTCCACCAGCTGCTCTTAACATTTCTCTTCATTTCACAAACAATCAAGCAAAGCTCTCCTACAGGAGCAGAGTTAAAGCCAGGATCTGGATAGTTAGGATTATAAATTAAAGAAAGTCAGGCTAGACACACACTATGTTTTCTGTATCAGAAAAAGGTAAGTAAGTATTGAGACAATTAACTTGGGTATATTCATCACCGAATGCAGAAAATAGATCAATTATCAGATGTCTTTCCCTAAAAGTAGCAGAACTTATTTCTATTTTTTATCTCAACTCCCAAGTTTTCTTGCTTTTACTCTTTCTTTCCTCTTCCCTCATCCCACTGCGGGGGGTGGAAATAAGTGAGGAGCTGTGTCATGTTTAGCTGCCTACCAGGGTTAGCCCACAACAAATGGGATCAGTATTAGATTCACATCAAAAAGAGTTCATTGTAGAAAACAGTGCAGGAAAGTCTTGAGCTTGTAACTTGCACAAAATAGGCAGTAACCCTTGATTTTTCACTACAAGCGTGTGAAAAGGTCAGAAACATTTTTTTTTTTATTACTTCCAAGGTCTCAGAAATCCTAACATCTGTCAACAGAGACCCACAGACAAGACTGTTGTACATAAGGGTACTTGACACAGGTGGATCCATTTGCACAGGAAGGACCACCTCTGAGTAACAGACTCAGAGCAGCAAAGAGTGTGATGGGTATAATGCAAAACTGATGCAAATCACCTTTTCCCTGCTGAATAGAGTTAGGCTAATGCATGCCTTGAAGTGGTCAGGCAGTTGGACTAGCTGATCGTCGTAGGTCCCTGCCAACTGTCACTGAAGACAATGAGGACTGAAGATCACAGCTCAAGAATGTGTGTATCAGCACTAATCCATGAGAGATGGGATGATGGCTAGAGATAAGGAGATATTGCCTTAACTCAGTCCAAGTAGGACTGCAACACTTTCTACCAGGGTGGCTTTTCCTAGAAAAGTAACTGGAAAATTTAAACAAGCCCCTCATGCAAATATGTGCAGAGGGAGAGGGGCATGGAGCACTTCACCAGAGCCATGAAGTTGGAGCAGGTTGATGAAAAGCCAGCTTAGAGAGAAAGAGACATGAAAGTCATTTGATATGGGTTTGATTTTGGCTACCTCCTACTGAGCAGGAAAAACAATGTAAATGTAAGTTAACATCAACCTAATACTTGAATTAAACCTTGGGCTTCAACAAGTATTTGGATGGAACAATGAGATGGTAAAACTTACTTCATAAAACAAAGGATTAAGAGGAATTGAGGGTGCAGGGAGATCATTAAGTGGCTGTGTCAGTCCTAGGAGCTAACTCTGTGGTGTCTGGAAGCAGAAGAAAACCACGGCAGGAAAGTCAGAGCAGCTGGAGAAAGGCAAGTAAACTGCAAGCACATAGGCAGTGGTAGGCTAAAAATGGGACAGAAAAAAGTTCATTATTTGAACAAATATTCCAGAAATAAAACAGGTGTCAAATTGGCCAAGACAAAATTCAAAAAGAAAGCCTAAGTCTTTATTCATGGCTGTTAACAGCAGGCCTCTCATACTTAGACCTTGCAGAAAGGACTCACTGCTCTGAATGAAAAACAGGACTCAGTAAAAGGTAAACGACTTTCAGGAGACAGAACAGACTCCAATACAGAAGAGACTTAAGGTGATGGGAAGGAGGGTTTCTTTGGAATATAGAGTGATCATGGGATGGGTAAGATGCTACAAAATCCTGTCCAGACAGCCTAGTCCTAAACAGACGAGTCCAGTCTGAAGGTGAGTAGAGGCAATGGGTGGCAGTGTTACTAGCAGAGCGTTAACACAATGCTTATATGGGAGAGGCAGCTGAGTTGCCCAAAAGTAGCACAGCTCCATATTTCCTGCATCCCTCATTTTCCTCTCAACACTTCACCGGTGGAGCTTTCACTGCCAGATCATTCACAGGAGGCTAAAAACTAAGCAGCCATGAGATAAAGTGGGAGTACTGGGGATGTGAAGAGCAAATGCAGGAAAGCAGAAGGACACCACAGTTCTCCGCCATCCTCATCATACCAGGAGCTGAAGGTTAAATACAAAATGAGACAAGTGCTGTGGATGTCATTACGACTGATAAGAAAGCATGGACCCCTTCCCCAGGGGACAGGTGATGCCCCGGAGACATCCCTAACAGTCCTAGTTTAGCCTTTAATAGTCTCAACATTATGTTAAGATGAGTTTATTGTCCCATTCAACTCATCTACCCACTTGTATCCTCACAGCTAGGCAGGAAGGTCTTTAGCACAAGTATATGTTTAGTCACTTTAAAAAAGGATTTCTGTGCCTGGAAGGTTGTCTGTCTTGGTAAGTCTATTATTAAGAGACGCCGCCACTCCTTACAGACCTTGGTTTACATAAATCCTTAGGCCCTCAGACTACAGCAGTAATACTAATTCATATCTCTCTCTCTCTTCATATAAAACATTTTTCAACCCTTGAGAGGAGTTTCCTTAGCAGAACCATAATACAAATGAATGACCTCATTATAAAGATCACTCTTCACAAACAAACACAGTTCATTCCTAGCTGTGAAGTACAACTGTCATTCTCTGTTCTGACACTAGAATTTTGGGTCTCATTTATATTGCTCCATGTTTGGTTTTTGGATGGGGAACAAACAAATCCGCCATTAGAAATCAACCCACTAAAGCCAAGTTTGAACAAGCCCTTGGCAGTGGTTTTAGCTCTGAGTACTTTCTTTTAACATGAATGTTTTACTATAATCTCTTTCTGTTGTTGTTACCTGGCTGAGCTTCAAGAAGAGTAGGCCAGCCACTTAGCAAATGAGATATTTCTAAATAGAAAGAGAGAAGGAACAAGAAATCTGTTATCATCAGAGACAACCCTGTATTGCCTTGGTGATTAAAAAACTAATGACCCCATAGCTGGAGCCAAAAGACTTTATTGTCCTCTCCTGCTATAAATCAGCCAAGCCAAATTCAGTCCAACTAATTATTATGCCTACAACCTACAGCAGAGAGTGCCTTATGAAATTACTGGCCATAGAGGGTAATCAGTCACTCTTGGAGCCTCACATTGGAGCACGGAGATGGACTTTGCAAAGCTTCCTTTCAACCATGTCAGATTATGATCCTATAGATCTGGGCTAGCAGGCAGGTCCTGGACAAAGTCTGGTGTCATCATGGAAGGGTTAGAAAGCAGGAGTAGGTTCAACAGGGGATGTGAGCAGCAAAATGATGTTACGAGTGCAGACAGTAACAAGCAGAGGAAACAGAGCAATCTTTGCTGAGACTGTGTCTTAAGCCTTCATCCTGAATTGTCCACTTTTTACCAACATTTCCAACTATTGGTATTATCGAACGAATTTATTCTTAGCCACCTATTTAGCCAATCTGTAGTTCTGCTATCATTTTCGATTCAGTGACACGTGCCAACTGAAACTACCCTCCACCAATCTTGCATCAGCCAAAAACACATTTGAAAGGCTCGGCCCAGCTAGCTCTGCTTCAGCCTTTCTGATGTGGAATTTCCCACAAAGCTTCCTTGCCATGGATATCAAACACTGACCCTGTGTGAATGACATTCAAACAGAAATGCTTTTTCCAGTCTCACTGTACACGGCAACTCTTGCTATGGAGTGAATTTTTCCATTAAAATCCTTTGTAATCCCATTCAACAAACATATATCTGTCTATCAAAATAAGAATCTTCACATCTTTCTAAAAATCTACCTCTCACTCCCACAAATCTCAGTATTTTCCCCCAAGGTCTTTACTTTCCAGGTTTGGGTTTGGTGTTTTTTTTAAAATCAAATTTATAGAAGCCAATTGTGGCAGCTTTGTGAAAACGTCTGCAAGAGCAAAGGGGAACATGTGCAGAATAAAAGTAGACCTTTGCTGCTGCCACCATCCCTTTAATCCTTTCCTGTAAGATCTCTTTGCTATCACAGAGCACTCTCGAGGGAAACACCTCCTGAGAAAGTGGACCTCAATGGGTTCAGGGAAGTGCAGCTGAGTAGAAAACAAATTTTGTAGTGACCTACGCAGCCATGCCAAATGCGATAGTCTGGAACTTAATGAGCTGCTGTAAAAGTTCCCTAAAGACTGCACTGGCCACAGCGTCCAGGGCTCCAATTTCAGAAAAAACAACTATGTCTCACTCATACCCTTGACCTCAACTTGAGCCGAGAGATGAGGGTGAGAGACAGCAATCTCTGCTTCCTTCACACCATGACCTCCAGGAGTGACCCTACTGTCACCTCTTACCCCACTTGAATTTGCAAGCAATTCACCATACACACTTTCACCCTCCATTTGAGGTTTCAGAGTGACCCAGAGAAAGAAATAAGCTGCATATTAACTAAATCCACATCTGCTACAGCAAATATTGCTGCTGCCAGCACTGCAGAGAAATGATATAAAAGGTCCCCCAGCCATTAGAGAGAAATTCACTTGATTTTGTTCCAGTGCTGCTGACTCAGAGCTGCCTCCCCTGCTCTTGATCTCTCTCTCTTTGGCTTGCCCTCTTGACCCCATCACTCCAGGGTTTCTGACTGGCTCATTTTCAGCCTAATTCTCTCTTCCTTATTCAATGCCTGTCATGTTCATGCCTGTCTCCCAAGTACAGCAAGAACATACTTTTCACCCCCCATCTTTGAACCCATAAGTCCCTCTCCACACATTCAAACTTCGGTGGCACACTCTGTTTTGCAGTTTTAATGGCCTCACCACCCTGTTTCATTGGGCGAGAGATGTGTTACTACATAAAACCAGGGCCATGACACGGACTCAAACGTTAACTGCAATCATTCATGGCTTTTAATTGCTAGCACGTGCACACTCTAGTGTAATTAGAATGTCAGTTAGCAGCCTTTCAGGCAGGTTTAGGAAGAACACTTGCCAGAAACCATTCCCTGAAGGCAATGTGGGCTGAGGAAATGGGAGGAGAGGGAGTGTAGTTGTGTGGGTACAAGCAACGTCTTGCCATTTGACCTCAGGGCTGGAGACCAATGCCCAGCCTGCTTTATTTAGAAATACAGCTGCACCCTTGCAGTCTAGTTTCTTTTGTTCCTGTTGAAAACCATCTTGATATCTTTACAGTGGCTCCATTTGCTGCTGGATGTGGTCTTATTCGTCTGTTGTGAAAAAGTAGCCCCTTTTCCTTTTGCTATTCCACTGAGCCCTCATTCAGTTGTTTTGTGTTGTAACTCGGGTATCTTCTTCAACACATTGCCACTGGTCATGTCTCTCCAGGACCTGTCCTTAGTTCACCCCTTTGACACATGTGGGCTTTCCTTTGATGACAAACACTCACCACACACACCCAGCATTTGTTTCTGTCTCCCAAACCCGGCAATTTCCAAAAGCTCAACTGGCCTCTGCCCAGTTTTGCATTCACATCTCCATGCAGGCCACCAAGCAGTCAACTCTAACAAGAGATTCACTTGTCCTTCACATCTGGCAGATTCATTTAGAGCTTGTGTGACAAAAATCAGAGAACTCCAATACATAGTTCATATGTATTGGAACTCCAATCCATATTTCAGTAGGATTTTCCAACAAGATCATATAAAAAATAAAAATATCAGGCCTCTCAACTGTTTTCTCCATCCTTCTTTCATCATCAGTTGACATCTCCATCTAAGATGTGTACTGCAGCTCAGACAGGAACTGGATACAGCAGTTGTTTGGGATCAAGGGCAGCTCTATGCATGAAATTAACATTAGTAACTTAATGGCCTTTCTCTCCCTTAAAAATATCCGTTAACTGATTATCCTTTTCCTTCCACAGCCACAGTGGAACATCCTCTCTGTTGCTTTCTAAGTATCTAACAGGCATATCTAAATTCTTTGATTTCTTCTTTTGCAGCATCTAGCTGCAAGCTAGATCCACCATCCACCTCAAGTGTCTGGCCAACTTTTCTCCATCACTGCAGCTACTGCAGCCTTTGCTTCTTTCCGAGGTCTTAATTCTCTTCTCATTGTATTTGGAATAACCATTTAGGAAAGAAACATCTCTCCTGCCCAAAGCTTAATATGTCAGCCACTTTTTAACAACTTTTATTGTCTTCCTTTTGCCTGCATCAAGTTTTTATCTTCTCCTTCCATGACCTTCTGCTCCCACAGACCTGAGCCTGCCTTTCTTTCTTCACTGCTCTTTCCTGAATCATTCCCATCATATCCCACTCTTTGCTTTCTCACAGCAACTTTCTGGCAGCATATACCTATCTATCTTCTTCATTAAAAATGTAAGAAATTTCACAGAAACATACATTTGATAAACATTGTTATATTATAATCTGAATCCGATTTGATTGAAAAGCAAATCCAGACACACAGCAGACTTGATGACTTTTTGTCAAAGGGGGGGCATGTTTTATTTTAAAATAAATACATGCTTACGTTTCTACATAAACATCCTGAAACTCCCAGTATTTTGACCTTCAGAGAAGTGTGTCACCTGCATTAGAAACAAACTCATATGGAAGCATTTTATAGGCTCTTTTTAAAATGAAAATGCAGGCTTATATTTTTCCTGTATTGCTACTCATATCTCATAAGCTGCACACCCTAACTTTTCATGTCATGTGCCTGTTTGTTTTCATTTCATTTTTTACTGGCAATTTATATGACACTGCAAGGATTGTTTGTGAAGACATGGAGTGATTAAGATAAAATTACTTTCATTATTAATTACATAAAAGTATTTAATGTTGCTCAATGTATTAAACAACAGAAAGGTAAACCACCTTCTGGTGCAGTTGTTTCAGAAACAGAAATGTAGTAGGCAATATGCAGACTAATACACTCACATCACCTCAGAAGACTCACATAATTTTAATTCTTCTTACCTCTTGTTCTTTGTGTAATTGAAAGGTTCTTCTATGATAAATTCACCATTAAGTTTACATTTTGCTGTTGCTTAATTATATTCAAACATTAATTAAAGAAGAGCTTATTTATATTGGCACTAGTAACTACTGAAGGTATGTGAGTCTTGGTATTGCAGTCATTTCAGTTTCCTATCTCGAACAAAGGCATATAAAATAATGTATGGGATACTTCAATTATATATGTGTAAGTCTCATTTTCAGAAAAGGTAAGCAATTATTCTATCAAAAAGCAACTGCTCAACCATCCCAAAGCCTCTGGTCTTCTGTTCACATTTACTTTACCTTAGACATCCTACCTTTGGAGCAATATCCACAATAATAGCAAGAAAACATGCCCTCTTTACCTGCTTAAGCAGCAGTCAGCATCATTATTACAATCATACTCAGTATGTACTTAAAAAAAGCTATGGTCCCTTGCAGCAATGCTGCTTTAGAGAGTTCAGCTAAAAAGAACATGGGTCAATGCATCAAGGTTAGTTTCTTCTCTGGGAACTGTAGGAACTGCTTGAAGCAAAACTAAATGTTAAAATATCTTGTAGGACACTGGAGGATGCAGCATGGATTAGAGCATATAATGGACTTCAACTGGAGACACATCTACATGAACCTCTGCAAAATTGCAACAGAGGAATCACTCTTCAAAAGTGCCAGCAAATCTGCATGCCTGCAGCACATGACACGGTCTGACCAGAGCGGTGCTCTCCTAGCATTTAAGACATTCTAGTAATCTCTTAAAAATGCAGTTATTCTCCAGGTTTCTTACCTATTTTCAGTCTTTGTGGATGACAGTGGTGCAGTAACATCTTCAGCAGGGACAACCTGTCAGGCACACACCCACAACCATTCTAATTTGGGTGTCATGAAGAGCTGCATCAAATGCTGTGCCTATTTTAGGGATGCACAGTCCCCTCCATCACTCCACCCCTCCTAGATGCATCCGTTCACGGTGCCCAAGTTCCTGCTGTGATCCAGTCTTTTAATAGCTATACAGCACAACCCAGTGAAGTCTGTTTGACACTGTGTTTCCTCTCTCCTCTGAATCAGTGCTGCTTGATAAGTGCATCACCCCGATTTAAAGGTTGCTTAAAACTTAATAATAAATAGATAAATAAATAAAAATCATCAGATCTCCCTGCTTTCCAATGAGTAAACCTGCTCCTCAGATGATGGCTTAAGAAACACTGGGGGACATGCACAGCTAGCCCATAATGCTGCAAAGATGCTGACAGTAATGCAGTTGGACGTTCCCTTTGAACAAAACTTGGCTGCTGGCATGCAATCTGTTTTGAGACGGTACCAAGAGGACAGCTCTGACAAATGCCTTGAAATTCAGTGCCCGTGGCCCTGCCCTTGCCATGCTGCAGTGTGTAGCAGAGAACAGTGACAGTTCACATGGCTGGCTGGCAGATATGTTCACAATACATTAACATTTTGTTAGAATCCTGCCAAGTGTCTCTCTGGTCTCAGTGGGAACTAACCAACTGCTTTGGCTACATTTGGATGGGACAGCTGCTTCATCAAAATATCCCATCTGTGGATGGTTTTGTAGGGTACATAACATAGTAATAGCCTTTTTCACCCCTTTCCAAATGAATCTTTCATGTTAGAAAAGACTAGTTTGATCTGCATTTGTCCAGTCCTCAAGTATCTTGTGCCCAGTCCACCAGAAACAAAAGATTCTTATTTTCCCAATGTCCAACACAGAGATCATAAATTCTGTTAATCAGTCTTAGGGCAGCATCACCAAGACCTGGCTTATGCCTTCATTCTGCCTCCAGAAGTATGTGGGGATTTCAGTAATGGAAGGTCAAATTATCTTGACACATCTAAAGATACTAGTCCAGCCACCACTGTGCGCCTTAGCAAAACCTGCAAGGCAGCCCCTGCATTACCCAAAGGTTGAATTATCTCACCGTGATTTGTTTCACAGGTCTCTAGCTGTGGAGAGACTCTTGCTTCCCTGCAGGGAGCTCCTGACGTGTCCTCAGATGTGTACGGGGTCAGACAAGGGCAGAAATAGGAAAGTCAGCAAGAGCTTGAGTGAGAAAGTGCTTCCTCCTGACTCCCTTGGGAAAACAATGCAACCTGGGTGTATATTAACTCACCAGCTCTCTACTCTGCTATGTAGAAACTCTGCTTCCCATTCCATAGTTCTCAGTCCTCCACTCTTGTTAAGACCTTGTTGACTCAGGGCAGCAATGAAAAAGATTTTAATTTTAGCCCAACCTGGTAGCACTAAGCCTCTCGCCAGCTAACAAGACTGGTGCAAAGCCACAAACTTTGGTGTTCACCTCTGACATGCAGAAATAGAATTACAGGTAATGAAACATCTGTTTCCCACTGTGCAAATGGTGTGTTCCTTGGCCTACCACTGGCTGCTTTGGAGTTGATACAAGCTGCTCTCTGGAAAACAAGGGTCCCACTGTTAACAGCACTGTAGCAATCCTGTTCCCCCTCTAACTCACGCTACGCTGGGCATAGTTTTCTAGACTAAAATAGCTATAGGAACAGTGAAGAATCAGGTAGTAAGTTGCTGTTCACATTAGGGTCCAGGGATCAGAAGTGCAGTTAAAGGAAAGTTAAGATTATGAAGAAAAAATAAATAAAATGAAGAAGAAAGATTAAGGTGCAATTGAACCACTGTTTTACCAGAGTATCTACATGGTTGCTTAACATGTTGTGGTGTAAGCCCCTTCCTACCTAATGCACATTAAACTGAAAACACTGAGAGGAAGAGAAAGGAGGCATGGATTCAGAGAACAGCCTTCAGAAGGAGACAAGTTCTATTTGGGTTTTGTATGGTATAATTCCTGAGAAAAAATCAGATGTCATCTTAGGCAATCAATACAGTAAGTCTGAGCATAAATCCAAGTCAGCAAAGCAGCAACAATTTACGCACACAGCTGTCAGAGCCATAGTATTAACTTCAAGTGTAACGCAAAGAGCATTTTAGCTTGCAGTCAAGAAGACAGACAGTATAGGAGAAAGGAGCAAGTTGAACACTACCTTTTCAGCTAGAAACCAATCCTGAACCCTGTAAGGTCTGATTTCAGAGAGTATTGAAATGAACAGAAGAAGATAAAATGGGTCATGGAATATTACAGATACATCCCTAAATCAGTCTGCTAGCAAATCAGCAAATTGATCGTGGTAAGAATGGACCATAAAGCAGTCTACATACACAAAAGGCTAAATAAATTAGACTTCACTGATGAGATATTGTCTTCTCCACCTCCAGTAGTAGCAGGCTATAAATCCATCTATAACTTATTCTTAAATACTTCAATATAAAACATGTGACAGCCTGCAGATACATCCAGTAGAGTCTTACACATTATAAGTGCCCAGTTTTTCTTTATTTGCTTATGGCTCTGATTGCTCTTGGCTGAAAGACTCAGCTGTTTGTGAACCAAGACCCAGCTTGGTCCAGAACAGCTGCAGAACCCTGATTCTGTTTTCCTAATAAGACTGTTGTTGGGACATGGTTGTGTACATGTCCATCCTCATGGTGAGAACACCCAAGAGTTAAAACTGTACAAGACCAGAAAAGTGAAAACAAAGACAGAAAAGTAATAGCAAAGATGTATTAGCTAGCAGTTCCAGAATTCAAGAGGGAAAAAATATTGACATGGAAAAGTTATGAGACCCTGATTAAAAAAACAGGCAATCAGAAGATGGCAGCTCAGCAGCATCAGGGATCAGCCTGTTCCAGGGAGCGATGGAGGTGAGCCCTTCCCCGTCTGATTGATGAGTGCCTTGCCTACAGAAACACTGTGGTGAGCATATTAATGCTTAACCTGCTAGCTCATTAAATTTAGATATCTACCGTGTATATTAGCCAACAAAGAATTGTTGTGTACTCTTTAAGTTGCCTACATTCTGCTTGGAGAGTTGCTGTGTGCATGCTAAAGTTCTCTGAATCAAGTATGCTGGAAAAGGAGAGTTACAGTCCACGCAGAAAACTGTCCACGCAACCAAGTCTTTGTAGGAGGCCAAGAAGCCTTCTCCTCTCTGTGCCTTCTCCCACTTGCAATCACCCATTTCTATGCTCTGACCAAGAGGTAGGCTAACTGAAATTCTGGCTCTGAAGCAAACCAAAAGGAGGAACGGGTTAAGGCAGCAATGATTTCTGGATCACTCCTGCTACTTTTCCTCCTCCCACCACAATTCTCATACTACTGCTCAGGTATAGTTTAAAAGGGGCAGATGTTCCCTTGGCCCAAAGGATCACTTAGCAGTAAATTATATCCCTGGGTTGTGACACAAGTAGACACCCTCAAGCATCTTGCAGAATAATTTCATATTTTCTATTGGGGTCAAATCTAATAATGTGTTTCTGCATCTCTTAAAAGTCCAAGGGAAAAGAAAAAACACACAAATCAGGCAGTTTCAGAAAACCAATCACTGTGAAAGAAATGTATAGCAACACCTAGAAATCTCAAAGTGGGCAAAAAATCTAAGAAGGACATAACTAAATAAAAGGTTCTGAGCTGTTCAATAGTTCAAATACTACTGTAACATTAGTAGTATTTAAACTTGGCTATCAAAATTTATAAAAACCACCATCCATATTTCTTTTTACTTTTGTACTGAAATAAAAATGCTAAAGCCCAATACAAAGAAAAATAATCTTTTAAAATCAATTTTTATAGATTGCCACCTGGCTCTTAATTTGTCTCTTTTCTCTAATTAACAGGCTGTGTCACTGGACAAGAAGAACATTAATGGCACAAGACAACAGTGTCATCTCCTACTACAGAGTAAATCCAGAGGGGAAAAAAAAAAAATCAAAGCAGTTGTTTAAAATAAATCAACAGCCTTGGCTGAGTTGGCTTTCTGCATGGCAGATATTTATTGCCTCACACAGCCCTTACAGCGGGACAATATCTGGCACCAACTGGTTAAAATTAAATTTAGAAAGATACTTCTAGCAAAAGAAACAAATAATACTGTTCAATATTTCCTTTCTGGTTAAGGTAGAAACAGTCTCTTGAGCAGAGGGAGCATAAAACAGAGATGTGTTTAAATCACAGTGCACTGCCATGAATTCTACCCTCAGTCAATTCTAGTGTCAATTTAACAATATATATTGCTACTTCATTTTTATTTCATTTCATATTTCTTTTTATTCAGAAAACACACTATATCATTTTTAAGGGCCAGTCATCTTGGAAGCCTCCTTTTCAAGGCACAGAGTGCTCAGCTCTTTCTGGGCTCCAGTTGGAGACACTTTAGACATGATCCCACAGTCAAAATGACCACTACAAAGCATAAGGCACCAAAGTTTTTCTGCTGTGAGGCCCAAACCCATGGGGTCAAGCAGCACTTTGGGATAACTCCCAGCTCTCCTTCTTCCCCGGAGGAGGCATGGCACTCTCAGAAAGCTCAGATATTTTCCAATTTGAGCAGAAGTGGCTCCTGCTGCAAGTATCATCTCCCAACCTGGACCTGCTGGCAAGCACGTGTTTTCAGTGCTTGACATGCAAACCTGAGAGACGGTCCAAAGTCAACTGTCATCTGAACGTTCACATATACTTTTAAAGTTTAGTGTACTTGGATTAACAAAGGCTGCATTTTTAACCTTTGCATCAGTAAATAAAGGAATCCTTCAATCTGTTCTGCTAAAAATATACATTCAATTGACACAGACTCAGTTTTTTGAGGGGAATTAAGTGCAATATTAACAAATATGGCATTGTAGCTACTCTCAGGCTAAATCTAAGAGAGGATTACAAAGCTTAGCAAAGGTCACAGATCTCCCACTGCAGACATTTGTGGTTTCTAAGATAAGACCAGAGGGAACAAGGCAATCACCTATTCTGAGCTACTCCATGACGTTAGACCCTTTCACTTAGTGCAGCAGGAAAAACCCTTCTTCCATAGTGTGTTCCTACCTTTGAGTTCTTTAAACAGTCCTTGAACTAGGTCAAATATTTTCTAAGAGATATGATACTGACCCTATTTAAGATTGCATCTGGGCCAACTGAGACTGGTGTTTCATACAAAGAGCTTTATAAAATAAATGTTCACAATCCTTTTCTCTCAGTTTGTGTGGCAGTTTTCAGGATGAATAAAGATCAGCATCTTCAAGCAATGGTATAAGAGTTCAGCTTTTGTTGTCACAGGATCTTGCCCTGTCTTTCAGCAAAACACCATCCACTTTCCAAGAGAAGAATGAGGCTTCTGATTTTTTCAAATCTCAGTGCCCAACATCTCTCACAATAGTCAGAACAATCCTTGATGCCTGTGGTAACTCTCTCCTGTCATGCTGTACAGAGTCTGGGTACCAACTGAAACAAAAGATAATAGTCTCAGAAATCAGTTCAGATTTCACGGAAGAGGAAAATATACTTTTGTGGTCCTTTTGTTTTATTTTTCTTTCCTAAGAACTTTCGGGATACGCTTTATGGCATTATGATAAAGTCATCTTTAAAAAAAAGTCAATTCTAGAATAAATGTTCATTATAAGGGAGGAAAAAAATTGCATGTTAATAGCATTTTTAACCTTGAATTTGCTACTTACAGCAGAAAGGGTTTCCTGACATCCAGATATCTTCTGTGTGTGGAGAAAAGAAAATAAAATAATCTACTCAAGAGTTCATACGAAACATTACACCTAGCTGTTGGACCACTAATGTAAAGATACTGTGTTTACACAACAAGGTTTTGGTAGTGGCGGGGAGGGCAGGGGTGGCTTCTGTGAGAAGAGACCAGAAGTTGCCCCCATGTCAGACAGAGACAGTTCCAAGATGGACCCGACACTGGCCAAAGCTGAGCCCATCAGAGAAGTTAGTAGCGCCTCTGGGAAAATGTATTTAAGAGTAAAAACCACTGTGCAACAGCTGTGAGAGAGGAGTGAGAACATGTGAGAGCACCAGCCCTGCAGCCCCCCAGGTCAGTGCAGAAGGAGGGGCAGGAGATGCTCCAGGCGCCGGAGCTGAGATTCCCCTGCAGCCCATGGCGATGAAGACCATGGTGAGGCAGGCTGTCCCCCTGCAGCCCAGGGAGGTCCACGGGGGAGCAGGTAGAAATGCCCTGAAGGAAGCTGCAGCCCACGGAGACCCTACACTGGAGCAGGTTCCTGGCAGGAATGGCAGCCCATGGAGAGGAGCCCACTCAGGAACAAATTTTCTGTCAGGACCTCTGGCCCGTGGGGGACCCACACTGGAGCAGTTCTTGAAGAACTGCAGCCTGTGGAAAGGACCCTCACTGGAGAAGTTCGTGAAGGACTGTTTCCATGGAAGGGACCCCATACTAAAGCAGAGGAACAGTGTGAGGAAGAAGGAGCAGCAGTGACTACTTTATTATTAATTGGCAATAAATCAAAATAAGCTTCCCCAATTTGTCTGTTTTGCCCATGATGATAATTGTTGAGTGATCTCCCTGTCCTTATCTTGACCCACGAGATTTTCATCTTATTTTCTTCCTCTGCCCTGCTGAGGAGTGAGAGAAAGTTTTTGTGGGTACTTGATGGCCAGCCAACATTAACCCACCACAGTAAGGTTTATACAGTGTGTCACTGAGTATTCAGTACGTGCTTTCAAACGCTCGAATGAAGGGTAATGCATATAGGCAAAAACCTGAAGAACAAGGGGCTCAGCCAATACAACTAGGCCACAGAAAGGAGGATACAGCAGGAGAATTACTAGGATAAGCAACACATCTGATATTCAGACTAGAGATGAGGAAGAAATTTTTTGTGATGAGGGTGGTGAAACACTGGACCAGGTTGCCCAGAGAGGTGGTAGATGCCCCATCCCTGGAAACATTCAAGGTCAGGTTGAACAAGGCTCTGAGCAACCTGATCTGGTTGAAGATGTCCCTGCTTTATTGCAGGGGGGTTGGACTAAATGACCTTTAATGGTCCTTTCCAACCCAAACCATTCTGATTCTATAGCACGGTGCTGAGCTATCAGCCTGGAGTGGCCCATCAACAGCAGGATGACATGTATTGCACAAGGTCTACCCCAAAACACTTGTATATAATGAAATATAAATTAAACCCATAGCATAAATGATATCTGGAATTTAAGTAAATGCTTAGCACACAGATTAAATGGTTCAAATAAATGTGTGACAAACAAAAGCAGCCAATAGGAAAATACATGATATAATGTACAGGGACATGTTTAAATGCACATAACAAGGAACTGCACTACATCTCTCGCCTGGCAGCTGCTGGGCAGTCCCATCTCAGGGTATCCTGGTTAACCATGGATACCCAGGCTTGCTATTTGCTGAATAGAGAAGCCTGTGACACAAAACTACTGTTCAAATCTAATTCTGTGGTTAAATGTAATTAAGTCAGGGTCCTCAGCAAGAAGGCCCAAGTGACAAACCAGAGGTCATGACAGAAGCCAATAACTCCTGTTTTCTGAGTGCATAGTTTTTTTCACACAGCACCAGACCATCTTTCCTACAAAACTCTCCAGAAGGTAGAAAATCAGCAGTGAACATGAAAACAGAGAATATTTAATTTCATAGAATCAGAGAATCATAAAATCATGAGTTGGGCCCCCGCAAAGGTTAACTTACTGCCTGGAGTGGCTGGAATTCCTCTGTGCTGCTCTCCTGCTGACCTGTGATCCGTCTCCAGGCACTGGGCATCTATTGCTGGCACTGGCATCAAACTGGTAGGAGTGGGATGGATTGAGGTTCCCCTCCCCCAGCAACTTGTGTTTAAAGCCCTCTTCACCAGCTTGGCAAGCCTAATTTGATCATGAGGTTGGCATGCAATATTACAACTGAAGTTCCTGCATTTTCTTTTTTCTTTTGGCTTTGTATTTCTTTTGTTCACACTCTTTTTCATGTGCATTATTGCAGAGGAACTGCTGACAGTCACTACTTCAGATGTGGGACTTTATCACAGCAGGATTAACTAAATTACAAAAGCAGAGCCCATATAGCATCAAGCCCCTTCCTTTTCACATCCCAGAGGCAGATGGCAATAAGAAATGAATTTTCTCATATTGTTAAAGCTTATGCTTTTTAACCTACGAGAAGGATTTGTGCTTTGGTTCAAGGAGGGAACTCATTTTACAATTACAATGGAAAAGATGAATAGGCTCTACATCAAGGTGACTAATATGTTCTGTAATTTTGTGAAAAGCAGGGATTTTCTTTTTCTTCTTTCTTTTTTTTTTAAATTAAATTTGTCAAGAACTGTTTCTGCTTTGCATGTAGCCTTGTGCTACATACGCATGTAGATTATTAGCATGAATTCTTGCAATGCAAACGTGTGATGATGCAATCCTGTGTTGGAGATGTTTTTTATCCCACACACAGGCTGGGACCTCCCATGATATTGGGATATGTTAGACCAGTGCATGACGCATTTCTGAATTTCACAGGATCATTGCTTGTGGCAATGCACTGAACATGATGCAGCCAGAGCTAATTTTCTCAAAATCTTTGAGATACAGCAGAAAAGGAACCCTTTCCAGAACAACACAACAGAAGAATTGTGCAAGAACGACAGAGATATGAATCCTTTTGCAAGATTTCCCCCTGCAAAGATGCTTTTTCAGGGTGATAAACTATATCACATGCAAGCTATTAGTCTGAGAATGAGGTTAAATCCATGGTTATTTCATGAAGGATACATGCTACAGCTGAATGATATCAAATAGAATCATAGAATCATTTAGGTTGGAAAAGACCTTCAAGATCATCAAGTCCAACCATCATCCATGCCCACTAAA
>JAVJGG010000074.1:46410071-46430188 GCA_035590195.1 Aviceda cuculoides | reverse complement strand
TACTGAACTCAAAACACAGCACCGTACCAGCTACTAGGAAGACAATTAACTCTATCCCAGCTGAAACCAGGACAAGGGCGGGGTAAGACTGGAGTGCTCTCTGAACCTTGGTTGCCTCTGATTGCTGGGTCTGGTCTCAATTTCCACAGCATACACATATGAATGATCCTAGAGGCAGCAAGAGAGAGCCATTCCAGGGGAAGACAAGACGTGAAGGTTTTAGCTGTCAAAGCAGAAAGGAGAACAAACCTTTTCCACCAGCATGGTTAAAGTTGCATGTGCTGGAAAAATGAGCCTGGTAGTAGCAAAAAGTATGCTGCCTGCAAATGAGGGAGTATGGTCAACAAACATCAGTCATTCCAACTATGTATTTATGGAGGGTGATTTTTGAACAGTTCAGAATTTACTGAGGAACTACCAAGGTTGCTGGAGAAATGAGCAAAGTGATGCATTATGCCTGAAAAAAGTGGGGAGAAGTTTAGGAGGCCAAAAACAATTCAGAGCAGCAGGAAAAGAACCACCAGATAAGTTTTCAGGAAGGCTGAACTGAAAATAGTGGTACATTTGAGCAGAAATGGCAGTACATATGCCTCCATATACAGGAGTTGTAATTGGAGATGGAGCTGATAGCAACGGCAATGTTGTGGTAGTTGTAATCGGGGTCACCCAAGTTCAGGAGCAGGATAAAGGTGAGCTGCAGATACCCCTACTGCCTAAAAGGGCAATTTTCTTCTCAAGACAGACAAAAACCTTGAATTTTGGGGCAGAGTAAAAGGCATTTAAATTAAGCTAGAAAACTATTTTGTCTAAACAGGCAGGGAGGGCAGGCTGGGAAGCATTCATCAAAGTGTTAAAAGATGTGAATAGCAGAGCAAATTCATCTCTAGGAGATAGTTCATATTAAAGACAGAGAGAGAAAAGCAGAAAGGAGCTGTCAGGATGCATCAGATAACAAACTATAGGGTGGGAGAGTAGTTCTTGTACTGCTATGAGCATCAAATACAGATATCTGTCTGCCCAAGATGAAGTTACAGGAAATGCAGTCTATGTAAGTCCTAGAAGAGACCAAAACTGCAGCAAGTAGTAAGACAGTCACTTACAGAGGTTTTCACTGGCTATTCAGTTGTTAACATTTAGTAGTAGAAAATAACAACAAATTTCCACCTTTGTATCAAAACACTGCTCACCCAAAACACCATAAAATATTTAACTGAATAAAAAAGGGAGGATTTTTAGAAGCACTACAGTTGTGCTACAGGAAGGAAGTACTTTTGCTGCTCCCAATTGATAACACCCATTTCAGGCTTGTAAAATGTTTAGTTTTTAGCAGTCTATGGCAATGATAAGTAAACCATATGTTTCTTAGAATTTGAAATCTGTACACCACGAGCAAGTCATTTATTACAAAGGTGAGATATTGTTGCACTGAACAGACATACTGTCTAAAGTGTGAGGTTTTTCTGGAGGTTGACACAGAATGATAGCTTTCTTGGGAGTCCTTTGCATTTTTAAGTAGGTTATTTAAGTATCCACTAACATTCCATTTAAAAATATTTAGCTAGGGGACATTGTTTTTTACCAATCTGTAAAGTTTTAACACCATATAAAAGGATATGTAAACACAAAATCCATGGTAGCTCTTCAAGTTCCACATTGATAGAGTGCAGTGTGATAAGATGATCACAATACTATCTATATCTGAGGATTAGGCATGGTGGTCCAGAAACCAGAAATATAACTCATATTGGTAGCGTAAGTGAGAATTATGGTACTCACCACCTGCAAAAGTAGGCATTCAAAAGCCAATGTTGCCTGTACCTGTGGTGTAACCATAGATGTCATCTTCCCCAGCTCTAAATGGAAATAGTGATAGTTTTGCAGAGTAACCCATGGGAAACATTAACGGATACCGTCTATCTGAGGGCCTCAATACCTGTTTCTCAAGGCAGAAAGCGTTCTTGTGGCACAAGGTGATAATGTCACACTGCAGCATCTTCACAGAGCACTCTAAGGGAAGGGTCAGTATCACACACTGCCTTAGGGTCAGGATTTGTAGTGTTAAACTGGAGACTTTTTTGCAAGCCTGTTGTCTGTCCAGTGATAATCATGGCTTTCAGGGAGATGCTCAGATCCTAAACCCTTGTCTTTTGTGATGAACTTTTTCAGGTCTTCCAAGTGTTTCCTTTCACTTAATGAATTGGCTGTCCACAGCCAGCTTAAGCTGTCTCAGCTTTTTACTGTTATTTGCCGATTGCTATTAGTATCTTAGGCCTGCTTCGGACCATTGCTTATATGGCATAGTCCCTGCCATGCAGATCATTTACTCTCAGCTTGTTGGTCTGAAAGGCATAGGAGATTTCAGACTTATGAGACACAACAGCTCTTCAAAATTATTTGCTTTGTGCTCCTGCTCCTGCTAAAGCAGGTTTGTTGTAGATGTGGTGTGAGTGAGTTCTGTTAGCTACTCCCACATCAGCCAGAAATTTCAGTGTAGTGGAAGAATTATTACTATTTTCTCTGTTCATTTAGCACACCATCTCCTTTGCTTTGTCTGAGTAACGTACAGTGAACAAAGCCCATAAACTAGATCTCTTCCATCTTTTTATAGGAGTATCATGGACTGACATATTTATGGAATTTAAACCACTTTGTCCAGCCAAAAAGTACAGGATTCACCAAAGTAATCTCTAAGATGTTTTTTAAATAGTTCATTTAGGCTTGGGGGGTTTTTTGTGGAACACACACAAAAACCCACACAAGAGTAGCTAGGAAAGATGCAGTTGCCATTGATGGTGCAATGACCATCCACTGTTCTGTTGTATCTTCAAGCTGATTTTTAAAGTCATAGATTAAGCCATTGTGTATTACTGGGGGGTTTTTTTTCCTCACTGTAACCATGGGACTTACATTGCTGGGGATCACTATCTTGCAGTAACAGAATGAGAGCCTTTAGCAGCCCCTCACGTATGCACAAGGACAGTGTCAGTAATTCTGTGGAGCTCTATACGATTTACAGAAATGTAATTTATGTGTGCAAAATTCTTTGAGCGTCAAACCTTTCCAATGACAATATTAATTTAGTGCTTTGTAAATGTTATATAGTCTTCATAACAGTGTTTGGATGTGGTATGGTTATTTCCATTGGAATGGCCTTGGATATCATGCATTGTAATGCATGTAGACCAGGATTATGCATACAGATCATGTTTATTAGAAAGAAAACATTTCTCACTGCAATGAGTGAGAAATGTTTTGAAATCTGTTTCTTTCTTAGGCAGTAGATGCTTTTATAGTATAATTATTTCATTTCTGAACTTGGTTTTTCCAAGTTTTTCCAACCGCTCCTCAGCAAGCTGATGAACTGGAAAGTGCAAAAGGCTTCAGAGTGGAGCTTCAGCAGCAGTGGTAGAAGAGTCAGGAAAACAGCAGAGATTCCCAAAAGCATGAGCAAAAAACCTTGGAAAAAGTCCCCTTCCATCTTCTTGAAATACTAGTACACAATTTCTCAAACTTCTCCAGGCATTTACCCATCAAGATAAGTCTGAAAAGACTTGTTCATTGGCTATACTCTAAATGACCCATTTGTCTTTTCCAAAGTTTCCTAGTGGCAGAATTGCCTCTCCTAGATTTCTATATTCTTGTGGAGCCAGGAAGCTCTCTGAAGATGCAAATATGCACACTCACACAGAGGGCTCCTGAGACTGCAGAGGCTGCTAATCTTAGAGGGGGTTGTCTAGTCCCCATCACATATTCTGAGGGTTCCAGTGCCTTTGCGTGCTTTAGCTGGAAAATTCCAGCACGCTGACCTGGCGCTGACTCCTTGCTGTGAAAACACAATGGGATCCATTCTCCTATCACAGACAAGTTATACACATAAAAACTCTGTTGACTGAATGGAGAAAAGACCCCTTCAGTCTTAGCATGACAAGAGTCCTTTGAATCCTTACAGCATTTTTCAGTGAACTGTGTTGAGGATGGAGAATATTTTCTCCCTTCTACCTCCATTGCTCCTTCCCCCTTGCAGAAATCCATAGCAGCATATCTAGCACTTCTCATCTGTATATGGCTCTCAAAACCCACCTTCATTCTTTTCAGTCAGTTTCCTCTCTCTGTAACTTGCGTAGGGACACACTTTTTATTTTAATGCAATTGGCATTCACTTTTTAATAGTTCTGCCCACCTGCCCCATCCAAATACCCTGTTGCACAGTGGCTTCTACGAAACTGATAGATGAGGTGCTCTGGGATCATCTATTTCACATTAATAGATACGCCTGACAATTGAGAAACAACATGGGTAGAGTTACTCTGAGTCAGAATCCATAAAAAATACAGACAAAAGATGAAATTCCAGACTAGCAATTCAGTGAGACCCTGTTGTTGCCAACAAGTCAAGTGACATCCATCTCACATATAACTGGCATGCTAATGGTTCAAATAATTACTAACTTTGACCTACACTATTTCCTTCTATAACCTTTAGATGTTATATTATTTAGACATTATACCAATAACACTACAGTAATCCAAGCCAGCCAGTCACAACACCACCAGAACCAACCAACCAAAAACCCAACATAACATGTTACTCTTCTCTTCATTTCCTTCTTTCTTCCAGAAAAACCCAAATAAAGAGACAGGTTCTGAAGATGAATGATATTGGACTGATTTCAGGTGGAGAGACAAGAATTACAGATTTTGAATTCTTGCACTGGAATTCCCTCATTTTCTAATACCAACCCCTGTAAAAGTAGGCATTTTATCCGAAGGGCAGAAACAACCATATAGTAGTTTAAAAAAGGGTTTGATCTAGAGTTCTCTGAAGCAGATGGTGGTTCCTCTATTGTCTTCAGTGACTTTGGATACAAGGTCCAAGAAAGTATTTAGTGTATAATTATTTTTTTTAATGGCAGATAGTAACCTCATAATTTTAAATAATATTTGGACAACTCATTTGGGGAATTTGTGGTAATCAATTGCTTCTTAGTCAAACAGTATTATATTCATAAGAATAAAGTAGTAATCAGTGGTTTATTCTTTGAATGACTCAGAAACAGTAGAATGGGAGAGTAAGTTTTGTTTTAAATGTGATAGCATCTTAGGTAAAATATCTTTTTTGTTTGGGGGTTGGATTTTTTTTGTAATATTGTGTAAAAAAAAAAAAAGTTATATAATGTAATCATTTAGTGTTTATTTTATTATGTGTACCTTCTACTCAGAGGGTTGGCATTATTGTTCCTAACAGTGATGGATACAAGCAGATCATGCCCTATGACCTCTACCATCCCCTTCCTCGGTATGTAAAACAGTCAACCAGATGCTAGGATTAACAAACACATTTACTTCTTTTTTTCATGTCTCTGCATTTGTGCTTTGCTCTCAAACTGAGTTAACAGATGCTGCTTTTCTCTTGCTCTGAACTGCAGATTAACCTAGAGATGTTCAAGTGCTAACCTGTTGCTCTAAATTCTGTTCATGCAGACCTGAAACAATATTCTAGCTGAAGCAGCAATGCAGAATTCAGTGTGTGGTCCCTTTCTTTCCTCAACCCCACCCCCACCTACCCTTTTCTCTCACACCTTTCTTTTTTCTTCTGCTTACTCATCTCTGAACAGGATTATAACCTGTAATTTTGTAATGAACCACCAGACTTTCTCTCTCTCTCTCTGGCAGTGCTGCTTCTTCAACAGTTACAAATTGTGAGATTTCAGGTTTAAACAGTATTAGTGTTGTGTTCTGATCCTGCAAACCCATGCTAATGCCTTTCCCAGGGGCATTAATACATTGGTTTTTCTAAGGAATCAGAGATCAGGGGCAGGAATAGGATCAAGGCCTGATTTGTATTATTGTTTATCTCACAATTAAAATGTCTTTAATGTAATAGTTGAGAGTCTCATGGAAATAATCACATGAGTAATTACTCTTAAAGCAATGAATAAGACCGGTGCTGATAAAAATGTTTGGTAGCTGAAGGATAATAACCTTTTGGTTTTTAAATACTGCCTGGACATGCAATAGTGTTGTGCTGTGTTTCCTTCTTCATTAATCTATTGTGTCATGGAGTATGTAATCACAGAAAGAACCCCCTAGGCAACTTGTTAGTCTCATCCTGCTGAGGAAATGACCTCCTTCAAACCATGGGGAGGCCTAATGCAGACAGCTTTCAGCATCAGTGTGCAAGCGCAGTCCATTCACCTTCAACAGAGTCTCTGGCCAAATCATGGACCCACCCCAAACTGTGAGTGAAAAGGCAAGTAGGAGAGCAGCTTACTTGCCAAGCATTGTGGCTGCCATTCATGCTAACAGCCTTTATCAACAATGTGTATCATTTGGGTTTTCTCTTCCTAGCTAAGTGCTTATGGTTATTTACACACAGTCATTATCACCAAATATTTGTGAGATACACTTGTAAAATGTATCTGTGTCTAACTCCTTTTTTTCTGGAAAATACTTCTCTCTGTTCTTTATTTTAAAGAAAAACCATACATACCTCCTAACCACAAAAATTAAACCTCTGTTAATAAGCAATATAGAAGCTAGAATATCAATACAGGGTTCAACACTCTAGCTTTGAATAAAATGGATTTTATTTCAATTGTGTACAAAGGGCATGTACATTGACAAAAGATGGGGAACAATTTTAATCAGAGGATGATTCAGCAGTGCTTAACAGTGGAGGGACTGCATTTAAGGAAAAAGCACCCTGAGCTGGCAGCTAGGCAGAGGCTTTTTTACTGCTGAAGAAAATCCAAAATAAAGGATCAAAATGCCCTGAGGTATTTGGCTTTCAGTAACACTGAAAGCAAAAAAAAAAAAAAAAACCTCATTCCCTGAAAATGATCAAAAGGCTGAGACTGTTTCTCAAGCTGTTCTGGATTATGGTCTCACCCCATAACAGTCCCTTTACATTCACTTTCCCAGCCGCACTATTCTCCTTTAACCCCCCCCTTCCCCGCCCATCATCGATTGCTCAGGCTGCAACTGCTGGCTGGGACTTCTCCCCTCCTTTTTCACTCTGCTGTTTTGCTGCTGCTCCCCTGTTCTCAGTCTCCCTCACTCCCATATGTGCTCCTATGAGCCCACAAATGGCTCTGGTCTTCCTCCCTCACCCCGAGAGGAAGCAAACAGCCATATGTCTCTTCTCCAAACCTCAGAGGCAGCAGAAACTGAATAGACCACGAGGCTGGCATGAGACAGAGCCACGTCAGGGGGATATAAAATGTCTTTCCTCTGAACCTGCAGAGTTTAGGCAAAAAAAACAACCAACCAAACAAAAACAAAACAAACAAACAAAAACCCAACCAAACAAAACCAAAACAAACAAAAACAAACAAACAAACAAACAAAAACAGAGAGGCCCTGGTTGCATTACCTGTCTGAGACTGGCACCTAATACCAGAGACAGAGTAAAGCAACAAACACTCTGGCAGAAGTGGAAAGCAAATCTGGGAAGTCATCTTTGCAAGATTTCCCTACTGCAATCCCTCAGCCTTGAATTTTATCACAAAGAGGGAAAGGTATGGTTTAGCAGATATAGTGCTCATTTTTAATGCACCACCAGTTACGTTCATAAATTCTCTGTCAATGTTGCACCCTTTGTACCTCAAAAGGAGCTGTGACACCTGCTTTAAGAGCTGTGCAACAGAGAAACTTCACCTTCATATCTTACACTCACACAAAACCTGAGGACCAAACTGCTTGCCTAGATTTAAGCTGCTTGGTATTACTGAGGTTGCGTAAGACATCTGGAAACTTGTCCCAAAGACTCCAGGGAATTCCCTGGTGCCATCGCTTTTTATGCCGGGGAAAAGCTGGCTCAGGCTGGCTGCAGCAGTTTCTGCTGATCATGAGTTTCAGTCTGAGGCCTCTTCATTTAGATTTGTGGTGGTGAGATACCTTAGCTGTATGCTGGGAAACTTGTTCAGTAGCGACACAGGTAACACATTTGAACTAAAAACATTGCTAAAATTAACTGCTGTGACATATGTGGCTTATGCTGAGCACACAGTGATGGATATGGCATGGTGTAAACATGGTTTCACCACTTCTCAGTGATAAGTCATAGAATTAATCAGTGACTTTACCATTTATAAACAGCTATTAACATAAGCCATTTCACATTGAGTTTTATCGCAGTTTCAGCCAGTAGCCAAGTGTGGGTAGTGCTTACATTTACTGGAGCTGATGAGAAAAAGATGGGTTGATGTGATGAAAAATCAGAAGGAAAGATAAGCATTTTTCATATTGTTCAACAATCTTGGTGATCCTGTAATTGTTACTCAATAAAAATAATTCCCTTGTTTTAAGTGGGAGAAAAAATCCTCACCTTTCCCTTTCTTTCCTTCTTGCCTGAAAGAGGAAACAGGTGGAGGTTTTTCCACAAAAATTATTTTTTTAAGTAAAAAAAAAAGAAAATTTATGACCAAAATAATTGTTTCAAACATTATTTCTAATGTCCTTATCAAAAGGATATCAAAAGGACATTTATCTTTGAAAAAAAAGAGAAGATTTTGTGACGTGTTTGCAGGTAAATAAAACATGCACACTTTTATACCATCAGGCATGCACAGGAATAGCCACACTGGAACATGACAACAGTCCCAGATCCTCTCTGTGACAATGGCTTGAATATAAGAGAGGAAATACCAGACTATTTTATGTATGTGGAGAGACAGGTACACATATAAAACAATGCCTACAGTACTGTATAAACAATGCCTACATTATTGTATATGCATCACTGTAAAAAAAGGATTATTCTTGTAAGTATGCATAGCTTTTCACATTGTTCTGTGGATTTTTCGTTACATTCTTAAGTGGTACCTGTAGAGAAAAGATGATTTCTCAGTTCCTCTTACTGCCTCAACTGTAAGGAAACAAGACCCATGTGGTTTATCCATCAGAGGCCACATATCCTATTAGTATAGTCACATCTTCTTTTTGGTAATTTCCTCCCATTTTTTTTTCTTCAACTCAGTTGTTTCCCTGGAAAGAAACATTGCTGTTTCCCTGTATGTTCTTGCAAAAGGAGCATCAGCTTCAGAGCACGCTGAGCTTCCAGTGATTTGTGACAGAGATTCCTCAGAACATGACAAATTGTGGTGATATGATTAATCCCATCAATTAAATAAAAGGAATTAAGTTAAAAGTATTTAGAGTTTCTGTGGTAGTAGTCACTGAGTTAGTGGGAGAGAGGAGATTTCATATTACTAACCTGTGGTTTAGAGACAGGAGCCGTGAGAGTGCTTTGCTGTTATGGCCACTTATGAAAATATATATATGATTAATTTTTACTGACATTAATCAGAAAAAAAAAACCTCCTGCAGATAGCAGTTTATGCATTTGAGGGGTGCAGGTGAGGGTGGGGGCAGCAGGTGTTCCTTTTCCTGATGCCTCTCTGTTCTGGGCTTTTTTTTCCCCAGATGGGAAAGTACACCCTGGACTGCCTGTTCCTCATCCTGTGGAGGGGGCATTCAAAGCCGCAGTGTCTCATGTGTGGAAGAAGACATTCAGGGGCATATCAGCCCTGTGGAAGAATGGAAATGCATGTATACTCCAAAGATGCCTGTTGTCCAGCCTTGCAATATATTTGACTGCCCAAAGTGGCTTGCTCAGGAATGGTCTCCGGTAATCAGCTTAGCTTTGTTGATTTTGTATTTACCACACTAGAAATATATCTTATAGTTTAGTGAGCTTGTGGAATTAGGAACATTCACTACTTTTCTTTCCTTATTACCATGACCTTTGCTCTAAATTATGTTATTTGTCTAACTGCAAAGTAAATACTCAGGAATAATGTATTAATAAGATTAACATGATTAAGGAGAATGATGGAAAAATAAATCAGATCTGTAATGTTAATTAGTGAACATCTACTAATAATAGACTGGGAACAAAAATGAATTACACAAAACAAAACCAGTAAGCATGTAATGGTATCTCTTTATTAGAACTTTTCAGCCATAAATTGAATATAATGAATTGCTGAGAAATTTCCAGAAATACACAAAGCCATAAATGACTCTGCTCTTTGGTGCTTGCAGTTGTCTGTTCCTGAGTCACCGTTCCTTCCGTATGAAAGTAAATGTCTTTGAAATGTCTTTCTACAAAAGTAGACAAGTACTTTGATTTTGTACATAAAGACTTAATCTTGAATGTAGTTTCTCACCACCCCAGTTTCTTAACAAGTAAATGGGTTTCAGAAGCTAAGCTAGCTTACCTGTAGTTGAGGTGTTCTGCACTGATTGCAAAGTGTTTAGTGATTTCCAGATGAAAGCTGCTATCCAAGAGCAAAGTAATATTGGTAGTGTCCATAGCCCTCCACACTGGTTGGTAGTTTTGATCCCCTCCTGTACAACCACTTCTGAAACAATCTGTACAGGGAGAAAAATTGATGTACCTTACCAAAAATAAATGAAAAAATACTTAAGAAAGTGTCTGAGGGAAGAAAGCCCAAATAGTTTCTCATTCTGTTTGGTGCCATGTTCCAAAATAGCTGAGTATCACCCCTGTTAACCCATAAGCCCCAGTACTTTGTCCAAGCAAAGCAGAGTGGCTCCAGACGAAACTGACAGGGTGTTACTGAGCATATCCAATATGGGAGAGATGGCCACAAGCCAAGTAGCCAACTCTGAGAGAGTGATACTGCAAGAGAAATCCGGCGGCAAAATGTCCAAACCAAGTAAATGTACAGAGAAAAAAGGCACAAATTTCTGTCAGTTTTATACCTTATCCATAACTACCAAATATTACGCACAACTTATGTTCAGGGCTCAGTGTTTCTGCATCATATTTTGCTCTCTGATGTACACGTAATTGTATTGCATATTCCCCTTTTATTTATCACTCCTGTGACATATTACATGCACCTTTCTTTATCTTTTTTTTCCCCAGTGCACTGTGACCTGTGGACAAGGACTCAGATACCGTGTGGTCCTTTGCATTGATCACAGGGGGATGCATACAGGAGGCTGTAGTCCTAAAACAAAGCCACACATAAAAGAAGAATGCATAGTACCCACTCCTTGCTACAAACCCAAAGGTAACGAGGCAGGAGGGTTCTCGTACATTTTTCAGAGCTCTTCCATGTTGAGCAGTTTTGTGTTATTGCTGGTAGCAGTGTTTCCACCTGCACTGAGTTGTGAATTTGCAGACCTTGAAGGCCTGCCATTCCTATTCCAGTCTCCCTGCTAACAGCCTGGAGTGAATGCTGGCCCCTTCCTCTTTCTTACAAGCTCCAGGGTTTCCACTGTTAACTTGTGGTACAACTGACCAAGCAATATAAATGTAAATTTGACCATAGTGTGAGCAGGTTTGACCTCACTGATTGTGTCTGGGCTAAATTTGCCCTGTATTTTAAAAGGAATTAAATACATAAATAACCTTTATGGTAGATAAAAGTAACCATAATTTTAAAGTGCCCGTTCATAATTTGGAGCTTGAAATAGGTTGGAAGCAAGCATTGCACATCCCAAAATGAACTTCCTCTTACTAGCAAGGCTGCAAAATTTGGCAGACTGTTAGACTTGAATCGTCTTATTGCAAGGAGTACTCAAAGTTTGTATAGAAATGTTTCTTGACCTGGGCCTCAAACAGAGAGCACTACTGCCCCGCATTTTGTTGAGAGAAGGATAAAACATTTCTGCAGCTGTTTGGACATTCTTTTGGGGTAGGAATGTTAGAAAAGGTACTGGAGACTGGATTGGATTAGTGGGCAGTGGCCTAGTGCAGCAGACACAGGTATTTGACCATTTCCAGAGGTATATGAGTGTACCTGTGTTTGTGTGTATACAGCTCTATCAATACAACCTCTGTGTCTGTATGCTGACTAACTTCCAGACACTTTTGGGCTACAGCACTGCACATGAACTTAATTTCCCTAAACTGGAGACTTAAACCCCACCATAAGAAGAAATCAATTTCTTTTAAAAAAAATGAATTGCTATCCTGACACATATTAAGAGCACTTATTATGAAGCCCTGTGAAATAAGAGTGATCTGTGACCTCGTGCTGGTCCACGATGGAACAGTGAAATTTGGAATTTTCATTTCTGCACTTAGTGGCCAATGATGGGCACACTTGCCAAGTTTCAAGATTCCAGTTTATCTGGACCATGAGAAATCACTGTGTCTGCCAGCCACCAAAATGGCAAAACCCAGTCCACAGGGAGTCTGGAGAGTACAGTACGTTTGCACTGTATTTTGCTGGCCAACATGAGCTCACTGTCCAATTTGCAAGATGAAAAAAAAAGTCCCTGTGGCTGTGTTAGCATGACTCTGAGCCTGATACAGAGATTCAGTGGGTTTGGGCTCAGTCAGCGAGCTGCTTTTATGGGGCTTTATCTGTTTATGGTGTTCAGAGCACAGGTAAAGCAAGATCCTGTCTGCCTGCAGCACACATGTAAGCAAAATGCACTAAGACACCAAAAAATCAGGTGTTGCAAACCACCCACGACCAACTTCTGCCTAGGGAACCTGAGAAGGCTGCAAGACCAGCTAGGAAAGATTTCCTTGCCTGCATCTCTTTAAGAAATCTCTTCCAGGGAGACTTGTCTGGGAACAAAGTAAATTGCTGTTTGCTAGAAGACCACCCTTGCAACGTACTGGCATCTTTACCCTGGATAAACTCTTGTGCTGCCTTTTGCAGTACATATATGATTAATTTCTGATTGTAGGCAGTTATTTCTTTCTTCCATTTTTTCCCATGGGATGGAAAGTCCTATGCAAAGCATACTGTTTTGCTTGGGTTTAATTTTACTCCTCATCTTGGTTCTGCAAAAGTCTCATAGTTCTCCCTCCATAATTCAAGTGGTAATGTTTGAAGACCCATGTACCTGAAGGGTGAACCATGCTTTCAGAAGAGAGTTAGACCAGATGATATCCAGAGGTCTCTTGCAATCCAAATCTTTTTATGTGCTGGAAGTTTGTCCTTTTTATTTCAGAAATCTAGAGTTTAGAAATTTAGAGCAGTAGAAGTAGCAAAATACCTCTCCTCTACTGAATGTTTTAATCTTAGCCTGCTTTTTCCTTCTGGAGCTGAATTAACATAATGCAGAAGAACAATCTTCCTAGATGACTGAAGCAGCAAGGCAAAAAATGTGGAATTCCCTCTTTTTTAACACACTGTGCTAAATAGAAATAGAATGCAAATAGTTCATGTAATTTATTTCATTTTAGTTTATTCAAGCACTGAAGCACTTTATCTTACACCAACAATGGGAAAAAATAGGATATCCCTGGGTTAAGTAATGATTTTCAATTTTAATAAAGTAGGTGTATTCATCTAATACAACTCTCTGTAAAACATAGGATTTAAGTGTTAACAGGCAACAGTGCACAAGAGCTTTTGCTTTTTATAAGCAGTTGCATCCAAGCAAAAAAGCACAGAAGTAAGATCTAGCTTTCCAAAACCCATAAAACAAGCTGTAGAAGATATAAATAGAAATATCTCCTACATATTTTGGATAACAAATGCAGTAAAATACAGATTAAACTAATAGCTGTGCTGGCAAATATTCATCCTTAAATGGCACTAATAAATATGTTAAAGTAAGAGCTTGGACAGCTATTTCTAAGAGAGAGGCATAGTAACTCTATTACTGTCCATTTTTCTTCAGTTAATAACTTGCTCCAAGAAAATTCTCTTGACTAAAGTTGCAGTAGCTATGTAATCAAGTTGTAAGTTCTTATTCCTGTATGATACAACTGACAGATGGGAAATTTCATGTGCATATGTGAAAGGTTCACTGTTGTGCTCAACAGAGTCACAGAAAATTCCTGACTATTCTGAATTACATTAATCTGCTCCTATTGGCGAGTACAAATCCAGGCATTATGTAAACCTGAAAGGCTTAGGTGATTTGTGAGTGGCAAATAGGTCTGGCCCTGGTTCTCCTCAGCGGTCTGAGTCTCACTCACTTTTATTTGTGTTGTTTTCCCCTAATCCTAGCCCAGAATGTTTTGTTGAAATGCAGAGCTCCTTCTCAAATTATAGTGCCAAATTTGCTCTTGCTTTATACCCCTGTGGAGCTAAAACAGCTCCACCACCTTCAGCTCAAATACTCTGACACTGCATGAAAGCAGAGTTTGGCTTGTGAAGCAGCATGGCCCTGCACTCCCCAGAGCAGAGCAGCTCATTACGCTGTGTGCACATTCTGGAGGGGAAGAAAAGCAGCTCTACTGTTTTCCATCAGAAATGACAGGAAAAGTATCAAGCTCAGTTTTTTAAATCCACATAGCTGATGAACTGATAAACTTAAAGTTGAAAAGTATAACTGGGCCATTTTATTACAGTTTCTCTGTTTTTCTGTGGTATCTCTTATCAAATCAGGATTTTCCTCCTTTTTGTAAGCTGTAAAAACCAAGCTTAATGTGTCTTCTGATGTTCTAAAATTTAAGGGTAAACATAGGGATTTTATACATTTTGCCTTTGCAATGTCAATGGAGGCCCGTTACACTTGCAAGACTCCCTCCAAAAAATGCTTTCCAAAGGGCCAACTTTTACAGCCCGACTGTATGGTCTGAAAAGTGATTTAATATTATTTTCTGGCTTTAGAACGTCATAGCTATTCTAGCTGCAACAGTGAACTATCTGGCCCTATAACCTTGTAAGCATTGTAGTCCAGGTGACAAAGGAGTTTTTTTCTCTCCCTCCTGCTCGCCTTTCTCTCTTTCTTCTTTGTGCTCAGCCTCTACGTGGATGAAGGCACACAAGTCACAGGCATGATCAGCAAGAGAGGGGAGGCTGACACAGGTAGCAGCATTGCTGCATGCTTCCTATTTTCACATGCTTGTGCTTGTTCTGTAGAGAAAATTCCCGTGGAAGCAAAGCTGCCGTGGTATAAGCAGGCTCAAGAGCTGGAGGAAGGAGCAGTGGTGTCTGAAGAACCATCGTAAGTCTTAAAAATTTGCTTACAACAGCTTCTCATGATGTGAGGATCTGGGGCTTGTGCTGAACTAACACTGTCTCTTGAAATTGTATTTTGCTTTCCTTAGAGTGTAATGTAAAGGCTAAACCGAACCGTGTGGAAATCAATGGGCTTAAGGCTGTATCACATTTAAGTATGAAGAGACAAAATTCAAGAGGGCAAATGCAGATTTAATTTGAGCAAATACATACATTTTGTATTACAATAATATTATAGTGAGAGTCTATCTACCTACATAGTTATATGTTCCCCACTACCACTGTATCTCTGCAGCTTAGCACCTTTATCTAGTCTCACAATACCCCTGTAGAGTAAAAGGTAAAATACAGGGCAGCCAGTGATGATTTCCCCTCACCTCTCCCCGCCAGGAAGAGTGTAGTAACAGCAGATTAAATGAATTCATTTTAGCGGAAAATAAACTAGAAACCTCAGCCCTGTGGTTTGAATTGCCGTATCATCACTTACCTTATAATTTCAGGGATTTTTCCCCTTCCTGCTTTTCTAGCCACTTCATGGTCTTTGCCCAGCCACCTTTGCAAGTTGGATCTCAGTCAGCATCTTGTACCTTGTTAATAGCCCTTCCTCCTGCTGCAGGCCTTCTTGGATGGCAGGTTGGTCTGTGTGCATATGTTGACAGTCCCCCCGCATTAGGACAGCCTGAAATGATGGAAAATGTACATTTTCCTCCTAAATACATGAAATTAACTCACTATGTCCCTTAACTGTAACTTTTTGTTTTTTCTTTTCCAATTAATTTGTCTTTTGTATTGTGAAAAAATTATCTTTCCGTTAGAAAGAGGTAGAGGGCATAAAATATTTACAGGTAATGCTGAAGGAAAAAATATTACAATAATAAGATGGAAAAGAACACTTCCACTTAGGATTGATACCAACCTTTTTAATATATCAGCAAGAAAATCTGGCTGTATGAATCTGACCTGGTGTAGCTAGGTTCTTCACATGGTGCTATTGAAAATACAGTTTAGCAATTTCTGCATGTGCTTAAGTTCATTAATAGCGGTAGAAGTCAGAAAAATTTAGTGGTTTGAAAAACCTCTCAGTTTCATTCAGAACTGAGTTTTATTGTCATTTATGGATAATTTATCTTCCTTAGCCTAATAAAATTGCAATGAAAAGGAAGCTGCAGTAAAACTGATGTACCACATAAACCTATAGCAATGAGGTTGAGAAATTAAAAATATTGTTAAGATTATGGTTTGGATTTTTTATTCTGGAACTGTGATAAATGCATGTTATAATCGTAACCTCTGTACACAGCTTTAATCAGTATCCAGTTCCTCATGGCTGAGCACATGGCACTTTTTATTGCAAGTGCAGCTGTGTATGAGACCAAAAAAACTTTGTTCATTATGCAATATGACTGCAGTTTTCACATGATTAAACTGAAGTAATTTGAAAATGGAACATTGAAATAAAGCTAGGGACATATATAATAAAGCCCTTAAAATAAAAATTACTTTAATCCAGCTGCCATATGTATACATAAATACATGTATATACACGCATACATGTATACACACACAAATTCATACACACATATACAAACACACATACTTACATGTGTGTATATACATATCAGTAGTAGCTATCATATGTAATATAGTGAGTTGTTTAACTGTTTCCAGAGTTTTATAGACTTTGTAGGCTAATTCATTCAGAGTTAAAGTCTAGTAAATTCAGTACTTGTGAATGTACTCATTTTTCATTTATAAAGTGCAGTTTATTGTCTTGTGACTTTTCCTGTGACTATACTAAATCACTTAGCTAAATGTGCTTTTGTCAAACTGTAAATAACCCTTGGAAGCACACATAAAAAAGAGGTATTATCAGGAATTTTATCAGGAGGAATCATACTGATATGTGTTCATATCTGGAACAATTTGTTACACTAAGAAATTTTTTGATAAATTTTGTGAACAATGTTGACAGTACTGTAGAAAAAGAGCATAATAAAATACATATATATATATATATGTGAGTATACATAGCTTTAAATGTTAACAAGAAGGGGTTTGTAGAGAACAGACATAACCGACAGGGAAAGATGAAGAGGCTTCTATTTATCATGACCTGTATTTTAATAAAATATTCTAGAAAACCTATGGGTATATTATTTGTGATATTAAAACAGACCTTGAGAGATATAAAGGGAAAGGAGTTTAAGAACTTCAAAATGTTTTAAGTGCAGCTAGGACACCTCCTTACTTTATAGTTCACTGCTCTGTGGCAACAAAGGTCCTGTTCTGCAAAGATATTGTAATCTTTTTACCCCATCTCATGCAAAGCTTCAGTGATACCAGTGGGATACTAACATACCAATATAGTGGGGCACAGTCCAGACTAGGTTCATTCTGCTATGGGGTGAATTTTGTATATTTTTTTCTCCCTACAAAGCACAGCTCTGGGAGGGTGTATAATCTTTATTTTAGGCTGATGAGAAATCAACCTGACGTTAAATTAAAGTATAGATTTTTATATGTGTTGACTAACAGCTAAAATAAAGGCCACAAAGTCAGGATCTTTATGCACACTTTCCCAAAGCTCAGAGATCTCTATGCCTCGTGTTTAGTTTGGAATGATTTTTAGTGATAAGGCATGAGACAGAAAGACCAAATAAAAACTTAGAAAACTTCTGCTGAAAGGGCTCTCCATGCAATCCCCATCTGTAAACTGTAACAGCCATCTGCATATTGTTCCAGAATATCTAATCTGTTGACAGCGACCTTGAGCAGTGAACTTGCACATAAAATTGGTTTTGGTGCCTCACTACTAATAGTGTTTTTCATTAATGTCTAACTTCAAACAGTTATTGCTTTTAGGTCCTGGTTATTAGATGGAAAAAATGTATGTAATGACATAAAAAGGAGACAAAACTTTCAGAACTCACCAAGATACAACCAACAATCAACTCTGTTGCCAGTTATATAGCATCACTTGTCCTCATTCAGCTGTGTGGGAATTTCAAATACACAAACTAGTTGAAAAGCAAGGTGTGTTATGTGATAATGCACTTTTTGGCCTGTGTTTCTGCAGCTATGCAGAGAAACAATATAATACTCCATGGCCTACCATGCTGACAGATGTCAGCCTATCACTCACATATTTTGGCCGATAAGTGTAGGTGCATGCTAATTTGTGGGTTGGAATGGTCAAGAGTTTTTAAATGTTGGATCAAGCACTAGCTGGTATAAGACAGCATGTGATGTGGCCAGCTATTTTGCTGACTGTGAATTTATGTAACTAGAACATGACCATCAATTTCTTACTGTCTTACTCCTAAGCATGTTGTAGTGTGTTACTTTGCTGTAAATATTTTCAGAAAACATGCAAGGGGTTGTAAAAAAAAAAAAGTTGCTTGCTTCCCCTTCTCTGAGGAAGCCCTTTTTTTTCTCTGATTCAATAGAGCAGAGCTGGCTGAGCAGGGTTTGAGCATGGGAGTTGAGCTGGGCAGCCAGGATGAGCTTTCTTTGCAGACCCCACTCCTTTGCTCAGCAGGGAGGTAACGATGGGCAGAGAAGAGGCAGCATGGAGGGGAAGGGGAACAGTTGCAGAGCAGGAGGAACAGCAAAAGGCATCCAGGGGCACGGTAAGCCAGGTGCCGAAAAGGCAGTGTTATGTTTCATGAGCATGTTTGGTGGAAGTTGTAGTAATGGAAGTTTCTTCAGACAAGCTACACTTATGTGATTTTACTATTCACTCTGTATTGGTGCAATAATTACCAATTTCATGACTGTACTTAGGCAGATGTCAGTAAGGACTCATTCTTTGCCTACCTCATCTGATGCTCTTCCTGAGCTTTCTTACACCACCAAGTCATTGCCACCATTCTCCTCTACAGATAGGGTTGCTCTTTGTAGCCAGCAGACTGTTCTTCCCTGACCACTGTCACCCTTTCTTCCTTATCATTCTTCGTGCAGAGAAAGCAATACCCTATCTATAAGCAGCTATATTGTCCTTTTCAAAGTTTATTTTTGACTCAAGTTTAAAAATTAAAGCTGGCAATTTTCAGTGGGTTTCTTCTATGCATTGAGTTGTCATATTTGCAACTCTCTGTATTTCTGTCTTGTGACTTTTATGGCTTTCTATTGAATATGATTTTTGTTATGAAATTGCATACTATGAGTTATAAAGTTACACATTCTTTTAGTCCTTCCACCTGTGATTTGTGATCATTGTCTAATGCGTGCTGCTAGAGCAGCAGATGCCTCATTTTTATTCCATCTGCATGTAGTACCTTCCATTATTTATTTCTTCAGGAATTTCTAAAGGAAGCAAGCCTTACAGTTTAATTTTGTCTGTATATGTCTATCTGTCAGTTGCCTTCCTCTTCTCTCAGTAATGTCTGAATTTATTCCTATTAACCGAATTTGACAGAGGTATAAAGTCAGCACAGAGAATTTTAACCCTCTGTCAAATTTGGTTGATAGTCACCATGAAATTCAGTGGTAGTATTTTCCACGTTTCACTGAACTAAATGACTAGGTAGGAAACTGACACCCTGCAATTCCCCAGTTCAAGGAAAGGTTTCTAAAGGGATGCAATCCTTAAGAGATATCAGAAAATCCACTTGGGCACTCAGTGTTCAAATATAAATCCATGTTAAATCGGTCTTCATCAGTTCTGCTGCTCAAAGAATTAATCATAACTAGTTCAGCCACGTGAAGCCTAGAGGGGATAATTATGTTTGTGTTGTCTGACCTGTTGCAACCCTAGATGGGGTCAATTAAATATTAATTGCTGACAGAACTACTATGAAATACTCTACGTTTGTAAGAAAGTATTGTAATCTTTGTTAGGACAAATGTTTAAGGTGAGGAGTCCTTGCTGTCCTGTGTTGTCATACATATTGTTCTGCTATTGCTGTCCATCTCTGAAGGGACCATTCACCAGGCCTTAGAAATATGTTATCTGAGAGAGAAGCCACAGTATCTTTCTGTCTGATCTCTTTCACTGGAGCTCATTACACCAGCACAGCATGACAGACGGAGCCAGAAAGAGCAGCAATAGTGATTAAAAAAGCATGTTTTTTTCTATGTATAATGAGATTGGTTTTATGGGTGGTGAAGGGTTGTTTAAAAGATTTCTGTCTCTAACTCTTGAAAAATGCTTTTGTATGTTAACACCATACCCAGCTTTTAACATACTGCCATAAATAACCCTGGTGCTAGC
>JAVJGG010000074.1:46394790-46410036 GCA_035590195.1 Aviceda cuculoides | reverse complement strand
AGAGGGCAAACAATAATATCTGGATGCCAGATGGCACCATCATAGTGATGGGGCCAGTTCAGTAAAAAACAAAAGGAAATTCCTGACATGCATTGGGGGGGGCGGGGCAAAGCCCTCAGGGAACTGGATATGGACAGAGAGGCCAGTATGGCAGAGTCACCCAATATCTCTTTCTTACTTTTCAGTAGGTATTTATGTTTCCAAAGACACATAAGCTATTTTATTTTGGTTTTCCCTGTTAAATAGTTTCCATTATGATGTTTGTACCTGATTCACACGTTAATAAGTAATTTTAAAACATCTTACAAATGTTTTACTTTAAAAATATGTTATGATTATTGGATTGCCAAAAAAAGAAGTGAGGACATAGATACTATCAACCGCTAGGCTGTTGCTTGTTCACTTTGGTGTCATGCAGTGAAGAGGAAGAAAGAAGTTTAGGGAAACTTCTCCATATTAAGAATTAATGGCAAAAAAATTAAACTATATATGTGGTTGGTCATAGGGAAGATCAGCAGTGCAGCAGCCTAACAGTAGGCAATGATTTCTATCTATTCAAGGATCCCTTTAGACAGTCACCACTACTTAGGATTTATGTGTAATATCTATACAAGGCAGAAGCAGTTATCTTTCCCTGAGGAGAAAGGCAGCAGTGAATTTATGGAGAGCACCAATGGTATAGAACGATTTGACACAAAGCTGAAGGAAAAGATCATATTCAAACTATACTGAAGAGAAACTATAGAGGGACAGATTTTAATCACTCAGATTGGAATTGGACCTATGCAGCTGGCTCTGATGCCATTAGTCTTACAGATGGAGCCCTGAGATTTTACTGACAAGTGGTCATGACCTCTGTTTCACTTCTCTGAACAATGGCACCAGCAGCTACCCATGCTGTGTGTGAGCATCCTGTGGTGTTATTCACACTTTAAAACCTATGGAAAGGTGGCCTTTCCTGCGGAAAAAGGACAGATTTGCATTTCAACTCAAGGCAAAGAGTCTGGAAGCCTGAGCTCAGTTCCAGGTTCTACCACAGAAAATTTCTAAGCCTTTGAACAAGCCACTGAGCATTTTATTTCACTTGTAGTATTAGATGCCTTACTAGACAGGTGTCTGTGCCTTTGAACACTCAGTCTTACTGGTATGTGCCATTCTCAAAACCTCAGACTTTGTCTGAACCATGGATCCACCCAATGATGGATTAAAAAAAAAGCATTAAGCAATAAAAATTAAGGGCAATAGGTAATTAAGTGACAGTGAAGAAAATAAGCTGGTTTTCTCCATAGCTCAATGGACATCAGTCTGTATATACACTTTTTTTTTCCTTCATAGCACACGTTGTAGGAACCCAAGTCCTAGACAGAAGAGCTGTGCCTATGTACATCAAGTGGTCTGGAGATCTTCACAAAACTCAGCAGGGCTCTCCATAGGTCTTACCCCGAACCCACAATGACTTGCTGTGGAAGGTCTCCCATTATTAAGCATTGACTTTGTCTTTGTGTTTCTCTTCTTCTGACTTCCCCAGTTACATATATGTTGCTATGTGGAGGGGAATATATACCAGTCCTTAGCTGTGCCCAGAGTTTGAAGGAAAAAATATCATTATCCCAAGACTAAGTACTGCCACTGTCATCACTGTTCTCAACTTAAATTTTGACATCCATTTTTCTGCCTTTGTATGCAAGTGATCACTGCGTAGTATATGTTAGCCTGCAAAAGCCAGAGTTTAAAATACCTTCCCTTTATACGATTTAAAGAGAGGAAATTTTTTTTAAAACACTAGACACAGTGTTGTCTGAAAGGGGCATTCTCATGTTTGAATGTGAATAATAATATCTACAAACTCAAATCATCCTTGCAAAATTGAGCTAGGCAAGTGGTATCTACCCAGTGTTCACGTGTGGATGAAATTCTGTGGACAACTGCGATTCACTTGTATTTGCAGGTCCATTGGATGTGCAGCCTGAAGGCTAGACTGCTGTGCGTTTCACAGTTTGACCAATGTTTTGTATTAAGTGCTTTACATACAAACACGGTAAGCTGGTTTTGCTGTCATATTAAAATTTCTTTAAAATATATTTTCAGTGATTGTAGTACACTACAAAAGCAATGAGCCAAAACCAGCTCAATACCACACCTGAATGCCACTGCAGAAGTCCATTGATGTCGGTGGCATTGTATTTTTTTCCCTCCATTTCTAGAACACATTATGCAGCCCAGCGTAGGCTACTGTGCACATGACAAATGGTGCAATAGTGCCTTCAGCTGAACACAATCTTGTGCAAATTGTGAAACCTCAACAGCTAACAAAAAACACTGAAAAATACAATGCCGTTTTTTAAATCCAGAGCTCACTATTTTGCAAGAGTGTTTGAAAATGGGAAAAGGTTCCTGGTCCATCACCATGAAAGTGCCCACAGGTCAAGGAAACAAGTATAGCATTTGTGTATAAGGAACATCCATTTTTAACTCCAATTTTGTTTGGAGTTTTCCACTTTTCATTCCAACCTTTCTCTTTTCCAGTTTGAGAGCACTGCTGCCCATAGAGGTGCCCATTTACCGGGGATGACAGGTGGAGAGAATCTTCAGCTGTCCCACAGCTGTATGCTGTAATGTAGTCAGTGCTTCAGCAGCTGAGTAGCGGCAGACACGGTTAAGTCAGTCATAACAAAGCAAGGTCATGATTTTCCCTCCTTCCAGCTTTCGCTTCTCCACCTTATAGTGATCTCTCTAACATAGGAGCAAAACACTCCTCTTTAAAATATTCATCAGAGCTCTCAGAACACACTTACTGCTGTATTTTTCCTTTGAGAAAGAAGCATTGTCATGTCTGTTGTGCAGAAGAATAAAAGAAGTTGATCTTTGATGCAGTGGCAATATGCTAATCAATGAGAATTATGCTGAGCTATGAAATAATATAATCTCTTTGAGGCAAGATGCAACTTATTTTTCATTGGTACAGCTATTAGCACAGTTGGGTTCTGGCTGACAGCTACTACTGCTGCATTACTAGAACTAGTTATTGCCATTGTCTTATGATGGTTGTTATTATAGGGACTATTATTGCAGTGGGATATAGTTAAACAACATGCAGTGACAACTGAAACACCTCTATCATCTCCTGTTTTCTAAAAAATTCCTACTTCTTAGTAAATCTATTTCACTACTTCCATTTTCAAAGAAGACTCAGATGTTAGCATACAGAAAAGCACAATGCTGTGCAGTGGAAGGTACACTATATGCAGAACAAATAACTTTAAACCCATGGAACTGACTGCTTATTATTCACATACTTTTTGTGTTTTATGATCACATTTGGCAACATTTATCATTAATGACCACACAAAGATATCTGAAAGCCTTTGTAATTTCCTGGGTTTAGGATGATGGAAAATTCAGAACCATTGTATATTTATATTATACATTCACATTACATAAATGTTCAGTATCTAATAACAAGTCCTATGGGGAGATTTTGTTTGCAGGGTTTTCTTGTGTTTTCTCCCCTTTCTTTCTGCTTTCAACTCTTTTCATTCTACCAACACCCTCTTTAGCAGCCAACAGTTATATTAGAATTAAATTACACTTCCAAATTTATCACTTAAAATGTAGAAATTGTGTCTAGAAAGCTGAATAAAATATAGTTTCCTGAAGGTGTTCCAGTGTTTTAATTATGAGTTGCTGACTACAGTAAAATAATATAATATGTGGCATTTATAGATCAAGCCTCATTGCAGAAAGGATCCAGTCTGCTTTAATTTCTTACTGCCTTTTTGTGTCCTCTCTCTCTTTTGTTCCTGTGTTTGTGTGTGTGATATACATCATGATAAATATTCTGAGGATATGAACTATCTCTGTTTTTCTAAATGAGTAATTTTAATACCTGGCATAATATCACCCCTTTGGTTTGGAATACAGCAGCTCTTCAACAAAGCAAAGTTACACAACAATTCACAATGTTAAAAAATATAAGGAAGACAGCTTCTGATGAAGACCAGTGCCTTTTTTTGTAACCTAATTAGGATTTCTACCTCTCAGTTTGTCAGATCAAGAAGCTATACATTTAAACTAATGAAAATATCTAAGTCACAGTGGCTGACATGGTCTGTTTAATCTGTGACAGGAGATTTTCCATGTCAAAATAGTATTGTAGCAGTTGCACAGTCTTAGAGAAAACAAGATGAGTGGCCCACCTGTGCTATTAAGGACTATAATTCTTTGAAAATGAAGGATATCATGTTTGAAACAAGACTGATTTTTTAAGGTAAAATGTCTCTGAGTAGGGAATGGAATCACTTTGCATCATTAGTTTCTCAAAGGCTTTGCTCCAGGAAGAAATCTTGTGGTCTTTGTAACAGCATTATAAAATTGGAACATTCAAATGTTCCAATAATATATATAATCCATTTCATTCCTTTCTATTACTTCAGGTGTATAGTTCTAGCAGTGGATATCAGGTTTATAACACAGTGTAATAAATACCCACAAAGAGTAGGTAAAGAGATAAACACTCTCTGCTCTAGGAGATGATGCTATTCCAGTCAGGGATCCTGGTACATACATGCTGGGGGTGCACCAGTTTCTCTTCTTGGTTTTGGATTCTTTTTTAACTCCAGAGTGAAGGGAAAGTCTTTTTGTCAACTACAGAAAGGTGGTGGATGAAAGAGAGAAGTGCATAAAAATACTTTCAAAAATGCTGATCAGAAAACTAAATTTCCTTTTGCTTCCTATTGGACTGTTCATGGGATTCTCAATGTGAGAAATGAGTTTTCTATAGCCCCAAGTAGCCCTAGACCATAGAAGAGACAGAAGTGTGTATTGCCTTCAGCCCTGGGCAAACCTGTCCAAGTCTGTTGTGGCCTATCTAAATAAAGACCAAAAGGAGAGGAATACTGTCATTGGCAGCCCGTTTTCATAAAAAATACATCCCATAAACTCTGATTTATTTGATAAATTTTGCTAATGCATATGATTAGGTGCTGAAAGACCTAAATTTCTGTCAGGCAGTTGACTCTGTCACACAAAGCTTTCAGTTCATTAGATTAACATTCAAAAATATCAGTAAAGGAAAACTTGCTGAGTTTGAAGAAACCGACAGATCCCAAACACTTGCTGTTAATGGGAGAGTTTTATCAATAGGGATTGTTCCTGTGAGATTCTTAAGGGATCACTGCCAGATCCAACTACTCACTCTTCTGTTCTAGCCCTTGAAGTATACCAAAACCACTGTCTTAGAATTTGCCTGTGGCAACAAGCTTGGCAGAACAGCCAATAGAGAAGACAAGACTGTCAGACAAAGCTATCTGAACCACACTGTAACCAGGATTCATTACTGCAGTGCTTTAATATCACCAACATCAGGTGTCTAACCATAAGTAACACAGGTCATGGAGTACCCTGGAACCATTGTTTCCAGAAAGATTTAGGAATGAGCATAGATCTACATGAGCTCAGCAAAACAAGGTGTGTTACATTTAAACAAGGTGGTAACGATGTGGTATGGAGTTGAATGTGACCCTTCTGCTTGATGTTAGACTAAAATGCTAGGCCAATTTCCAGCACTGATTTTTTTTTAAGATGTTGAAAAAGTGGTGACAGCACAGAAAAACTGAGAAAATATTCCATTGTTGAGGGAAGGAAAAAAAAAAAAAAAAGAGGAATTCAGTCTGTTTTGGTTATTGTAATGACGGCTGCAAGGTGCTTTTATCAAAGTATGTATGGACTTTCAGAGGCAAAAATTTGGAGCATGTAAGGGTTCCTAATCAGTGAGACAAGAGCAACACTCAGAGAAATTCAGGATAGCAATGGAACACTGGGTTTTTTAATGAGAAGGGCAATTAAATGTATGGGGGGTGGGGGAGCTAAGGATATGGTGGGTTCTTTATCTTTTTTATAGCTTCAAATTAAGGCTTAAAAATGGTTACTGCAATACAGCAGCAATGATTGGAGTTATTTTCCCTATAATACAGCAACTAGCTGATAACAGCAGCCTGTTCAATACTTACTAGTTACATAATTGTGGTATCAACTAAGGCAAGGGTGATTTAGGTTGAATACTAGCAAAAAGTAGCTAGTGGGATCATGATGCACATTGGGAGACTGCAGGATGGCTTGCACTGAAACGTTTTAGGATCAAGGCAGGTGCTCTAAGCATGTGTCTTTCTTCCTGGATGTAAAGAGACACTCTACATGAGTACTTGAGAGCCCTTCCACTGTTGCCATTGAGTTGTCAACAATATATCATGGCTCTTATGGGTATTTCATAATAGCTCTATGATGAGGGGAAGCATTTTTTTCTCATTAAGCACAATTTGGCCTGCACAGGACTATACTTGCTTGCCTAGCTGTTTGTGGACATAACGTGCCTTGCTTTCTTCCTTTCACAGGTTTATTCCTGAGGCTTGGTCCACCTGTAGTGTCACCTGTGGAGTGGGCAGCCAGGTGCGGCTTGTGAAATGTCAAGTGCTCCTCTCTTTCTCTCAGTCTGTGGCTGACTTGCCCATCGATGAATGTGAAGGTCCCAAACCTGTCTCTCAGAGAGCTTGTTACAGTGGTCCCTGCAGTGGGGAGGCAGCTGAACATACCCCAGAGGAAACTGAGTTGCTGTATGGCAGCTTACAGGAGTTTGATGAGCTGTATGACTGGGAATATGAGGGCTTTACGGAGTGTTCAGAATCCTGTGGAGGAGGTAAGTGCAAAGTGTTTCTGTGATGGATTTGCTTTCGCTCTTGGAATGTGTGCTTTGCAGTTAACACCCATGGACACACTGCTTTGCTACAGCTATTTAGAAACATAGAATCATTTAGGTTGCAAGATACCTTTAAGATTACCAAGTCCAACCATAAGATCATCCAGTCCAACTGTATTTGAAAAGGCATGGATGAAAACTGTGAAAAAAAAAAAAAAGAACATGCACACAATGTATTTTAGTCTAGGACTTTCAGGCTCCACGCTCAGGCTGTCGCCAAGAGTGATCAATGTATCACATATTTCTGTCTCCCTGTGTCAGCTGATCAGTTAAAAGGTACTCACACAAAGAAGCTGAATGTTAAAGTGGTCTGGTGATACAAGCTAAGAATCATGCGTTATTTTTAGTTTTTCTCTCTTGATTTGTACTGTGCAAGTATAAACATGTGGAAGTAAATTGTACTCCCATAGCAGATGCATTAAATTATTGATATTCTAAGGGCTCAGCCAGTTGCCTAACTCCTATCACTACGAGACATTAGCTCCGATCCCAGTGCAAAAGAAAACATATGGTAAAAAAGCACTAATGGTGTGATTGTCTGAAGCTAGCAGGCTTGGCACTTGGAGTTTCTCAAAGTTAATCAAGGTCTCAGGTTCCACATATTATAGACTATTAATGCACAGTTCTCTGATATCCTTTTATCCCCATCATTTTGTCTAGCTACTTCTGGGACATATGTCCACTCCAGTGTTTTTTAAACTAAACCCAGACTTCTCCAGCTGCTGTCTTTTTACATTACAAGTTTCAGGCTATTTAAAAAAGGGTTACTATACATAAATACAGAATAGATACTGTAGAACTGGAAACCATTCAGCACTTTATGAATGTTTAATTCACCAGTAACCAGTTACAAACTTTAAAAAACACAGTTAGTAGAAAATAATGCAAAGGGCTTCTGTGCTTACTTTTAGCTTGCAGATGGTAGTCAGTGTTTAGAGTAGTTCTCAGAGAGTTGTCAGACCGTTGCCACTATTACTTTGTTTCCTACATAAAAAATATTACATTAGTGTGTGCTAAGTGGTGATGAACACTGATTTTACAGGAGTATCAGTCGTATATTGAGGCTACTAGCAAGTAGTAACAATTTGTCACACTTACATTGTGCATACAGAAACCTGAATCGCTTCTAGAAATATCCTCTTGAAATGAAGGGATTCATATATTTCTTTGAATATAGTGATTATGTTTGATTTTTCAAATACAACTGGGAGACTGGTATGACAGAGACATTTTTCTTAATAAATTTAATCTCTTTCAATTGTCTGCAAAAATCGTTAGCCAAGATTTCTTTTTTGTCTGACATCAACTCGTAATTTCCCAGATTAGCAGATGCTAAGTCAGATATTTTTGTAGCCATAGGTGCAAGACCCATCAAACTAATTTTATTGGTTTTGGAGTCTCAAGAGAAGAAATTGGATAGATGCAGAAGTAACCTTTCACCTCCCAGAAGTAGCAGCCAGAAGGAATTAGTTAGTCATTTAGTCTGCCGTTAGTGGCTATATTTCCCAGAGCTGTCATCAGATATCATGTAACAATTATTCTATTCTGGTAGATATAAACACAGAAAATCTCATTGAATGGTATTTTGAAAGTGAACTTAAACTACCTAGATTCATGTTCCACCCTTACACCCTTTTATACTGTGATTTCCTATTGAGAACTGATTTCTTTTTTCCAGGGGAAGCAATTTTAAAGCAGACAGCTTTTTGTTCTGGTAATATTGTGCAGTAAATAGTGTTTAGAATTCAGTTACTTGGCAAATAAACATCCTGAACTTCATATACTTTTTTTTTTTATTATCTCTGTTCCGTAGAACTTCTGATGGATAACCAAAAGTCTCTATATTCTCTAAACGTTCAATGATTCATCTTCAATTTAAAGCTTATAACCATTTGCCGAATTGACCTATCAAACAGAGGGGCAGATGTTATCAGTATGCTGAGATATACTCAGTGCAAGATTCTAGGATAAGCTGCAGAAAGTGATTCTGAGCACATTTGTTTGCTGCTGGAACAAGCCAGATTTTTTTTTTTTTTTTTTTAAGTCACTTTTAGTATTAGAGCCAGAAACAATAGATAGTCTAGCAACTAGAGACTTGTTAAATTCAGGCAGGAGCCTTTTACTTCAGTACCCTGACAGCATGTCAGGCAAGATTACTGGTTCTAGCAGTACCTTTAAAAGGTAAAAAGTTGTAAGGACCTCTGTAAGGAAATTATAATGAGCAGGGTAGAAGCCTAGTGGGATAGACTAAAATTATTGGAAATACAATCATATATTACTTAGGTGACAGGAATAAGCATGGGGAATGAACTTATTGGTAGGTTCGGGGCACGTTGAATACTGAAGAGTGAAGAGCAGCGGTATCAGAGCTTGGCTGTATGAATTTGATAAAACAAAACCATCAGTCTGAAAAATGGAGAAAAGGCTGAATTCAAGACCTTGCAGTCAATCACTTTTGGATAGTCAGCACTGAAACAGGCAATACAGAGGTGTTAAGGTAATTGATAACCATTAGTCAAGAACCCATTAGTGACACATTTCAGAGCGGAGAAACTGAAGCTGTGGAAGTACACTCAGTTTACAAAATTTTGATCTGAAAAGAAAAACATCCAACACATACAGATAGTAAGCGAGCTGTATCCCTAGCAAACAGAATGATGTCACCAGCATGTGGCAGGACTCGGTGGTTTCTTTCCACAGAGCTAAGAGTACTTTCCTGGTTTCCATACCTGTGGATTATCAGTCCTTCTCTCCTGACTTCATCAGATTGGTCTTGCTGTCAGGCCTGCACAAATGATCATGCAAAGTAGACACCAGTAACTTGAACACAGTGACATTTCCCATTAGGTAGAGATCCACCTCTGTTCTGCAGCCAGGAGCAGTCTGTCCTGGGGAATCCATGTGCCTCTGTTTGCTGTACACAATATGATAACATGCTGAACACAAAAATGACTGAGCTGGAAAGATACTGAACATGACCAGGTGGAGAACATATTGTTTATGTATAAATACTTAATTGGTTTCCTTTCCTAGAGATAAATCACTACCATTTGTTTTATTCTTTCAATGGGTTATCCTTTTTACAATTTTTTTAAGTCTTTCAAGAGATTACTTGAATAGCAAAATGGCTTGAAAATACAGGGCCACCTTGTAAAGAAGAAAACCCATAACAATGTTGGCTGACTTCAGGGACTTTGGTAATTTTGAAGTTGATGTCCACATCCAAAAATGTCAAATTTCTTTCTTCTTTTCAGCACCTTGAGTACAGTGGAGACACTGCCTATCCTTGAGTCATAGGCATGCCCTTAACTGGCTTGCACACATAGGACCCAATAAATTGCTCAACATGCCACTTTGCTGTGGACCTCTCCTCAGCCTCTACTGAGAGTGAGGGGAATGAATCCGTGAATAATTTCAGGAGTAAAGGAACTATGATGAGTTGCAGTACTTTGGTCCTGTTGAATAATGAAACTATTGTTTGCCTTAACAACATGTGCTCTGGCACTAGAAACAGCAAAAGGCATTGTCAGTTCTGTTAAACTGCTCTTGGAGCTGTTCAAGCTCTTCCAACACTATGTTTTTCTTTAAACACTGGTGTCTTCAAAAGATTGTGAGATATTTTGGAAAACTAATTATTGGGTTTGAGAAGATGATGCAATTGTTATGACTTCAGCTAATCTTTTCCTAACTCAGGAAGTAGGGATGAATGTAAAAAGCATACTTCCACTTTTTTTGAACCACTGTGGATTAGATTTTTAGGAAGTTCAGGCCAATTATTATCCTCAGACGCCCTGGGGAAGAAGTAGATCCTCTCTCACCAAGTACTCTTTCCTGTTGCATGTAGTGTTGCAATCCCTGATTTTCTAGCTTTCTAACCTTTTGATCCAAAAACCCTGTAATATTCCTACCTTACTCTTATGAATAGCAAGACAAAGTAGCTGGTATGCCAAAGAGTACATAAGGAATTTGGTATCACCAAGGATTTCCTCAGTTAAAACATGATCGCCAAATCTTCCAGCTTCTCTCTCAATCCCAACAGCTACCCTTGTTCTGTCCCAGCTCTCAGATACACCCTGCAGGCTTGCATCTTCAGTTTAGGTGCAGGTCTGTGGATGCAGAAGGGTAACTGAAGAGCAGCTGAATTGTCTGACCTTATTTTACTTTACTTTTGCAAGTATAGCAATCATACTGTTGCTTAAAATACAGCATGCTGAAGTCAAGGCCATTTTCACACCTTATCCTGTTTGACTGACAAATAAACAGCCTCACTGCACTCATAGTGAAACCATGAGTCACTAGAGAGCACTGAACAATTTTCTGTCCAGGGAAGGTCGGTGGTGAATGAGCCTACGAACTTTTCACTGCAGCTGAGACACACAGTGGGGCTGAAAGCAAGGGCAAGTAAAAGCCTAGCATCCCACTCAGTGTTTTGATCAGGCCATCTCCCAGGTGGCTGGGGAGCAGGATACAAAAGGTGCAGTAAGCAATATATGACTGTGCCAGGACAATTGCAAGAGTTACAGATGAAGGCTTTTCCCAATGGAAGGGAGAAAACAAACAGCAATTTTCCCTACTCAGGCAGGTACACTGTGCCAAGAAACATCCCCCTTTGGTAGACATTCGTGCCGTACTCCTCAAAGGCCGTCAGGCAGAGCACGTGGATGTGGACAGCAAACACCTCACTGCTGTGCAGGAAGCAGCCTCCTCCCTCTCTGCAGCCAGGGCTGCGGCCCCTCAGGTGGCAGCCCTGGGTGTGAGGCTGTGCTTCCCCACATGCTGCAGCCCCAACACAGCCCCGCTGGCCCTGCCAGGCCCACCTCTGCCCTTGGCTGCCCCTCCAGGTACGGAAAGCTGGCTGTGACCGTGTGTTGTTATGTGCAGGTGTCCAGGAGGCTGTGGTGACCTGCCTGAACAAACAAACCAGGGAGACTGCGGATGAGACACTGTGTGTAACCAGCCGCCGTCCTCCACAGCTGCTGAAAGCCTGTAGCCTGGACCCGTGCCCCCCAAGGTAGGCTTCTTATGTCTTACCACCAGGCATATGTTTCTTTCCAGATTTAAGAGAGATGTGATCACTGATGAAGTTGAGAAACTGATCTTCAAGCTCCCCATGAATCTGAGATGTTCAGGGCCAGGGATGCTTGGAACTGGGAGTGCTGAAATGACTGCTGAAGTACAGGAGTAAAAGATGCGAAGAGTATGAGATGGCTCCCCAGGTTGCAGTACCACAGACTCAGCTGCCTAGGCACAGCAGATCTGTGTCACTCCTCCTGGAACTCCTTTTAGCTAGTGTGAATTGAGCAGAGGTGATGTGCGTGAGTAAAACTCTGCTGCTGCATAAGGTAGCGGATTGGCACAGCCAGGTCGGTGGTGTTACTGCAGGTGAGGATACCTGGGCCAGGGCTCTTCAGTCTTGTCCATACATCATTTAACGGATTATGAGAAATCCATGACAAAAGCAAAACAAATACACAAGTGTGTGTGGTTGTTGTCCAGTATGTTGCCCAGAGCCATTTAAACAACACTAGCAGTATGAAGAAAAGGATTTTACATAAGTCATGACTGCAGACTCAATGGCCTTTTGGTCTGGAGGCCTGCACTGCCTCACACACGGTCTTTCTCAGACTACAGGGGCTAACAGCCTCTTCACACCACGTCACAGTCTTATTGACCAGGAAGTGCAAAATGATGGTAAAACCGAAGGACAAATTTCAGACCGCTTGCCCTCTCAGGCCCTGGAGGCACACAGTTTATGGATTGGCTTAACTTTACTCAGAGTTGTGTCAAGTTTAAGGAGACTTCTCCAACCTTCTACGAAAGGCTTTGCAGAACCTGTTTCTCCCTGGCCTCAGGCAGCTTCCACAATCCTAACCCTAAAAATAGCAGATATTTGTGTGCAGAAATTCACATCTGTACCCTCCACAACAGAAAACAGCTATCATGAGGTTCCCATGGTTTATTGAAATAGACCTGGGACTGTCAGGACTTCAGGATGTACTGTATACATATTGTCTTTATTCCCAGCTGCACACAGGTGCGTTTACTCTCTTCTGATAGTGCGGCAGATTTGAAATACATGGATTTATAACTTTGGACTATTTAAAACACTCAGTGCTGTCTGGGTGGTTGATATTCCTTTGAGCGTATATTGGTAAGTGTATGTATGCTTTATATGGCAGCAGGCTATACAGAGGCATATTGTTATAAATATTAGTAGATTTTGGGTACACAGAGAAGGTTCACATTAAAAATCAAATATGGCCAGCACCCAAGAATCATAAAGACAGAAATAATGGTTTGATTGGATGATCAGGATTTTGAGTCTGTGAGAAGCAGAGCCAAATGACATGTTTCACCAAAGCATTACAAGAATTGCTTATGAGGATATTGCAACCCTGACTTTGATAAATTGTCTGTATTACTGGCAATAACACACAAATATTAAACCAATGCTTGAAAAGAAATTTGTATGTGGAAATCTCACTGTAATTGACAGTTAGCAGCATCACTGAAGCTGAGAGTGCATGGTAGGAGATTGACCACCCATCAATTCTGAGATGGAAAATAAATATTCACTCGTTAAGAAAAAATAAGGCATACTCATGTAGGCCAGTATTTATGTGAGTTCCATTGCAAAACTAGTCTGAGAAATTGGGTGAATACTTTTTTAATTAGTCTGTGTGATAATCCATATCACTGTGGTAACCTTGCTGCCAGCGCAGATCTAGTTTAAAGTAACCTTGGGCAAGTAGTTTACTCCATGGATTACGAGATGATTGTACTGTAGGTGAGAATCAGGCTGTGAAGCAAAGCTGAAAGAGGTGTGAGGCAGCAAGGGGAGACTAAGAAGCTTTCATCCTCCCCCTAGGTCTGCAACTGAGAAAAGGGGAAATTACTCCCTTCCCTGTATATACCTCTGTCCCTCCAGTCCCCTCAGTCTGGAGGAAATTGCCTGTCTGCAGATTTAAGTGGCATAGGATAAAGAACAGCACAAGTTCTGCAAAATGGCTCCTTTGGTAAGAGCAAGGAGGCCTAAAATTGAGGGCTGCAGGCAGCATGGCTAATGGAAAGAGGGGAAGAAGGAAAGTTGATGTGTCTTCCAGGCAGGCTGTGACAGGGTAACTTCTTAATTCCTGCAGGCTTCTGAAGTGCTGCATCTACTAATGACACTGTATTAAATACAATGGTATATTAATTAAACTGATAGTATTTAGTGTATAAAGATTATTGCTTTATAATCATTAATTCCAACAGTCTTAAGACTTCCAAATAGAACACATGACAAAAAAAAAAAAGGCTTTAGGAGTTTCTCTGGTTTAATCAGAAAATGCTTCAGGATTCTAATTCAAAATATCTTGATCCAGGAATATGATGGAAATTTAGGCTAAAATGCTGTTCTTCTGAATGCTGATGAAGGTGCTGCTATTGACTGACAAGTCCAAAACTTGTCATACACTGTGGCTGTGAACATACAGAAGTTCCCAAAATGCAATCTGTGAACCATTGATATTTCCCGGAGATTTCACTGACAGCTTCTAGAGAAAGCTGGCTGGACTTACAGTGTTGGCTCTTCTCTCTGTTTTCCAGCTGTTAAAGTGCATTAAAAGAAGCTAAAAATATTTAAAAAAAAAAACAACTTTTCTAAAATGTCCTTGATGTGTAAGTGACTGTTGGAGCGTGCAGTTGTGGTGGGTAGAGGAGGCAGTCTGCTGAAAAGGCAACCAAGACAGTGATGAATGTCTCAGTAGACAAGGGAATGTTGTCCACAGCATGAAGAGAAACCTGAGAAGTCTTGCTCAAGAGAAAGAAAATTCCCTCATAATATATTTAGAGAAATTATTCCAGTGATGTTTCTTGAATTGAAACAGCCCGGCATGCTTAGAATTTAATGTGTATGTCTAGAATTTAATACAGTTCAAGACCTTGTTTAGCTTAAGAGGGAGAACGTTTAAAAATTACAGCTTCCAAGCTCAGTGTTGCTTCTACTGCAGGCACTTTTGGTTACATGTGACATTCTCTGTAGCCTCTCAAAGGGCTAGGCATGTAAGCGTCTCTTGGTCAATAATTAGTTTACCTGGTTTAATACAGACAAACAAAAGCATTGAACCACAGAATCTCATCAGCCTTTCTGGAGGGTCAGAAGGTATTGGAGAAATAGTCAGCGAAGAGTAATTTCATTCTGGTTTTGTTTCATCATTCTTTTTGGACGCTTAAGAAGAATGATGCTAAAGGGATCTTCACTGTTGCTGTTCTTTTTGCTCCCTGCTGAGAATAAATGTGGATAAACTGGAAGACTTCATTACTCAATGCTTCACCTTGAAATTAGTCTGTGGCATCCTCATCCTCTTCTATTCTTCATTGCTGTCATCTCTCCTGGAACAAAATATAGTAAAAACTAGAATATACCAGCAATACTTCCTGTTGGGGAATGGCTAGAGGACTGTGGACACGGTTCTCTAGAGAACCTGGTTATGCAGTCAAAGTGGTAGCTAAAG
>JAVJGG010000074.1:46374991-46392590 GCA_035590195.1 Aviceda cuculoides | reverse complement strand
TCATTTTATTAGTGTTATCATTATCGTTATTAGTTTCTTCTATTCTGTTCTATTAAACTGTTCTTATCTCAACCCACGTGTTTTACTTCTTTTCCTGATTTCCTCCCCCATCCCACTGGGTGGGGGAGAAGTGAGTGAGCGGCTGCGTGGTGCTTAGTTGCTGGCTGGGGTTAAACCACGACAGTAGGTCAGACTTAGTGTATGATGTGCTCCCATCAGCAATCTGAAAATAAATGAATATGTGTGGAAAGGCCAGAGCTTTCCCCGGTCCATTAAAGGTGACCTCTGTGTATGGGAGGGTGTCAATGCATATGTATTTTGCATTGCTTAGGTGAAATTTTAGAGCATCTCTGTCTAGCTCATGAAAAAGGTTAAAAGATTTGCAAGTCTACAGATCCTGCCAGTAAGGCTGTATTGCAGTAGATACCAGTTCTTGATTTGTTGCAGTCTTTTCTCAGAGGTGTAAGTTAGAATTAGCATTAATGAGGCAATGATGGTGTTACTGCCTCTTTGTGCCACGGAAAGATTTTCAACACCTCACAAACCCCAGAATTTTTTTTAAGTGGGATGTATTTCAGTCTATTTTGAACTGAAGTGCATTAAGGATATCTTTGGCAGCCTCTTAAGATGTAGCCCACAGAGCCTCCTAGGATCACAGGCCACAGCTTGAACCATTAATGGAGTAGGTTGGAGAATCAGACATTAGAAGGAATATGCTGTCAGACAAGGTAGATTCAGCCTTATTTGGAGCCTTTAGGTTGAGAAACAGCTTAAACAGGAGTCATGGGCTCAGTGACAGAATCATAATCCCATTTTTTGTCTAGGTTTACTTTGCTAAAGATGGGACTGTACAAAAACATCTAAATAGGCTGCTGTCCATAGGCAGCTCTGTTATGCCACACCAACATTACCTGCACGCCTACCCTGCAGTACTGTAATAACACCCTGGCCTTAAAATGTATTAATCTGTGACCTAAAACATTTATATTTTCTCTCCCCTTTTTTATAATATAATCTCCCCCTTTGTACCCTCTCCAGTTGTTAACAGATTGTCCAAGATGTGTCTAACAGCCCACCCTTCCACTTTCTTGCTGGATGCATTGCCTGTGGTGGAGCAGTAACTGCATGCTCCTTGGTATCTCTTACTCAACAGCAGTTACAGTGAAGTCACCAAGAGTACCCACAGGGAGTGGTCCTTTTCAGCCATGTGTGTCATATCTAAATGTGAAGCAAAGCAACTTGCAAGTTGCCAGGGTCAGTGGAGCAGCTCTGGAGTCTCCATCACATTCTGCCTCTAGCTCTTCTAGTTTAAAATTTCAGACCTCTTCCCCAGCCATTTTGCTTTTTAAATAATACAATGGTTCTTTCATCAGATAGGATTTCACTCATAGACGTTTTCCTCCATTTCAGCTTATATTCTGTTGAGAATGTTATGTTCATAAAATATTGTAGCGCAATTATAAATACTGGTTTTGATAACATACACCATATTTCCTTCTTACTTCAAAGAATGGTAGATCGCACTTCTTATACAGAATCCTATATACTTAGATACTTTATTTTCCTCTACACAAATCTCCAGGTCACAAGTTTTGCCAGGTTAGTACACCATTGTGTTGAAACAATGCCACCATGCCCTACCATGGGTTTTTTATAGCTTGACTTGTGATGAGTATGAGTTTAAAGTCATGGTAGGGACTTAGTGAGTCCCTCTGCAGAGGACAATTTATCTTTTTTTTTTTTTTCCTGGCACTGTTAATTTTCCAGTTTTAGTCACCTTTATACAATCCACTTTTCTCCACCCTTCTCTAATGCCTGTGCTAACCAGAACTTGATATTCACTACCACTTGATATTTTTCAGTATTTTGAACAAATATGCTCTCACTTCAACATTTCTTATGTTAACTTCTAATTCTTTTTTTTTCTCTAAATTTATTCCCAGTTTTCTTGAGTATTAATTTACTATGTCAATAGCAGGATTTCACTCTCAAAGGAGAGCTTTCCCAACAGTGACGATAAAGAGCATGTCTTTGCTCTTGTGCCAACTATGAAGTTAAGTTAAATATTTTGTTGCATAATGGCCAGGATTAACATTTTCACTGTGGCATTAACCTGTGAAATAAGCTACAGGGTCTTATAAATGGTTGATTTTACTATGTGTCATCGCTTCCTTTAAAAAGGGGTGAAACTAAGAGCACCATTATATCTTCCATTTACAGTACTGCTGGAGTAACTTATTATAGCAGTAGTCTGAGGAATACCCAATACTTTCAAACCAATAAACCTTTACAGATGAAAGGATAAAGTATGTAAAAGGAGAATAAAAATATGTCCCTAACTGCTGAAAATGTACTGTACAGTTCTGTGCCATACTTACATATGAGAAAGATTAACACATGAAATAAATGGAGGAGGCACCTTCCTTTCCATTCAATTTGGAGTGAATTAAGTACCTGTAGAAAGAGACAGACTGATTAAACAAAGAGTTCTGTATCTGTCAAGTTGGTCTGTCACATCTGTACAAGCACAGCAAACCCTCCTATTTTGTGTCCATGAAAGTTTCTATCTTCAATTATGTAATCTCCATTCCTCTGGCCTCTCTGCTAGCACTGTTAACCATCAAAGGTCTCGCTGATTGAGTAGAGTTTGTGCTGTGCAGTTACCCATTAGAAATATGACTAAGATGATATACTCCACACTGTAACCAGCTGCTAATATATCTTAGCCATTCACAGCCTTGGGAAAGACTTGAACTACTCACACAGAGGTGAACAGCAGTGCATTTAATTACGACCTAATGGATCCACATATTTGTATTGTTATAACTATATTGGATAGATGTTTGGGGTTGGTTGGTTGGGGGGGGGGGAGGGGAGTTAATTATAATAGTTACACTGTTGTGGTTCCTGATCTCAACAAAGGTGTTCGGATACGTCAGACAAGTTTGTTCCCCTTCCCACAAAGAAGCAATCTGTACTATCTAAAGTAATTTTCTCCAAGATCCAAGAAGCCAGTTTCTCACTCAGGAAAAGTTAGAGAAGTGTATTAAGTTGCCATTCTGTAGTCTGTGGATTCTGCATGCAAACCTATATTGATATAACTATTAGGATGGAGGTATGAAATGGTTTAGTACAAGTGTGCCTATATACATAGTAACTTTTCTAACATCATCACTTTGAATATAATATCTTTTTCTTTTTTGAGTCAGAATCAGATCTTGGTTGATAATTCCATGAATCTGAAACTTTACCATGCTTGTTTTGGTTATTTATGGGTGTAACATGAGTTTAGAGCCTCCTCACTCTGTGTCAAGAGCTCCTGCAGGTTTGGATCTCGGCATGTCAATGTGAGGAAAAACATCTTTTGTTGCAGAAGAGTGAATAAGTTACTAAATAGGTTATCAGTCACAGTTTCAGCATCTCAAAGGGGAAAGTAAAAAGGAAGTATTGGATCTGGATGTGCCCTTGGAACAAAATTCTTGCACTACCTTACTAACAGTATGTTGCAAGAAGGGCATTGAAGGGAACTCAAACATAAGCAGGCATTGAGAGTTTCCCAGTTTCAGTCACAGCACTATGTAGATATGTAGATATCTACAGCTAAGTTCAACTGCTCTCCCCTCCCCCTACTTAAAAACTGGAGAGGAGCCTTGAATGCCTGGTTTTGAGAGACAAACTGTTTGTACCTTCTGCACTGGTGAAATAGTTCAGGAACAGTTCATCCTAATGAAAAAGTTATCTCTGCAATGCTGCCAGCCAGGTCAGCAAGAAGCTCATGTTATGTGCTGGTTTCGTGGCAGTACTGCTCATAAAACTTGGACTTGCTAGAGAATTACTTAAGCCCATTCACCGTTATCTGAATCCTGTTTCATTCATTAATCTGCTTTCTCTGTCCATTCAATCCAGTTACAACACCTTTACTTCTTTCCTGTCTTCTGGTACCTGTAAGCTTATTGATTTCTCCTTCAGGAACAGCTGGTTTTTAACTTTTTCCATGTAGCATGAAGTTAGACCCAAGAAAAGGTGTTGGCTTATGAGCCAGTCCAGCATGGAGAGCACCAGTGTGAAAAGAGCCAGGGAGTATTCAACATAAAGCAGCTCTGTCACGGGCAGCAGGGTGTTAAACTTTCCCTCTGCTTCTTTGCAGGAGAACCAACCATTTGAGACGGCTTCATAGACTTATGTGCACAATTTATTTCATAAATTAGCGGTTCTTATGTTTTTGCATTACTTCGATGTAGATTTAGGGCAAGGGGTATTATCCCGCTCTGCTGTAGTTCCCAAACCGTGAGTTCCTTCCTGCACTACTCATTCAGTTTCTGCCATCTGCCATAACAAGTGCAATTCATCCAATTTCTGTCCTATTCCTCAAACCGCCCTCTATTGCTTCTTCACCACCTTTCCACCTTTACGTTAATTCACTCTGTTCCTCAACTGTTTCTTGTCTTCATTTTTGAAAGTGGCTACCAAGGACCCATTTTCATTGTATCTCACATAAAATATTGAGCAACCTCCTTGTTAGAAGCGCTGCTTTAAGCATGATCCCAAATCTAAACTTGGGACAAAAACTAGTACTCATTTGACTATCAAGCCTAACCTGATCTGTGTAGCTATATCAAAGACAGTCATTGTTATCATTTATCTTGGTGCCACAGTTATCATACAGAGTAAAAGTCTCTTGTGAGGTACTTTTCAGTAGCCAGTATGTCTGCTAATCATTCAAACCAATTCTCTACCAAACCAGTTCACTTACCTGAAGTTGTCTTTTCATGTTCCTCTATGGTTCAAGCATTCTGCATCTGCAGTAGTCCCCCAAAAGACCCACTAGACAACCTCACACTGTTCAAAGTGTTGGCAGAAAAACACAAAAGCTCTTTTCTGACCTGCCCTAACTGATGATGTCCACTGCCTTGAATAAGGGACATCAAGACTTTTTTACTATAAGGAATCTTGTATTTATTGCTTGAAGCATGTCAGAAGGTTACTCCAGCAAACAAAATTCCCATTTGTAGAGTTGTTGCATACTCCATTTACCCTCTGTTCTTCTCTGACTTTTGAGTTCCTCCTCTGTTTTCTTCTATTTGGCTCTGTTGGCTCCCACCACATTCAGCTATAATGAGCTGCAATATTAATTGATACTGATAAGTCTACAGAGTGAATGCAGGCCACTTCTGTCAGCTCCTGGAGCACTGTTATTGAGCCTTTGATCTGCTTGCATGTGTTGGCTGCATAGATATCTCTTTAATGTACTGCCTTCACTTACAACGAAGATGCTTTTTGAAGAAAAGAACCTCACTCCCCCCTTGTGCACAGCAATCTGCTGAAACCTTCCCTGACTGTTCAGCTCCCTTGTCACGTTGGTGATACTGAACAACACAATTTGACAGGCTGGCACTGAACAACAACTAAGCATGAATTATCTTTCCATTGCTGCTGCTGCTAATTTAAAAAGTACTTTGCCTTTTCACTTTCATTTCGTAATCAAGTATTAACTTTTTCAAGGTTTAGTTAAATCTCAGCTTTCCTCTGAGGTGTGTGCATACTGTATGTATATTTGTAATGTTCTCTCTAAGATGAACTGAACCCTAGCAGTAGGAAGATCAGTTCCTAGAGACTCAGGTCCATGTTTAAACACCTAAGTGGAGGCCTTAGCTCTCCCACTCCATTTCAAAGGAGCAGTCTGATTTTACTGTAAGTGATTTAACAGCTGAATGAAAAATCAGTTGTAGCTAAATTCTTAGGTTTTATGCCCCTTTCTTTGAGACTAGTTTGACTATAAATCCAGGAACTGACCTGGGAGTCCTCATCTCAATGCTGTAGCTTCACTGCAGGAAAGTGTGCTACCCAAACAGGATTGATACTAACTCTCTCTGCTGTCCAAAGCTTAAGATCACATTCTGGATGGTATTTAAGACCTGACACTGGGGATACTGACTCAAGCCAAGATAAATCTGCTAAAGGAGTCTCAAGAAAGCCTTCCACACCTATGAAACAGGAAGATTTGCCACAAACTTAGCTCCAGATCAGTAACAGAAAATGGAGATGTATGGGCTCCAAGTAGACTTTTTAGTCTGCAGAGTCCAATGGAAGACACACAGGTTGATAGAGGACAAGAGGAAGCCAGTATTGACATAGTATGTGATTTACTTAGTCTTTTGCATGCACATATACACAGCTGCCACCCAGCCCTTGTGCATTGAGGGACGTCTCTGTGCAGGCAGGTGTCAGATGTTAAGTAAGATGATTCCAGGCAAACCTCTCTCCACACTGATGAATGTTTATCTTAGAAATAAGAAGAGTTCTTTTGTATCACTTTCATATGGTTTAACCACAGAAATACGACAATAATTTCATTTTTTTAGAACTAGTTTGGGAGGTCTTTGTGTAGAAGGGTGTTTACTTTTCCTGTACAGTGTTCAATTTTCTTGGCAGTGCTTGAAGGGATTCTGTCAGGATGAAAACCTATACCTCTAGAAAATATTCTTTACTTGTAACACCTAACAGCTTAGAAGGCTTTGGTTTTTACCATATATACTGTGCACATAGGGACTGATCCAAAGCTGTTGGCTCCATAGTGCTTTGGCTCAAGACTATACATTTTTCAAGTTCTACCTAAATCATTTACTTTTTTCCAGACTGAGTATGGGGGTGTGAGAGTGCTTTGTTCTGAAGGGTGGGGGCTCCACTGGGGCAACAACTCTAATTCTAGAAAATTCTCCTGCCATGAGTAGCCACTATCTGGTCTGTCTATCTAGCAGAATTATTACATGGGCTCCAGTTCATGTAGCAATGAGAAGGACATACCAAAGTATTCACTTTTTTAAGTATAGGATTATCTCCTACTTGAATTTTAATACTGGTATTGTCAGATGCATGCAGGACATGATGGCATTCTTCGTTTTTGTATGCCATATACATTGGAAGGGTCAGTTCAGTATGGCCAAAACACCCAAAAGAAAAAAGAGACAGGGGAATGCACAGATAAGGAACATATGAAAAAAGACAGGAATTATTTCAATTAGTATCACATAACCCTCTACAGTAAGGGTAAAAATGTGTTACTACAGAAAAGTGGTATTTTTTTTAACAAAAAAGGATTATTATCTCCACCAGTACAAGTAGTTTAAAAACTAAGTTGTAAATTTAGTAGGATAATATTAGTTCAAAGATTTGCAAGCACCTTTAGCTATTATAAAATAATTCTACAGCCCTGTGATTCTATTCTATAAGATTATCATTGGTCTTCTCCGTGTTTTTTAGGACTTTGAAATACTGCCAATCATATATATCATTTATGGGTTTGGTTACTTGCACATCCCTACTCCACTTTGCATGTCTCTGCTCTACTCTACATTCTTTACTTCGTATCTATGAAATCCCATAAAAGTCACTGGGGACTCTGAAAGTACAAGGGTAAGAGAGAATTTGACCTCATATTTCCTGAGCACCTCTAAGGAATCTCCTGTTTAAAGCAGCTGGAAAGAATTGTGAACAAACTGATGTTATGGGTAAGGCAACAGATGCAACCTGCAACAGAAATTTCAAACACTGGAAAAACAAATCCTTTCTCTTTACTGAAACACAGCATTTCTTTCTGGAAGAAGAAACAGACACCCTCTTTGGCAGAAGCCAAGATGTCCAAAGAGTTTATGTGGCCTGCTAGCCACCGAGATGTGAACTGCCAACAGAAACATTGTGCAGTTATACCAATAACAAACAATGAGTTGCTGGAGGCAACAGCTATTACCATCTCTTGAATAAAAGAAACTCTGGCAGCTAACTATGTATCAAAATAGATTCTGAAATAAGAAAATACTTTCTTTTCAACACCTACTCAAATATCTTATTTTAGATTGTGCCAAAACTGAAAGGTGGCTGATATCCACATTAATTCTGAGTGACAATTTTGTGGGAAAATCTGGGAAGACCTCTCCCCCAAGATCATTCATATGGAGAACATACTCCAGATTAGTTTAATTCACTGCCAAATGTCACTCCTATTCTACTGCTAAATAGTTCTTGGTACATGTATTAGGCTTTAGTGGCTTTCAGTATATTACAGCCTGGAAAGTGACCATGGCAACTTCTAGCTCAGTATGCAAGATGTGTTCCGTGTTAGAAAGGGTTAAAAGATTTTTGTCATTGCTACTAGCAGAACCAAGGCTATTGTCTAAAAGCAAACTACAGTGTCATTAGTTCTTATGGTGATGCTCAGGACATATCGTGTCCTGTTATAAAATCAGAGAATGTCATCAGCAAATGAAGGACAGAAGGGGAGCAACGTGGCTTTTTGGTCCATCAGCATTATCATTTAGGGAGGAAAAAATATTTCTTACCTACTAGCTGTTTCAATTTGTTATGGGTGTTACGGTGAAAGGGAGGGAACAAGTGCTCAAAACAACTTCATAAAATAAATAGAGAAGTTAGAATTGTTCTGTGATTGTAGGATGGCACAACCTTGTTTTGCCATATATGTGTTTACTAACATGATGCATTTTAAACATGCTGAGCAGCTTCCATTGACTGCTGATCTCAGAATGTCAGTGTTTTTCCTCCGCTTCTTCCACAAATTCTGCTTCATGCTGCCAACATGGTTCATAGCTTTTCTTCATTGTCTGCCTCCATACTGTTTGGAGCCTGAGGGTGTCTTTCTCATAATGAGTCTCCTTAGTTTCTGCCTGCCTTTGCTTTCTTCAAGGGCAGTTCTCTGAGCCTTCCTTGTCCTGAATGTTTAATTTACTCCCCCCGGCAATCAGTTTCAATAACAACATGCACGAAAGGAAGCTATTCTTCAAGATTAGAAAAAGTGGCAGTATCTGGCTCTCATACGTTCATTTTGGATGTGGGAGCATGTCCAGGTCGGTGTAGTGTTTTGCATAATGTTGATGGGGAGACTATTTTCTTATATTCTCATTCTGAATATAGGACTTTTTTGTGTACACAATTCTGCATACCTCTGAAGTGTTTCCTAGTAGATTAGTATTTTAAGCAATTTTCTGTGTATGGCTGACAGAATTAGGGGTTGTATTCAGTACAGCTCAAACAGCAGAAATCTGTTTTTAATGTGAGAAACACTGAAATTCAGTCATCAACAATCCTGTTGATGCCAGATTTACAGAGCTAGTGCAGAGAAGGGCTGACTTAGTGACAGGTGTTCACCCAGGAGTTGAAGAGAATCTCCCTGTTCTCCCATTGCATCTCTCAAAGCCTTAGCACTTCCTACCTCCACAACAAGGAAAAATTAGTCAGGAACACCACAATCAGAACTTCTGGAAGAAATTCCTGCTCAACAATTCACTGATACATTCCTTTGACGGACTTCGTTAATATCTTCATTTTTCTTGTTAAAGACAGAAAAAAAACCCAGCTAATTAAATCCATTCAGTCTTGAAATACAGCGCTCAGGCTCCTGCACACCAAAACCTTTTAAATTAGGATGCAAAACTGTTCCTGTGATACTGCAGGACTCCCAAAGACTTCAAGTCCAAGAGCTTCTGGCAAGAACTGAAAACACAGAGGAACAGCAAATGTTCTTCTTAGCCTCATCCTGTGGCTACAAGAAGGGTGACAATGATCAGAGAAGGAGAATTCCCTTTCATTTACCGATTCTTCACTCCATCTGTCATTATAAAAAGAGAAAAATAAAGGTGACTTTATTCTGTGCTTAAGGTTTTCTCTCCTGACCCCTTCACAGGTGGGAGATTGGGAAATGGAGCATCTGCAGTCTTACCTGTGGGGTTGGATTGCAGACACGAGATGTCTTCTGTTCTCATCTGCTATCAAGAGAGACTAATGAGACTGTGATTTTGGCAGATGAATTGTGCTATAAACCTAAGCCATCCCTCGTGCAATCCTGTAATCGCTTTGACTGCCCACCCTCCTGGTATTCTACAGAATGGCAAGAGGTAAGAATGTATGTGTAATCTCATTTTATGACTGCTAAAACTAGTCATTACATGCATTATTGATGCATCATTTTGCTTTAGCCCATCAAGAGGATTCATTAATAATTCTGACAAGCAATTAAAAAACTGAAAAAGTATGTCTTTTTGCTCTTTAAAAAAAATGCATCAACGTTTTCAGAGGTAAATAATGACTATAGCTACTTCTAATACAAAGTTACTGGAAAGTCTTAACAGCTGGCTATAGATGCCAGACAAAAATATCTGGAATATGATGGTCAGCTGCAGTGAGTGGATTTGGGTTAGCGATGCCAAGGTTTCTAGGAATACAAAGGATCAAGGAGGAGAAAATCTCTAAAAGCTCTCTCTTTGCTCTAAAGTATTTTGGGTATTCCATATATTCTCAAATAATAATTTAGATTAGGACAAGAAACACTTCTCATTCTTCAGAGTCACAACTGAGTGTCAGGCACTTCCCTGTGGAACATGGATGCCTTATTACACCAACACTGAAAACTGCTGTCTACACAATGGTTTTCCATCTTTGGAAAGCAACCTGAAATAAGTTTATTTGCTGCCATCCGGTTGCAAACGAAAATATTTGTGCAATTCAAAAGACTTAAAGATGCTTCTGTTGGATATAATACTGCACAGGAAGAAAGGATCCTGCCCTGTTGTCAAGAGTAAATGAAAAATTTGCTGCATGGTAGAGGTGCAAGCAAAAGGTCTGTTTAAATCTTCACTTCTGCTAGGTGCAAGGATTCATTCCATCCTATGAGAAAATTACGAGCGTTTGGCATGGTGCTTACATATGCCTACCCTGTCGCCATCTATAAAATCTGCTCTTTACCTAACAACCAGGGAGATTTTAATGTACTCACCTCATGAAGTTGATAAGTCCATGAAGCTGTACTTCATGGGAGAGCTCTGGGTTTGGGCAGCCATCCCAGTAACAAAAATTTATGCCAGCCTGATGTTCGGTCAAAGCTAGATTACTAGCCTATGGCATTAGTGCTATGTTTAAAGCAATTCAGTGATATTTCGTGCATTAATTTGTCTACTGATACTCAGAGAAACCTATTTGCTTAGTTGTACTTTTGAATATTTCTAGGCTATAGTCATACATAAATGCTATGTTTGTAAATAACAAACGGTATTCTACTAGTACATAATGTAATAAAATCAAGCATTTCAAAGTTAGAATATGCTAGAAGGAGTGTCTGTGCTTGTTAAAATCCTATAACTGGCCACAGTCCTTACAGAAAGCAATTTTCTTTAAGTTTATTTGAACAGCCAGAAGAGACATACATTACAGCATGCTGAAAAATTTACTTTCTGCTAACAACTGCCATTAGCTATAGGCCACCCCACAATGGTGCTGAAATAGTTTCTGCCATTGCAATTTCCGAACAGGTTTTTTTCAAGTTTTGAACATCTTCCTCAACAGTGTAAACAGTGTATTTCTGCCTGTCTAATGTTTTAGACATTTTTTTACCTGCTCAGGGGCTCTCAAATATGCTGTCTTTTTGAAAGGTGTAGCAGATCTCAGGAAGGAGGTAGCTCGAGTAAGTATAAAGGCTTTGACAAGCATATTAATCAGGAATGAAATCAAACTGCTCAGTTCACACCTTTTGTGTTAGCTGCTGCCTTCTCTGGGCTTTGTGGAGAGAGAGAATCTGTGCTGCAATTCATTGCTGCAGCTTAACAAAGGTCACTTTATAGCTCTTTTGCGCTTACTTCCACAGGCTTTGCAGGCTGGCCAGCTGTGTGTGTAGCTCCTCACTACACGAACACTAAACATTGTCTGTGCTTACCTTCCACCAGGAGAAAACAGCACAAAATTGTACTTCTCTACCTACTGTCTTCTGCCTCTGTTTAGATGAGTATAGTGCAAGAAAAAAAAAGGCTAATCCATCAAAATTAATTTCCATTCTCTCATTTTTTGAAGATATCTGTCTTCTTTGCACCACCAACCTCCGCATGGCTATTTCCACTCTGTAGGAAAGCTAGGCCTCGCAGTTCAGTCTCACACGGGTTTTCCACGGATTACATTCATGTGAAAACCTGCACCATCAGGCCAGTGCACTGCACTTAGGGATTATTACAGTTGTTGGCTCCTGGGATGTGTGAGGAAAAAGACGATGTGGACAGGACATGAGTGGTTGAGACTTCTCCTGCAGGTGAGCTCCAGCCATGCAGCTGAGCTTTCCTTGCATTAAGGGAGCCACAATACCTCCCCTCCCCCCAGATTCCTGAGAGGGTTCCCCACATAGAGAGAGATGGAGGGCCCTGCAGGAAGGTGCCTTCCTCACCCTAAGGAAGGTCCTTTAAAGCTTCACCAACACTAGAGGGTAACATCTGTTCTCCACACAGCCTGGTTTGAAGCCATTTCTTTGGTCTCGTCTGTGCAGTTCATCGTGCTTTCAGAGCACTCTCCACAAAGTTTCAGACAAACAAACAAACAAACAAAAGATTTAAACTGCAATGAGCAATGTTTTCTTTCCTAAGGCCTTTTATGGTTGTTAAGGAAGGATTGTTTGAATTAAATGCCGTTAGAAGTCCCAGTGTTCCTTGCAGATAAACACACAATAGTTATATGTGTTGCAACATTCCAAGAGATTTTTAAACTACCTCTTTACAGATTCATGACTATTTATTTTTAAATAGTTCTGTTCCTTAGCTAAATCTATTAGGATGCTTATCTTTTTTTCAGTAGTGTGCTTCGGGAGGAAAGTGGATATGGGCTTTCATTTTTACAAGGCCCTATAAATATCTACTCTGCAGACCTCAAATGGGAGGCATCCATTAGCAAATCTTCATTCTCCTTTGTTTTATTACTGAATAAGTGCTATAGTCTCAGTCCCAGCATTCTTTTTTAGCTGCTCAGTGCTATCCGTGCTCCAAGGATAATTAGAACAATGGCTTGACAACAGAATCAGCATTGGAAAACTGGTAACTTTTTCAGATATTTCCCTAGCTATTTTTTCACCATATTGTGAAGAGTACTTTCTAAATCTTCAAGTGTCAGGCCTTAGAAAGCAACTGAAAGACCTGCTGAGAGAAAAATGTTTGCTCCCTTTGCAGATGTTTTATCTTACTGTAGAGTCAGGAGAGAATTCATTTTTGAGAGTAAGGCCAAAACTTGTACAGCTGTAGTCTCACCACCTTGAGCAGAGGGCAGTGCAAAATTAAACCACCTGTGAGAGCTGAGGGGTACGACAACCCCTTCCTCAACTGTCCCTGTAAGCATGACTGACCATAAAATGACATCCTTTCAAACATTCAGCTACCGCCTCAAACTGGTAACAGTTATGATGTTGAGCAACAGTTTCCTAGCCCTTAATTTTTCATTAATAACTGCCTTTCTTCCACAAGTTTGAGAAAAGACCAGCTTCCCTGACTCCCAAACAATGGTGGTTTTGCCTGAGTCCTGTGCATTGTGTGCATGTGCATAGATGCTCACAGGCATGTGCTAAGGCAGAGACACGGCCGCTTTCCCTCTCTGCTTTCAATGGTGACCATCAATTCTTTGTGTTAATTATCATTTACAGATTGTTGTATGAGCAGAACTGATACCAAAGTAATGACTGCTGTGAGAGAGGCCAAGGCCACCATTCCACCAGCAGTTTAGGATGACATATACCAGCACTTCTACCGAAGGAGAAAATAGCTGCTGAGGGGATCTCTTTCTTGCACCTAGAGCACCCACTTCCTTGTATCTCCAGAACTGCTGTGCAGTCACACAAAGGTCCTTGTTAAAGCTAGCCAGAAACATCATTAGCTTTAGCCTAGATTAATTTTCCACGCTGGTTCACTATGCAGCCACACAAATGCTTACACCACCAGCATATGGGGAAAGGCAGCACAAATCCAGGAATGACTGGCTGGCAGAATTGGCTATATAGGTTTTCTCCTTTTGTGTCAGCCTTGCCTCACGTTTGCTTAAGCTAATCATTAAAGTAGGCATAATCAGGCAGCAATGTAGGGAGATGCCACTCTGGAAGTTGGTACCTTGGAAAAGTCCCAGATCCCCTGTAAAGGAATGTCAGGGGATATTGGGCTTGGCTCTCCTCAGAAGCTGTGAGGAGCAGGAATATCAGGAGACGCAGTTCGAAGAGCCACGCTTTACCTACTTGGGTGAGGTGAAACCACCCTGTGATACAAGGACTTTTATCTTTTGTAATCGTGCTGTGAGATATTTCTGAACAGCAGAGGGAGATAGCATGTTATTCACACGGATATGTCTGAATGAGGATCCTCTGAAAACTACTGCTTCATATTGCCTCTAAATACAAGCAGATGTTGCTGTCATTAATTACTCCTTTTCTTGGAAAAATGTGAGGGCTAGAACCTTCCACTAGAGAAAAATCAGCAAAGACCCCAGAGTACTGAAGGCTCCAGAGGTGAAATACAGGTACAGGCACAGCTCCAGTGCAGTAATCCAGGACTGTCCTAGGAGAGCATTTCTATGGACAAGGACAAATCTCATTACTGTGTTTGGCTCTCTCTGGCACTTAGCAATAGAGTTTGGTGTTGAGTAGCAAGTTATTCATAATGGAACAAAGCTTTGTAAGTGACTGAAGGGCAAGAAGCAAGAGAAGATCTCTTTTGCCTTACCCTTTTATCTGGTAGTGATGGAAGGGCAGGGAGACTTCCTGGGTTTTGACTGATTGACAGAAGGGACATGCTTTTGTTGTATTCACACAGTGCCTAACCCATTTTGGCCCTGGTATATGATGACAGTCCTTAGGCAATCTTGAAATAATACTTTTAATCATATTTTTCTTGATTTACTCTCTTCTCAAGAATGAATTGTCCTTGGATGAAAGATCGATAAATGTTTTCTTTTGTTGAAAACTAAAGTATTGTTTTAGTTGTTTAATTTTTTGGAAGCTTTTGAGCTTTGTAGCATTCTAAGTAAGTAGGGCAAGAGCTATTTTTACTCATCAGAGAGCAAACTAAACTGAATATAAATATGTCTTTCTGTACTTCCTTTCTGTCTTTCTGGGAAAACGTATATCCTAAATAAATAATCAGTCTAGCATTAAAGCTTATGCAGCTCTCTCTATCTAAGAGAGAAGGGCCTTTCACGACTGCAAGCTTTTCTAAACCAGTCCCTTTTTAACTGCTTGAGTATAAGTTTTAATACTTCTTCATACAGTTTTCTGCTTCTCAGGCACAATTCCCATGTTGCAAGCTATAACCAATTCCTGGTCATGTTAGTGTAATGCAAGCTCCCCCTTCTTCTCTGCTAGGAGGAGGGAGAAAAGGAGTTGAGCTGGCTTGACTGAGCAGAACTGGGAGTCTGTTGCCAACCTCAGGAAAAAAATCCTCAGGAAAAAGGGCTCAGCAGCCAAGTTTACAAAAAAGATTTAGGAAAGCTATTAAATCTATTTGATCGTAATTTCCTGCCCTGCTTGGGTAGAAAATGGATACAGAGAGGGATATTTACATTGAAGAGAGAGGGAGGTGCATTCTCTGGATATTAATCATCCCAATTTACTATGACTCAAATAAAACTTCCTCCTTACCTTCTAGAAAGAGTACACACTGCTGTCATGACAGTCATAAATATAAAAGGGCTGCATGGATATTTAATGGTTTATTATATTAACCTTATAAACCAATTACTGGGACTAACAGCAGACTGCAGCTGATATACAGCTTTTACATGACTTAAAAATCAGAGAAATGCAATAATGCAAGAAGTCTTCAAGGACAGGAGCTCTGGGCTGGACAGTTAAGTTTTGAGCTGCACTATCATTAGACCTCATGCAGGTCAGAAACAAGAAATGAGAAAATTACAAAAGGAAGAAAAAGCAAAGTGATAAACTGGGGAAAATTTTATTACACTCTCACATTTCCATTTGTTTTTTCTTGCTAATACAAAATTTTGTAAAACAAGTTATATTTGAATATCTAGTTCAAGCTAACTATTTAGTTCATAGCTACTGTTATCTATTATGTACAATCAAAACCTGGAAATGAAGGTCTTGAATCATCTACCACAGAAGACTTTCCCACTCCCTCTGGCACTGTCAGTAGCACAGTCAGAGCTCAGGCAAAGACATTAGGATGTAGATCCTCAACATCATGTGCAAGTGCCTTTTTTTCCAGTTGGTGGTTACAGGAAAGGACTTTTTCACCTCCATACTGCAATTCTGACCCATTTTTTTCCTTGTATTACATAGAAACACCTGAAACCAGAACATTTCAGGAATACTGAAGCAGTTTTTCTAAATATTAGCAAAATAAGCTGCTTCCACTTTCCAAAATATTTTTGACATTTTTAAAAGAAGTCTGCTTTGACATCTTTGAAAATTTTTTTTTTATATTTTCTGTGTGGCCAAAACTAAGTGTTGATATCTACCCAAATTCACAAGTAATTTTTGCTGCAAGTTGCCATGGTGCAATTGTGATGTGAGGTGTCTGACTCTCATCTCCCACAGTGTTCGCAGACATGTGGCAGTGGTTTCCAGCAGCGAGATACACTTTGTAAGCAGCGCCTGGCAGATGGAAGCTTGTTAGAGCTGCCAGAAACCTTCTGCTCCATGCCAAGGCCAGTTACCCAACAAGCCTGCCAAAATGAGGATTGTCCCAATGAGTGGCTTCTCTCTGACTGGACACAGGTATGCTATTTGTATGCATGAGTATTGTGCTGTTCTTCATGATAAAGTTTCTCAGTCACTTGGAATAGAGGGATGAGCTCAGACTGCACAAAGTGTGTTATGCCCAGTTTTGTCCTGTAATCTGTCCTTATCACCCTGGTAGGGGATGTGATCACTAGCTCAATGATCCTCTTTGGAGACTGCCTCCACAGATGTGGTTTAGCCATCCAGCCAAACCATTAAGACCTCCCTTCTGGCATAAACACAAGCCATGCTCAAAACAATAAACCCCTGCCTCTGTCCATGCCTATGCTTATGTTCATTCAAGGTCTCAATGAAGAGTACTCTTTACTCCCCCAAGCTAAATGCTTTTTCTTCCCAAAACCTGGCTGTTATGATGTCAATAGTCTTTTCCTCTTAAGGCCACTCCAACCTTTCCCTATGATGCAGAGAAGAGAAGAGAGGAATTTCTGCAGTCTGCTATAGGCACATCATTACAGACACCAAGCCTCTTTCATTCTAGGACACTGCTTTTGCAATGTTAGCTAGCTACTTCCTTCCTTCCATTTAGGGATAGCAAAACATACTCATTCTACTAAAGTCTCTTGCACATCCCCAAGCTCCCTTTCTGGCCCCATATGGCTTAAGAAAAATTCCCTTTATATTTATGACATCATAACTGAAAATACAATTTGACCTTTAAATGCTAGTAAGCATGAAAATCGTTCCCCATCTTGCAATCTCTGCCAACACTTTCCCAGTTCCCTTTCCTGGAAGGCAGAAATTGTCTTAATTGTGAAAGAAACACCAGTCACCTCGCAGAGCTGTACCACCTGTACCCTTCATATGTTGATCTATCTTGACATTTGTGGTGGGTTGACCCTGGCTGGGTGCCAGGTGCCCACCAAAGCCATTCTATCACTCCCCCTTCCTCAACTGGACAGGGGAGAGAAAATACAACAAAGGGCTTGTGGGTCAAGATAACGACAGGAGAGGTCACTCACTGATTACTGTCATGGGCAAAACAGACTCAACTTGGGGAAAATTAACTTGATTTATTACAAATCAACCAGAGTAGGGTAATGAGAA
>JAVJGG010000074.1:46357039-46374891 GCA_035590195.1 Aviceda cuculoides | reverse complement strand
GCCGGCTGGCATTGGCTCTGTCGAACACAGGGGAAGCTTCCAGCAGCTTCTTACAGAAGCCACCCCTGTAACCCTCCCCGCTATCAAAATCTTGCTACACAAAGCCAATATAACATTTTACTCAAATAAGTGGATGTTCTCATGAAGTCTGCTGCCAGGAGACACATAGCTGTTCTGGCAGTGAAGATGGTAATTCTATTCCCAATCTGTCCTACTTCACCAGAAGTTACTACATGGTTTATGTTGACATCCATACAACTCACATTTCTATGACTCGCGTTTGCTAAAATCAAATCTGATTTCACTCACTGCTTCCCATTTCACTTGAAGGCTACTGTGTTTTTGCTCTTCTTACCCTTAGTGGATTTTCTCCCCCTCACTTCATCTCCAATTCCCATTACCCCATGTGTGCACCTACATGTAAAAGAAGTGCATGTGTATCTTTGTGCTACCAACTTTACAGCACTCAACCCACTTTCCAGCACCTTTACAGGCTGCTGCATGGGTCCCAGTGCAATGGCACTGCCAGTATTCTCACTTTCTGTGTTGCTGTATACATAAATATGAAATAAAAGTCACGCTGGATTCCATCGAACAATGCCCAGCTGTGCATCGAGCACCACAGTACAGTATTAGATGGTCTATACTCTTTTGTGTAAGCCATGTGTGGTAACTATCAGGCTGAGGTTACTCACTGGTATCTGAAAGACTCATCCATTTATTATTTCTAATAGAGCTGCAACAATAAAGCTCAATCATTAAGTTTAGGCCAGATTTTAGCAGAACAGGATTTATCTGTGAAGTACAACTCAATGTGGTCTGCTTGTGGCTATGAGCAGGAATTTTTCCAGCCAGCAGACACAGACATATGGAAACAAAGTGCAAAGACAAGCTTTGTGCTGTAGCACAGTGTCATTAAAACAAGGGACACCATGTGAGAGAAAAATGTGCTAAAGGAAGCATGGGAAGATTCAAAACCTCAAAGGGCATAACATACCTGATACATCACCTCCCTACTGTGCCTGCACTGCTTGTAACTGAATGGCCAGGTGCTGCTCTGCTTTATTCCACCGCAGTATTTTGAAAGCTATTAACTGATCTGTACCATGGTATGAGTATGCAATGTGGATATGGGAGGTGAGCAGGTGTGTGACAAGGAATACCCTTTTGCTTTTAATACAACTTGTTCCTAATGTTTCTTACTCTGTTCCTAGTGTTCAGTGAGCTGTGGAGAGGGCACGCAGAGTCGAAATGCCATTTGCAGAAAGGTACTGAAAACTGGTGGTTTTGTCATCATCAATTCCTCACTGTGCCCACCTTTGCCATTCTCATCCTTGATCAGGCCCTGTGCACTAGACACCTGTGCAAGTAAGTGGAAAAGATGCTTGGGAGTGTCTGGGGAAAGGGGGCTTGGATGTCTACCACTAAGAAAACCATGCTCTCACCTGCTCCATAACCTTTTCTTGTGCTGGTGTTACTCGGTCTTGCAGAGTGGCTGCTGCTGCTGAGTTTTTCTGTCTGTGAAAAAGTATGCTTTGTTTAGCAATAAGGCAAGTCAGTGGATGAGACCTATAAATTTTACTGTTGGAGCTGTGTCTAAGCCAATGTGCTGGAAGGGAGCTACTGGTTTCTGGAAGAACTGGCTCAAAACTCTGACCTAAATCTAGGTCTAAATTTCACAACTGGAATGTAGAGGCTCAGACATAACAGCACTGCAGCCTGAGGGCAGCTGCAAATAAACTCTCTGCTAGAACAGCTGCAAAGAAAACGGTTGGTAAGGGATTTTGTTGAAAATATTTAAAAACATATTATTCCATTATGTCACCCAGAACCCTCTATAACCTGGGATTTCTAACGAACCATGCAACATAAGTTAGATGTATTTTATGTTGATATTTCAAGCATTTGTTGTTGTCCTTCACAAGAGCAATAGTCTCCCTGTATGTCCTTCCCCGGCTTGCAGTAAGCCAACTGGATATGCGAAAGTTCAAAAGTCAGCCTAGCTTCAGCTTAAAGCTGACTATGAACTCTGAAACTGCTAAACGTTGGGTATGTCAGGGAGATAAGAAGATCTGATATTCAGAACCAAAGCTGGGACAAAATGTTACATGGTATTTACTAATAACATAACTCTGGTGCTTTATTTAGTGCTTCATAACAAAGACCTCTGTCACAGAGATCTGGAAACTGGAAGGGAACACTGAACTAGTGCGCTTTAACATTATTTGCCATGGTTTTAAGCCTAGTCCTGACAGTTTTGTTCTGTTCAACATTACTTCCTGAGGTAGCAGCACTTTCACTCTTCCTTACCAGCGTGAGCTGCAAGAGTATGTTGCCTTTGAGGGTTTGGATGGTAAACACTTGTCTTTTCAATGTATTTATTAAGCAACTATCTTAATCGAAATACTTTAACAAGAACTACATTTCCACTCAAGTTTTCTCCCTTCCATAAAGCTTTTGTCCCTGGCTCTTTGGCTTCTGCATGTACCCTGGGCAGGACTACTTTTGTATTCCTAAAGTGCACCTTGTTATTCCTCTTATTTTGATTGGTCCAATTTAATGTTCAGCAGCTGGTGGCTGATTTCTCCCATTACTGTCTAATGGGTTGAATGCTGCCAACAACAAAGTAAACTGCTTGTTTTGTTTAATGGTATCACATACTAATGGTATTAATGATATTTCAGGGCACAACAGGCCAGCTCATAAGCAAAGCCCCCATATTATGGCCGTAAAGAAAGTTTACATCCAGACAAGGAAGCAGAAGAAGCTACACTTTATTGTGGGTGGGTATGCCTACCTGCTGCCCAAAACCTCTGTTATTCTCCGATGCCCCACAAGGAGGTTCCGGAAATCAATGATCACTTGGGAGAAGGACGACAAGAGGCTCGTTAGCTCAGCTCACATCACCATTGCACCCTATGGGTACATGAAAATCCATCGTTTGAAGCCTTCAGACACCGGGACGTACACCTGCACAGCAGGCCCAGCTCTGGAGCATTTTGTAATTAAACTAATTGGAAACAACAAGAAGATCATTGCTGGGCAGCCAACTGGTATTAGGGAGGAAGAGGCCATGAGAAAGGTCAGCTTAAATCAAGCCTTGCAAACCAAGGAGAAACATATCAATGGGATTCTTTTCAATGGGAGCAAGGCTGAAAAGCGAGGGCACCTTGCTGACCCCAGCAGGTGGTATGACTATATTGTCTCAAGGGTGCTACAGCACAGGGGCTGGCCAGGGGAAAATCTGGAGTCCTGGGAAGCCCAGGAGTCCATGGAGAGAAACGTATCCTCAGAGGAGGACCAGAGCCGGCAATATAGCCTGCCATTTACTGTGGTTACAGAGCAGGAACGCTTGAATGATATCATAAGGAATTTGTCTCAACAGCCTGAGGAGCTTAAAGATGTCTACACTGAGCAGCTGGTTGTGCAGCTGGCTCATGAGGTTTTCAAGAGCCACTGGGAGCACCAGGAATCTGTCCTCAAAGCATCAAGGCAAAGAGTAGATTCAGCCTCAGTGGAGTACCCTCTCCACCAACATGTTTCTGGATTAACCAGCTCCCTGAGGACGTCATCTGCTGAAGCATTTCTTCCCACCTCTGTAGACCTGGCAAATGGCTTGCACAGACCTCATCAAAAGCCCGCCATCCTCCGAAAGATTTCAGCAGCACAACAGCTTTCTGCTTCAGAGGTTGTTACCCACCTAGGACAGACGGTGGTCCTAGCCAGTGGCACACTAAGCGTGCTGCTTCACTGTGAAGCGGTGGGAAACCCAAAGCCCACCATCAGCTGGGCTAAGAATGGAGAGGAGGTCAAATACAATGATAGGTAAAACATATTATTTAACTTTTAAGAAAATAATTGATATTTTGGCTCTTCAGTTTCCACGTTTTACTGCCTGTCAGTCCCATGGACAAAACCATATTTTGCTGTAGTCTGATTTCATAGCAGAAAGAAGGGCTAACACATATGAAGTGGTAAACAGGATACTGTAACTCTTCAGCAAGGTCTAGATGCTGTGTCAGTCTGGTGTGGCAAACAGGAGCTTTACTTCTGTTTCAGAAAGTAAAAAGAAGAGTTTGTAAAGTACTTAAGTAGGTAAGTGCATAATGCAGTCAACAGAGCAGTCCATGTCTGAAGGCTGGGAGGCTTCGTGTATTTTCCCACTGAAGGTGGAGACTTCTGCTATGAAGACTGGTTTTGAGATACAAAAATTGATTATTGATTATTACTGTTACTATTATCTTCTGTTGGAGATATGAATTGCATTTCTCACAGTGCTCCAGCAGGGTCTGCCTGACATGGTTGTGGTAACAGAAGATGGAGGAAGTGAAGCTTCTGCCTTCCACATACGTATCTCTGTGTAAAACTGCCCCAGGATAAACCTCAGGGGGCATTACAATCACCATTCCCTGTGTATGTTCTAACAGAGGCTGTAAATGGTGGAACCTTACTTCATGGCTATTTGCAGCTATGCTGTTATCTCAACACACTGTTCCCTAAGCACTAGTCTTCTGATGTGAGTTGGTGCATCCTCACCTGTTCAAACTCCAGGGTGCTGGTCCCAGGTGTAGCCTGAGAACTTGAGTTAGCAAAATGCTTTTATCAACATACCACAGAAATTATGCTGGTTTTCCTTCAGGTAGCCTTTACCTGCCTATCACTCCATGTTATTCGTTTGTGTGCAAGAGCACATAAAAAGAGACTATTTTCAATGTTAATTATATGCTTAACTGTGTTGATAGCATACATTTTTCTCATGTGTATACTGGAGATTTTATATTTTGGTTCTGTTCTGTGAGAAAGTGGTGTATAAGGATAGGCAGTAAGAGTGTAAGAGGCAGTTATATTAACCAACATGGTACAACAAAGCAGTCCAGAGATCTGCTAGCAGCTCTTTCTGCACAAGATACTGACCTCAGGTAAGACATCTGAATTTAGTTATAAGGTTAGGTTGGGAAAAAAGAAAAGATGGAGTCAAGGCTAAAATTGATTTCCAGTGTAATGCCTGCAGATCATCCAGAAAAGTGTTGATTTAGGTACAACTGCTACTTCTGCATAGTTACACAGTTAGTTTATTAGCTCCTTTCTCACTTTGGCAACTGAATCACTCAAAAATCGTTGTTTTCTCTAATGTACTGAATTCACTGGTTCTTGTCTCTCTTTCTGTGTCTGAAGGCTAGTAAGTATATTAGGTTTCACACAACACATGGTAACTTTTGCAAGGGGAGGGGACACTAAGAGCAAAAATGTGGAAATCACAGGCACTCTTAATCAAGACTTGGGCCTATAGTATCCCTTTATTTGGCCATATTCCTGTAAAAATATCCTCACGCCCCCCCCAAAAGTTTCATATAGAGATTTTCATTGCCAGGGGTTACATCCTGTTGGAATTGTGCCATTAAGGGGTTCTTTTTTCTCTACTTGAAGTGACTGTGATTTCTGTGGTATGCTTGAAAGGGAATAGAGGTTGCATAAAGTCCACGTGTGGTTAATGCTGGCCACTACACTCATGAGAAAATTACAAGTTTGTCTCACATCATATAAGCAGCCATGGTGTAGCAACAGACAGATTCATTTAGCTGACAATAAAACAGTCTTACAGTTTCTGAAATTTTAGTTTGGATTTTTTTTATTTATTTATTTTACAATGCCTTTCAATGTTTGGCTTGGGGTTTTTTTACATTCAGTTTGGCTGAAATAGCGTTAAATGCTGTGTTGTATTTCTGAATTATCAGGCAACTATGTGTGCTCAAAATTTCTATCAGAAAGCCTCAGGGAAGTACAGCTTATTTGCCAGTTAGTAATGTTATTCATTGACAACTCTTCTTTAAAGGTTGAGGCAGTTCCCACTTATGAAATTCATTCTGTACTCATCACTCACAGTTCCTTCAGGTTGGTGGGGGAGGAAATGAGCAGTGCTCTGGGCTTCAGAGATACTCAGCATTTGCAACTTTGGAGTTAATGGAAGCTTAGAAATCACGGTGCATACCGTGCATGTTCACACAGCATGTTTTGCTGTGTTCTTAACAGCAGTATTCTGGTTTTGGCTCAGAATGCTCTTGCTGGCTGCCAGTCAGCTGTGTAAATGAAAGCTGCAGTTTAAGCAGTCTCACAGTGTACCACTGTAAACTGCAAGGCCATCTGCATGCACTAGTGTTTGGTATGCTTGAGCTGTCTTTCAGCTCTGCAGCTTGTTTTCTTCATACTTTGCCAGCCACTGAATGGAGAAGAGAAACCAGTTTTTCCAGCCCACCTCTGTCTTAATGAGAATAAGAAAATTAATATAGATGGGCCTTCCTGTACCAGTGTCAAAGAGAGATACTTTTGGTAAGGAAGGTCAGAGAGTTGTGCTGAAGTCCCTCAGCTCGTGCCCTACTGACTATACTGAGATTCCGGTTGTATCTGGTTTGTATTGTGTTTTTTAGAGTGTAGACTGCTGGTTTTAGGTTAGGTGATTGCTATCTGTATTGTGTATTACCAATTACTGAGATAAAGGCACTCACTTTTATGCATTGTGGCCATGGATTTTGTCTGGACCAGTGATATAGCAATGAATGGCTCTGTTCCCACTGCCTCCTTCCACAAGCTGTTCCATCTACCTAAAAGTGTTTATGACTCCTACTACATAGCTCCACTTGCAAAAATTAATTTCTTTAGCTTTAGTCTAGGTACTGTCACAAAAAGATATAACACAGGCTCCAAAAAAGTTTTGGTTTTCAGTTACTCAATAGAATGAAACCATATTGCACAAAAAGCTGCAGCAGTTGAAAATATCTGTGTTGTTCCAGTAAAAGATCCTTGACTTGAGTCTGCATATTCAGCCTGAGTGCATATTTAACATGAGTGTCCATGCTCTGTCCTAAGGTTAAAGTGTCAGGTTAACAGCAGCATGGGCTCTGAGTGCAGTTTCAGAGCCTGCTAGTATCTATACCAAAGTCTGGAGACTTCTGTAAATGATGGAAAATGTTTTGTTTCAAAGAAAATGCAGATTAACTTCCTTAGGAATCAATTTTAAAAGTGAAAAATCTTCAAGGGATTTATGCATTGTTTAGTAAGCCTTCCAAGTATGCTGTAATTTCCAGCACTGGGAACCCATTGGTACTTGATAATTCAACTTTTCTAAAACAGAAATGTATTTTATAAATGGACATGAAGCAGAATGTAAACAGTAGGTTATACAGAGTTAGGTGTTTGCGAGGTGCTGTCTGAAATAGTCACTGATACGGGTCCTGTAAAATACATTTTTGTCTTGGAGACAATGCAGTGTGGAGCAACTGAGACAAGACTTATTAAATGTTAAGCTGTATTATTTTAAGTCCATAAACAAGATTCTGAAGACATACTGCTGACAGAAAGAATTGCTACAGCTGGTATTTTTTTCACCACTGACAAGCAACTCAATACCTAACAAAAATAGCAATCTATGAGCAGATAGGGAATCCAGCCAAAATCATTCTATACAAAGAAGGATAATAAAAGATCTGCTTTCAAGAAAAGCAGCTATGCCAAACTGAGACACAACTAACAGAAAGAATTATTGAAAAGAAGTGGACATTAGCTTTGTTTCTAGAGAAGGACATTAAAACTAGGTAGATGGAGGTGCATTGGAGTTGGGTTTTTTTAAAGGCAGGTAGCTACATGGCCTATTTGTATTTCCAAAAATATTTGTGCTTGGATCTTGAGGTGACTTAAACTGACAAACAGACAATTACATCAGCAGAGTTGATTATCAACAAACAAATCATGATCCCTTGTGTTTTACAAGATGCAATATTAAGCAAGCTCTTTCCTCAATCTGAAGGTGACAGAAACATTTATAAAAATTTTTTTAGCGTGTTGTAGGTGTTAGTTTGATGGAGAACTGACTGATCAGCCTACATGCTTTATTTGCACACATGTAGGCAGAAGACACACACCTTTTAACTGTTATATGCTGGTATAATTTGGAACAAGTTCTGAAGCTGTAGTGAATTCTGTGTAGAGATTGAACGAGTCAGTGTTAAAAAATTTACATGTGAGATACTGATGCATGCTAACACTAGTTTTGTAAGTAAAGAAATCTGTTAGTTGCTGGCACTGTTAGCAGTGGCTAACTAGAAGTCTGCCCTGTTCATGACTAAGTGGTAAGAAAGAAAAGATCCTTGAAAACAGAAGTTGGGAGGGAATTTTTTCAACCACTGGGGTTTTTTTGCTGTTCAAGCAAAGAAACAATTTAAAATTATTAATGTTTGTTTTGCAAATGTGTATTTTTCCAGGCACTTGCAAAACTTGGTTGACAAAAGGCAGCTCTTTCCTTCTATTGATAATTATTATTGTTATTACTACTCAAAAAAGGGTCAAAAGACAATTTTAACTCTGTTTTTTTTCCTATGATAGATTTTGATGGGTGGCCCTAATCTGGTTTGGTTTAGAGATCTACCACCCACAGTGTTGTGCAAAATCAAGTATTTGCTGCTTTTTTGGTCCATGAGACAACAGTTTTCATTGTGGGGCTGGGAATGGCAAGAAACTCATCAATTCCAGGATCTGTGAGCAGACTTTTATTGCATGTGTTTTATACACGTATCGCTCCCCCAGTTTTGCCGTTGTCACTGTCAATCACAGCCCCAACGTAGAGTTTATGTACAACAGATGCTGAAAGTTGCTGATGAGAAACATAATTTATCATTAGGTTTTATCCACAGTTTCAGCTAAAATATTAAGAGAAAGGAACGATAACCATGAAATACACTGTGCTGAAAATAAGAGTACATAAGCATTGACAAGAGCCCATGGACTGAATTCTTGCTTAAACAGGTATACATGAGGCCCTGAGGCAGTTACACCACTGCAAAACCAGACTGCGAAAAGAAGCAGTTTGTAAGAGCTCTAAGACCATATTCATCCCATTTAACCATTGGCCGTATGCTGAGATCATGGTAGGCTCCTCTTACTGGCAGAGGAAACAGTTGGTTCAGCCCAAGGAGGAGCTGAGTATTCCTCTCTGTCTTCACTGACTGTTAGAGCAGCAACAAGACTGTTGAGTTTGTACAAACTGCCCAGCAATCAAAGAATTTGGAGCCTATTTCAGGCTTTGACACTGAGCCTGTGGTTCGCTTCATTTCTTTCTGCCTAACTTCAGCAAATTTAATGATTTTTTTCCCTTGGAATAATTTCACTTTTTCTTTACTACTGCTACCCCTGTTTTGCAGGACTGGGAGACAGGGAGGCTGGGCAACTCATTCAACATCATACAGGAAGTGATACAGCAGAGGAGGAGGCTTCACAAACCATGGGCAGATGTCCTCAGTACTCAGCAATTTTTCTCTAATACACATTATTAGCAGTAGAAGAACTGGGAATTAGATTAAAATTTAATTTAAGTGATCACAGCCCACAGTCTTTGAGTCTTTAATATAAGACTTTAAGTTTCTTAATAGATATTTAAACATAACCTAAAGGCCAGAACTGTAAAGAAATTACCAAAACCTGAAAAAATCTCAGTAAATATATTCATGCGCACGCAAATTAAGAGACTATTACATCTTTCTTTCTGCTTTATTCCAGGATACTACTTCAGCCTGACTACTCCTTGCAGATTCTAGCGCCTGTGGAAGCTGATGTGGGTTTCTATGCTTGCAATGCATCCAATGCCCTGGGATCTGACTCTGTCTCCATTGCTGTCACTTTAGCAGGTAATAGTTCACTCTCTGTGATTGCAGGATGGTCCCTGCCACTTGTGTGATTCTGGACAGAAATTGTTTGTGGAGGAACAGATGGCTGTGAATGCTGGGTGGGCAAGGTGAGTCAACAGAGGTACACTGGTGAAAACACAGGGTGTGAACTCTGGAGAACCCTGAGGCATAGTCCAGCTTTCACAGACAGCTCATGAGATTTGTGGATTTCTGCAAGAGATCAATGCTTTTTCCCCTTGCTACATCTGACGCACTCTCAAGGCAGTGCTCATCCTGATTATTCACAGCCTATATGGGCAGAGCAGTCCAAGCCCCCGAAATCATATGCTTCATTCTAAACCTATCACTGATCTCTTCAAGTCTAACAGACTGATTGAAGGACTTATTCAGATGTACGGTAGGCAGGCCTGAAAAATATCAGAGCTGAAGAGCTAGCCCCTTGCAGGATCAAGCCCTATATCATATTCAACCCATTGTGGCACAAGCATGGCTGACACTCTTTTAATTGCTGGCAAAGAGAGGCTCACAAAAAATTAACTTCTGTGGTTATATTTCTCTATCAATAGTTGAGTTCTAAAGCAGACTAAATATCCTTTGTTAGTTTAGATTTCAGTTCTAAAGAAAACTCACCCAAATAAAAGCCAAGGGAGATGGGAGGTAGTACACAAATCCAGCTTATTCCAGGTTTGTTGGTAGGCAGTGTCAGCAGGCTCACAACCATGTCAGGACTAGTAGAAGGACAGAGCAGCAAACATGAATGAGTGGCTGTGGGGTAAAGTGAAGGGACAGAAGAGACAGCTAAGGAGTGTGATGAGGTGGAGAGGTCTTAGAGAAGGAGGATACTATTTATCGCAAAAGCAAAAGGAAACACATTAGGAATGCTAGAAAGCTTACTGACTTTTCAGACCTCTCCATTTCACTGTTCCAGAATGTGGAAGCATTTGGAGGCCTCCAGTGTGCAGGCAGTGACCATCAGCTGCCAATGTGTCCATGTATGATTAGAGGAAGGAATTGTTGTTGATGAGCTTAAGTTTTTTACACCAAACATGGAGAATATTTCAGGTAAGAGGAGCATAAAGAAAACCTAAGAATGCAGCAATGGCCAGGAGTGAAGTTCTGATGACCAGTAAACTAACCAGAAAGAGACCCTGTCTGTCCCTTAGAAGGAGAACAGCTGAAGCCCCGAGAGTGGAAAAGGAAGATCTACATCAGAGCTACATATTACATGTAGGCAAAAACACTGATCCTTTTTACACTGCTGTAGATCAGGCATATCTTTGCTGAATCCTGAGCCACAGGACAGTGGTGCTGTTGCTGAGACACTATATTGTTTTATAAGGAGCAATTCCACAGTAAACTTCTTGTGTTGAACCAGCAAGAAGCTGAACATGAGGTTAAAAAATAATCAGTCAAAACTGCTATTCTGTCCATATTGCTCTAGTGAGTTTAAAAGCCATAGTCTTTGTAGAACATAATTTGTGGAGACAATTTTGTGTGAAGGTATAGAAAAATAAACTGATCATTAGGTATACATGTGGCACAGGAAGGCTATTAGGTTTTTTATTATAATTGTCAAGGCTCTAGTTTAACCTTTGTAGGTAAATTAACATTCATGAATCCCAGACTCAAGCTAAACTCTGCTTAGGAACTGGTATACATTTCCATCTCGAATCCAAGGCAAAAAGCTGCACATCTTATAAAATGTGTTTGGAACAAAGCAACAACTTTTTGGCATAATGGAAGTATTTTCTCCAAAAAACCTGGAAAGATCAGACCGTCTTTAGAGGGATCAGGAGTACGGCTGAAAGCTTATTTCATTGAAGAGTTTTCTGATTAATTTAACACATGCATGGAAAAGAAGACAGTGGAATATGCTTCCATTTTTCTCGATGGTTTGCTACTCATTTATGGGTTGAACAGCAAACAGATTTTTAATCTTTTGATGCGATTGTGGAAATCAATCAGGAAAATAAAAGGCTGATGGATAGCAAAAGAACTTTTCTTTCTCTTCTTTAGGCTTTGTCACAAAGCATGAAAACTTCTGGAGATATTTCAATAATAAAATGTAATATTTTACTTTGCTATTCTTAGGCATTAAAAGCACCAAAATAAAAATTAAAAAAACACAAACCACTCTCCCCCCAAACTCATATGACAGGAATTCCAGATGAAAGGCATCTTTTAAAAGCCCTGAAATATAGCTATATGGAGCAATATATAGTTAGGGCTGAATTAAATTTTCAGAACTCTCCATGACCTCAATGAAACCAAGTTCTTCTTCTCACCTCTATCTTTTCTTCCTTGGTCACCTCCAGATTAACACACAAATGAAGCCAGTGGTAGACATTAGCCTAAAACTGCAGCTTCTGGAGGCAAATGATTATATTTGAACCTGTTTTGTATCTGACTATTTAAAGGGGGAAAAAATGTGTTCATAGACTTTTGGGTAAAGATTACTTTGAAAATACAACACTGAGTCAAAAGCACCCAAGTCCCATACCCCTTAAAGTCATGTTCTGCCCCTCCTGCCAATATCCTGGCTGTGGAGCATTTTGGCTGGGACAGGGGCTGCCTTAACCCAGCTCTGTCAGCTCTCCTGCTTCACTCCCCTCTCTCAGAGCTAAGCCTGAGTATCTCTGAACTGTGTGTCATGTAGGCATGCCTTTGCAGTGCCCATACAAAAGAAGTTGCAGAAGGGTCCCCAAGCCCCTAGGAGTGAACAACTCCATAGCTAATCCCACATAGACAGGCACAACAACACAGCAGCACCTTGACCCACTTGCTCGCTGTCACCAATGTTGGAAGCATGCTGAAAACAATTTGAAAATTTTGTTGGAGGCAAAGCAGTTATCTTTGTTAAACAGTGTTAACACATAACACTGTTACTACAGGCTTTAGATAAAACAAAACAGTTTATCTGACCAAAAGGAGCTTGTTGATGTCCCTCATCTTCTTACACTAGCCATTACAAGAAAACTTTCTGTTTATGTTCTGGTCTTCCCAATCCCAGTGTTTCCACTATAGGTTAAAAAAAAAACTGATTAGTGTGTAGAAACAGCTTGTGTGTTCCTCTAAACCTCCTGCACTATTAATGTGCCTGTAGCTGTCACTTAGGCTTTGGCAAAGGGTGGTATTTTGGTTGCAGTACCAGGCAAACATCTTGCTGCAGCTGCAATTGTACTCGTAGTTATTGATTCAGCTGGTCCATGTGGCTTTAATGCTATTCTGCCTCTGCTCTAAGTATGCTTTTCCTTTTTTCCAAGACAGCTTTTCCCATGGAATTCCACAACACTGTAATATTATAAAGAACAGGTGGCCTTATACTCCAGCATTTTCCCTTGTCCACCTGTCCTGTGTAGGTGCTTCAACAGAGTGTCCTAGGCCATCTGTCCCATGCAAGTCCAGTGTGCTTGGTCTGATAAACTGTGGTGCTTCTTTTATACAGGAAAGCCATTGATAAAAGCATCAAGAGCTACTGTGATCAGTACTGAATCGCCTGCTGTCACTGTTGATATTGGAAGCACAGTGAAAACAACCCAGAGAGCAAATGTTACCATTAGCTGCCAGGTTGCAGGTGAGAAATTACTTAGTCTCTGATGGAGGTACCTTTGGCTATAAATTTCTGTGGGGTTCTTTCCTAAATTGGTGTCTCCATGTACAGCTAAGAGAAACTGCAAGGATTCCTAGGACGCTGGCAAACTTCATAGCTTCCATTAATTCTTAGCATAGAAATTGTCTTCCTTTTATCAGCAGCAACAAGAACAATGTAGTGGCTTAAGAAAATTGGTCTGGAACGATACAACAGGCATCTTTGTTAGAGATACACTGTATGATGTGGATACAACAAAACTGATACACATTCCTACCTGTGGGGCATGCTTGGTGAGAATATACAAGCATGGACTGACTCGTTTCCTCATTGATGGGGTTTTCAAAGTCCCCTCCGGTTAGTTCCTTTTCTTCCTGCCAAAACTCTGTTCTTTCAAATTAAGAGCATGTTAGCATACTTTTTCTGATTTTTCTTTTTTCATCTTGGGAATGATGCAGGAACTCAGAGGAATTCTGCTGAAGCAGGGTTCTCCCTGAAACTGTTTTCCAGCCAGAGACCGAATGTCCCTCAGCCTTACAGCAGCACTTAGCCTCTTTCCATGGTGACCAAAAGAGGCTGACCTTATCTGCATGTTGCAGTCCTACGGCTGTTGATGGGAATAGTGTTGGTATGGGGAGGAGGGACGGGAGAAGAGAGCAAGCTTGTAAATCGCTAAAGATCCAGGGCCAGACCTGTGATTCATTATACTTTTGTGCATAGTATGAGGAGGAATGGGAGGCGAAGGGAGCAGCTTACAGAACACGTAGTGAGCCATGCTGAGTGTTACACAAATATCTCTGGTGGAGGCTTGTATGAAGTCCCTTAGACCCTTGCTTTAGCTTGTCCCTAGCAGCTACTTCAAATGACTGTAAATAAACATCTGCATTGCAAATATAAAAATGTCCTGCTTTTTTTACACTTCCTGCTCACTTTAAGCATTTAGCAGTTGTCAGTTTTCCTTCTTCAAGTGCTGCCAACCACAACCCTATGCAAATTCTTACATGAAAAGAGTATTTGGCTCAAGTTTCACTATTTGGTCATCTGTCCTTTAGCAAAGTATGCACAATAGCTGTGAAAACACTAGGCTGGGATCCCAATTATTAATTATTCTCAGTGGAATTAATGAAAGAAAAATACAGTATCATTTTTCCTAGTGGTTCATGAAGGAGTAAATTCGGTAATTCTATTGCCCTCTCAATATAGACATTAGATACTCTCTTGCAATCAGACTGATGTCTGTTATCTTTGAAGGAAGAAGGAGATAAAAGCTGTATTCTTTTTCCCCAAGCCCCTGCATGGCCACCTGCACTGACAGTGTGTGAATGAGACTAAGAATTACATTAATGTAAATTACATTGGATTTCTCTCTCTGGGTTCTCTCAGCTGCAGATGGGGAGATCCCACAGATGTAGACAGTGACTGCTGATTTAAGAAGTGCAGCTATTTCCCTTCAGTATAAAGACATCATGAAAATAACAGGACATGGCTGAGCAAAGTCGCCACAGTTCTTACGGCATCAGAAAAATAAAGGAGGGAAGCACAGCATGGCTAGGGACACAGATTCAGTGCCTTTTCTAAGAGGAAAATCATCTCTAGCAATTTTATGAAGCCTACCTACTATGACAGTGTATGTCCACAATGGAAAATTTTAGCAGTGTCACTGCAGAATCACTGTCTTCTCTCCCAGAAGAAGCCTTTTTGCTATCTGGTAGAATTACTGATATTGGATTCTTCTGTGATACAGAATAAATTTGCTTAAACCATAATTTTTCTTCATGGGTCTTTATCTTCTGCTACTGCCTCAGCAGAAAACGTCAACTATGTTTGACACCAGAGATTAATACTGTTGAAATTATGATAAAATCATAAACCACAAGCTGTGATGTTACACAGGGAATAAGAGAGTGAGTAATGAGGGCAGAAATATTTTACAGGCACTAGAATCCTATTTTCATACAAGTAGTGTTAATAATTCAACAGCAATTAAAAAAAGCTACATATGCAAAGAGATCCAGGAACAGAGTGATTTGTCAGCTGTCTCACCAATGCCCGGAAAATATACCTGGTAAAGAACATGACAATAAATATAATTTTCCTTCCAATATAAGCACTATTTTTTTGTTTTGGCATCACGGTTATGATTATCCAAACTTTTAATCTATTTTTGATCATTCTACTTAGAACAAGCAATTCTAAGAAAAAGAGTACCATGGCGCTATTGCTTCAGCCAACAAACGTCTTGTATCTTATGTCAGGTTGAAACTCCATTTTGGTCGTACCACAAAGATGGTGGTGTAGTTTCGTTCAAGCTTGAAGATCAGCCTTATTTCACTTGACATAACTTTGCCACTTTGTTTATAGAAGTGAAAGAATATATTTTATAAACATAGGTGATTGTGGTCAATCCCAGCCATCTCCAAAACTAATCCTAAGGGAACTCCCAAACAAAAGTCACTCAGGAATCTTGCAGATGCCTGTGACTTCCAGCTGGAGGATTTTCTCCAAGCTTCAGAAAGCCAGCAGCATTTCTGGTGTGGGAAATTTGATTGTTGTGGGCAATTTCACTTCCAAACAGAATGTGGGAGCAATTTGGATTGCATTGGTGTCACTAGGAAGCTTTCTCTTGATTTCAACACTTAAATTGTGCAGATACTTCTTCGGATACCAGAAGCCTCGATCAGTCTTGTCCAAGCTGTTACTGAAAATACAGTTGCATATGAAAGGAGGAACCAATTTTTAAAATCTAGTTCTTAGGGCATTTCTCCATGGTGTCCTTCAGGCCATAAGACTTTTAACAGAGGCACCCACCTGCAAAGTGTCATGTACCATTGGTCACTGCTGAGACAGAACAGATTTGGAAGAGTGACTTAAATATATTACCATCCTGCATTGTATATCCTTCTCTGATGTTTCAGCTTGCAGCTTTTTCAACTCTCCTAAACATTCCTTTCCTCTGTATTCCATCTATATGCTGGAGGTTATATTTTTCTAGTTCTTACCTTGCTTTATGATCCATATTTGTTCATCAGCTATACCAGATTCTGACATGCACGTCACTATTTCAAGAATATTAGGTCATTGGAAACAAGTTACCATTGCTAGATCCTTGTACTGTTATGCTTCCTTTCCCCAGAAGCTCCTGGTTTAGCAAAATTATCTTGATTGGCATGCCTAGTTTTGCTTGCTACATATCCCAGGTAGCCTTTTATGCGCTGGATATATGCACAGTGGTGGAGGGGAAATCTGGAGAAGAATAGGCTTGGGTAACTATTCACCACCTAAAGTCCTGCCTGCCCAGCAAAGTGATTTTTGTTTCCAGCTGGCACCTCTGAGACTTTCAGTATCTGTGATTGTTTCTGCAAGCCAAACACACTCAGCCCTCTGTCATTCACGCTACCCAACAAGACTGATTGAAATGCTCTTGCTACACCTTGTGGCAACGCTGCGCAATGATGTGTTTGCTCGTCCCTGTGCTGGTGCCTCCGGTTCCTGTCTTGAGGCTTGTATATGTCACTAAAGGTGGAAGCACAAAGGAAAATGAAGCTGCTGCTCACTGACATATACTGCTTATCTGCCCTAAGCCAAACTGTAGGAACAGCTGTACAGGTTAGTTTCAAAAAAACCTCCTGTTAGTGTGGAAACTTCACATTAAAGACAGAGGAAGAACACACTTTGTAGAGTAGCAGTCAGAAAAAGGTTTTTGTAGATCTGCTGGACATTTTGTTGGTACAGTGCACCTTTCCTAGACTCAACAGTAGTACCTGAACAGTAAGGGGTCTTACCTTTAATCCCTTATTGCTTCTTCTACTAGTGAAGTGTCTACAAGAGGAATATGCCTTTCTGGACTAAAACTACCTGAGCAGCTGTCTGCAAGAAGCTAATTAGTTCTGCATGACTTTATTTATTTATCTGTCTGTCTATCTATCTATCTATCTATTTATTTATTTATTTTGAGTCCCTGCCCTTGAGGACTGTGGTCATATGAAATCCTCATTGTCCTTTCCCTTCTTCTTTGCCCTTCTCAGCACTCCTCATCCCTTCCTCTTCTCCCATTATTTGCCCTTGTCTTCCTTTATTTTCAAGAAAAACTTGAAAGTTCTACCCAACTTTAATCTTCAAAACAAAGGAAAAAGATAATCTCTGGTTGGAGTTGGAGAAAGCTTTATAATTTTATAATCTTGTGATTGTTTATTTCTGAGGTACATTTCTTGGTACTTTCATGCCTAAGTTCGGCAATAACCATAATGTGAAAACCTGTGCACTGTAAGTAGGTTAGACTGCAAGAGAGAGTGGATCATCCCTTTATTAAGGTGGCATTGGGAGGACAAGTGCTGGGATGTGAGTGTTTTTCCATCTCAGGGACTGCAGAACTGGAAAAATCTCCTCTGCTCTCCAGAGCTCACCTCTCAAACTTCCTTTCCCTGCAATGGAAATACAATAAACACAGAGGCTTTGTCGTGGTTTAAACCCAGACAGCGACTAAGCACCACACAGCCGCTCACTCACTCCCCACCTCCCAGTGGGATGGGGGAGGAAATCAGGAAAAGAAGTAAAACTCGTGGGTTGAGATAAGAACAGTTTAATAGAAC
>JAVJGG010000074.1:46346474-46356939 GCA_035590195.1 Aviceda cuculoides | reverse complement strand
GTGTTATCAACATTCTTCGCATACTGAACTCAAAACACAGCACTGTACCAGCTACTAGGAAGACAATTAACTCTATCGCAGCTGAAACCAGGACAGGCTTGAATAAACTTAAGGGTTGGGGTTGTTTGCTATCCAGTGGTTGTCTGAACTCCCCTGAGAACTCTGCCTGGATGCTCTGGAAAAAATCAGAGTGAGGTTTTAAGTGGTGGTCAGCCCACCCATGCCACATAGGTCAAAGAGTAGCAGCCAGCTGGGGAGCTGTGTAATGATCCTACCCTAGTTGTGGGGTGGGGGGTCAGAAACAGGCCAACAGTCCATCCTTTTAAAAAAGCTGAGTTGTAGCAACACAAACAAAGGTAAGCCTTTGGAAGAGAGCATCATAGACATGAATGATTAGTTCTCTGGGTATGCCATGAAGGATCCAGATTAGCATATGCTATTTACCCTCAGACAAAGGTGAGAAAAAAACCACAGTCTTTTACACCCTGCTTCCTGCTGCTTTCTGAATGTAGACAAGACCCTCTGCCCTTACAGGGCTTCAGCTTTCCTTCCTGGCTGCCAAGATCAGATATACTCACTCCAGATGTCTCGGCAAAATCACCAGGTGACTCTGGAAGAGGTGGAAAAAAGGCCGCAATGCTTTGATGTGGAAGAACAGGGAAAATCTCCCTTTCCCGCTTCCATCTGCATATGCTTAGTGGTGCACCTGTATTCAGGCAGACACTATGAATACAGACAAATGGGTGGTCGTGCTCAGTAAGCACAGCCCTAGTGAGGTATTTCTGATGCCAGGGCCACAGAATTGACAGAATGGGTTTTGGTTTTTGATATGGAGGGACAACCAGAAAGGTACTGGCAATGGGCAGAGGAACATGCTGCTATGACATAAGGCAGGGAAGGATTTAGGTGGGCAGCAGATACTTGAGAATAACTGCCTGTATGCATGCCCTTAATCTACAGTAAACACAAGGAAACTGCATGTTCATGTGAAAGAGATTAACTGCCTCCCACATACAGAGGGTACCGCAAATGGGACAGCATGCACTCCTGCAGTTACCAGGATTACTGATGTGCTGTGTCTTACAGCCATGGGACCACACAGTATTATTTCCTCCCAGACACAGCTCCATAGGTCTATCCCATCTATTGAGACTTCCAATACTAGTTCACATAAAGCAATATTTTAGTAGTCAGTGACACTAAATTACCTGATCTGGTTTGCATTTAAGTTGAGGTAGAAATCTCTATGCCAAGGAAATACTACCTAATGGAAGACCAGAAGTCTTGCCAGCTACACATCAGAACCCATTCCTACAAGGGGGTACCCAACAGAGATAGCTAGACCTTAGGTCCAAGCACACAAAAGGAGGCAATTCTTCCCATACTGGGTTATGAATCTGTAACAATCTGTTGTCTGAAGACTCCTGGTGAGGCCAGTGAAACTGCTTTTCTGAAGAGGTTACCAATGCTAATTGTTTGCATAATTTCAAAAAGGAAGATTGGACAAATTAATAGAAGAGAAGTCCATGGAGGGCTCCTAACTGCACAAAGACTAATTCTGGCTCACAAAGTTCCTGAGCTGAAACTAGTGGGAAGCTGGGAGAGGCACCATCTTATGGCTTCTTCCAGAGACAGGATACTACACTATATTAACCTTTGTTCTGATCCAATTTTAAGAGTGATTAGTTCAGAGTTCACTTGTACAATTCTGGGACACTAAAAGGGAAGCCTTCAATTCTGTTTTAACTGTTCTGCTCTGTCTCATTGTTCTATGTTAACAATTTTGCCTATAGCAACCGTAGCACTGTTTAGCAACCACTATATCTTTCTTGTGTTAAGTTTTGTCAATGTTTTTTCAGGTGTTCCTGAAGCAGAAGTTACTTGGTTTAAGAACAAGGTCAAGCTGTCCTCTGCTCACCATCTGCATGATGGTTTGCTGCTAATTGCAAATGTTTCTCTGTCAGATCAGGGGTTGTACTCCTGCAAGGCAGCCAATCTTCGTGGGGAGGTAACTGAAAGCTCCCAGCTGCTGGTTCTTGGTAAGTCCAGGGTATTTTGCACTTACAGAAATAGTAACGTGGCTGCTGGCATATCTAGTCTGCAGAACTAGTCAGAGGATGTGGAAAGAGGAAAGGACATACAGGCAGCCGTGTTCTAACAAAATAATCAGCCTGCATTTGTTCTCTTGACAGCATTACCTGAAATAAGGTGGTGGTAAAAGGAAGATGGATAAGGAGAAAATGTCTCAGCACAATGACTGCACTTCCCAGTCCTGAGAGATTCAGTTTCACTTTTCCAGACTGGCTAGCTAAGAAAAGCATTTACTAAGCATTTCTTAAAGCAGCTCTCTTGAAATGAGAATGATGCCACTTTTTCCCTGTGAAGTGCTCTGCCTTTGCTGAGCAGCCTTTCTGTACATGGATGTGTGATACTGACCCATTTCACCCCTAACAGGTGCATAAACCCAGTGCACTTTTAAAAAGCACTTCCCAAGTTCAGTGAAGGGCAAAGTTTACTTTTTATTGGGTTTCTAAACAACAGAGAGAAAGCTCAGCTGGGTAATTTGAAAAGACAATGTCAGCTGTAAAGCATGGGTGGAAGTGTTACCTTGTGGTGATTGGATGTGGGGGAAAGGGGTTCCCTTTCCTAGCAACTCATCTTCTATCAATTCTCCATGCCTGGCAGATGAATGATCCAGCCAGATTTTGTAAGTGCTTCTGTACACTTGATAGTGAAGTGTCAAATTTTGAAACCTAGTCCCTGCTATTAGTGCAACACCATTAAAGTATCTGCTACAGCTCTCATCTTTTACGACTAGAGTGAGCATGAGTCCCATGGATATTGCAGCTTCCAAAGGAAGTTTTAAAGTGAGATTTCTCAGTTTCACAGACAACACTAAAACCCCTTTATGAATGCTCACACGATTTCCCTGTGAATCCAGACTGGCTCTAGAAACTCAGTCTAAAAAAATCTGGGGGAAAAAAAAATCAGCTCAGTTTCAGCCTATAAATAAAAACTCCCACATCATCTTTAAGTCCTTTTCTGATCTTTATAAATGGCTTAGTTTTTAAAGATGGAACATTACTGTGAGTTATGCAAGCTTCTTATGTTTTATAGGCAAATGACATTTTTAATTCCGTGATGGAAAGAAAGAATTCAAGCATCTGTGACTCGTACTTCTGGTGCTGAATGTGATCAGCAATAGAAAATCTGATTAGTGTGTGCCGTGATCTATTTGGAAGGGGATGAAGCCACCATTCACTTAAATCAAATATCCCATCATTTCCATGACAAACAGAATTGGGAATGATAGGCAAGGCAATTGATTTTTAAAATAGTGTTATGGTTGGTAAAGAACTAAGTCCTGCAGTTCTCAGTGTAGACTGATCCTCTCGAGCTCTGAATTCTTACTGCTTTGGAGCTCTGCCTAAGTATACCACAGGATTTGGCAGGGTTATAGCCATATTTAGTCAGTGCTTGATCTGGTTTGTAGAGGACATTAAAATGTTTTCCACTGACTGCCGTGGACATTTGATTCACCTTCTATGCTCTATAGATTTACTCTTTCGTATCTCCTGATACCATGTATCCTTGTCACATATGAAGAGGGTCAACCAGAATGCCATGGTAGTCTTCAGAGAGAATTTCCTTCATTTTGTGGTCATAATGATACAGATGTTATTTTAATAACTTCTCTAGTGCCTTAAATAACATGAGCCAAAGCACACCTTTAGTAGTTGCCCAAAGTTGCTTTGAATGTCCCTCTAAAATGCAGCAAGGCAAATAATGCAGCAATAACTGGTGGCAGGTTTTTTTATGTCCCTGAGATGTTTTCTGCTATAACGTTGCTCATCACTTCAGTTTCCCAATCTCTTACCAGAGCCTCCACAACCTCTTCCTCACCTAGAAGAATTGACAGCAATGCTTTCCAGTTCTGGGACCAGCACCCATTCAGTGCTGACCTCTCCCTCAGGAACAAAAATGACCATCAGTCCAGGGAGCTCTGTTCTTATAGGTAAGTCAAGTGCTTTAAGATTTTTTTTAGGTTAAAAAGGGTTTAGGGTTAGATTATAGTTATGCATCCAGTTATCTATTACAGTTAAACATCCAGTTATCCAGCCATGGAGCACTGGGACAAAAGACATCAAACCAACAGCACATTGTCAGTCATAATCACTGCCAAACTGTTCTCAGAACTCAGAAACTCATTTAAAAAGAGGAGGTCCTCTTATTAATGTAGTGCCCCAAAGCTGCATGCAGTATAAGGGCTCCGTTGTGTGACACTTTATAACACCCCGTAAGAAGCAGTCCCTGCTCTGAGGGGCTGGCAATCTCATTCAAAGCAAGACATGGCAGACTGGTGTGCCAGTTGATCTAAAAGAAGAAACACTTGTGGTTCTGTTTTGATTTTTCTTCTGCATTTGGGTACTAGTCTTTCCATATGTCTGCTGTTCATATTGTATATCCTTCTTCTTCAGAGCCTTTTCTAGAGTTTTGCCTATCCCTTTAGACATGTTTTTCTCTTGCAGGCTCTCTGTTTGATTCTGTTCATTTTATTCCTCTTTGTTGTATCACACAACCAATGTCTGTACAAAACCATATAAGGAAATAATCCCCAATGAAATGTTTTCTTTTTTTTCATCCTTTTCTGCCTTCCATATAGCTTTCTCCTCTTTACACTGCAAGTTCCGTTATATGCTGTAAACTCCTTTCAGATCTGTGGGCATGATTTGTTTGCAAAGAGAATCTCATCCTTTTCTAAAGTTCAGGATATGTTTGTTTTAAAATTTCATTTCTTGTGCTGATCTTGAGCCTCTACTAACTGTCAGGCTCAGATAGGCGAACAGCTTCTCTAATGGCCTTGTTACTGCATACGATGAAATCTTGTCAAGTCCTGCAGTTTTAGAACAATCTTTTGTCTTTTTAGGGGTAGGGATCTGAAACTTTTAGCAAAGAGTCTGTAGCTGGTTTGAGTGTTTATTGCTCTGGTCTCTGTACCTTCCAAAACATTCTTTGCTTACATTTAGTAGCAATTTTAAGATTTAATTTTCACAGTGGAGGCTTTTTATTTATGTTTTCAGTTTTGTATGGTTTACTTTTCCCCAGTGCTGACATCTGCATATATTTGCAATGGCTTTTAGCGTACAGCTCTGAATTACATTTCTGCTTGCACAAAAAATTCACTGAAATAGCCTTTGGTGGGGGGAATATCTGAAGGTATTTATTAGCATTGAATAAATCATTTTGAGTATAGTTTTATTGTACACACTGTTGTAAGACTGGGTCACACTTCTGTTTCATCCATTTCCTCTCAGGTTTCCAAAAAGACATCTTTAGTAGTTGTAGGGATTTTTTATTGTTTGAAAGCAGTAATTGAACCACAAAGGGTGTTCTGCACTGCCTGTGTATAACCACATCTGAATTCACTTCATTTGGCCTAGTTGCCCTGTACCCTGCCACTCCACTTCAGGGGCAAGAGAACTCCATGAATTTTAATAGCAAAATAGCAAGCCAGTTTCATTCTTGAGGCAATTCCCTCAACTTCACTGGAGTTTTAGTGACCTGGATTTGAGGCCTATTATTATTAAAATCTAAGGAAATTTCCTGAGAGATTTTTTATAATGAAAAATCATCATGGAGTGGGCTATCCAATCAATTAGAAAGCTACAGTCTGGTGTGCTGCATCATGTTGTATGACTGAAACAAATACACAAAGCATTCAGCTTCCATGTATGTTACTTAAATACATTGTAGTCATACCAAAGAACTTGGATTCATCCACAGTGACAATAACTATTACTGCAAAAAAAAAAAAAAAAAAAGGACTTATCTCAGATTTTTTTTAAATCTTCATCTACTTTACTCTGTAGACTAATATCTGTATGGGTTACAAAGACTATATTTACTCCCAAATTTAGTCTTATCACAATCTTCCAGTGCAGTGGCTAAGTTTAACATGGACTACTGTGACACCTTCATAATGAACCTTTGCTTGAAATGTTGCTACACTGGAAAGAAAATCTGCATATGTTTTTTAAGTACCAGATGCAAACACCAATTTAGGAACAACTCGTAAACCTGTGACCCATGTCTGTGTCCCCTGTCCACAATGTCCCCAACAAGCTGTCCACTAATTCTTTCTATTCAGCCACCCAGCCAATTGACTTTAATCCTGCTAAGTCTTTCATCATTGCTTATGTTGGAGTGTTTGCTCTACATGCTCTGGCTCACGTAAGAACTTTAGGTATGTAAATTACTATGTATAGGGTGCCTTGTCTGTGTTACTGCTGACAGGCACTGGCATCTCTTGGGACTCAGAAGACATTGAATTAGACCTGATATTTGGAATCTAATGATAGGAGGATTTGTTGAGTAGTGAAGGAAAAGAGGACATGTGCAAAGCAACATAGTGAAATGTGAAGAAAAGGAGTGATAAGTAAGCTTTGGGGAAACTATATTGTAAAGGAGTTAAAAGACACCAAAGGTGAAGCACCCTCTCCCTCCGTGTTGGTTCTCAAAACCTCTCCCAAAAGGCTAAAGCACGTTGTTATGGGACAGAAGTTACAGCCTCTCTGGAGCGAGCAGCACAGGCTTTCCAGCACCCAAATAACTGCCCTCCACCTCCTCTGCTCTCTGCGTTTGTTATTTTCATTGCACCGCAGGAAGTTTCCTGAGCTGCTGATGTCTCAGGATGTAAGAACTTTGTATCAGCTTAAGAAATACAGAAGGGTTTCTACAGCAGCACCTGACCTTCATAGCTTGGGCTGGTCATTACATTATGTGCTAGCTCTTGCTCTGCCTTTTGTGGAACTCCCTGTGCTGTACTGTTGTTCAGCGCTTGCTCCATGTGCCTCTTTTGAGTGTTATTTTTCTCCTTTAAATGTACTTGTACAGTTAACCTAGAGCTGTAGGAATGGTGGGGCAGAAGGGTACTCCTTTTCCACTTTTGTCATGTGCTGAATAAACCCATCAGACCTAGCTCAGGAGGTCATTTCAGCATGCTGTATCCATTCTGGTAGGCTTTGGTTTCATGATTTGCCATTGGTGATTGTTTTCAGCCCAGTCCTTATTAATACAAGATTCTTAGTGTGTAGGAATCCTGTTGTCAGAGTCATTTTTAGAAAACAGTATTACCGTCAGAGCTTGAAAATCCCCTTGCTTTTTTACTGGCCCCAGTATGTGGCATACATTTGGGAACTTCTTTTACAGCCTCTGTGGGGCAGGGAATGGGCCTAACTCAATTTTTGGTGAATATGGTGTAAATTTACAATGCTATGTAAATGATATCTAATAACAACAACATGTGTGGCATTTGATAACCAGTTTAGGTGTTTTGAGAACCATTTAAAAACCATGTCATATGTTTAGTATACTAAGTTTCAGCTGCTCCTTTGGAGCCATAAATAATAATTTAAAATACCTTCTTTTTTTAAAATGCTACTGTCATCAGCTGAATTGGCCTATTTCAAGAATTCCAAAATACATGGCTTTTCTTGTCTAACATAAGTTCATGTTCATTTGACCTCCTTTAAACTATTAAAAATAAAGTTTGTACTAACATTAACATTAATTCTTTCTTTTGGGGATTTTCAGGATCACATTACCTTCTGTAAGTTTTATTTCATTCAGTGTATGAAAGCACTGAGAAGTAATTTGCATAACAACCTGAGTTAAGTGTCTGTTTAAATTTCCATGTTGTACTATATTGAAAAATCTTTCCCCATAAGACAGACTATAAGGACTTGTCTCTTAGTTTTGCCACTTCAGCAAAACAGGTTTTACATACATACGACTTTCAGACATGATCTTACCTATCATCATTTGGTTTGATAGCATATTAAAAAGTTGAATACATGCTGTGAAATTTTCTTCCTTATGTTAGATACCAGACTGAACTAAATTTAAGTCCGTTAGGCTTAACATGCATTTCTCATTTCAGTCACCTAAGAAGAAAATCAGGTATGACAGAAAATTGGCTGAGTATTTCTCTGTGCCAGTCTGATCTCACCTACATAGTGTGAAAACAGTAGTACAGTGTGAACTACAGCACGGTAGCTCAGCCTCAAGCTTGTATCTATTCAGACTGATCTGTGGCTTCTCTACATTTTGTTCCAAGCATTTTATTCTTCATTGCATCCTTAATCTTGTTTCTATTTGAAAGTATACTTTAATTCTTTGAATGTAGAGTTTAGGGTGGAATATTGTCATATTTCAAATCCTGTAGCTGCATTATATTTATCACTTTAACAGTTTATTGTGGTCTACTACTCTTTTCGGGGTTCAGTAAAATATATACAGAATCACAGATTTATTTTTTTTTTTTTAGCTTGCTTTATTTCAGTTTTAATATAATTAATAATTCTGCTGCCAAATCCCTTCTTTCCTCCTTTGCCAGACATTTCAGACAGTAGTTGGCAATCAACTTTCATCTCCCAATTTTATGTTTGGATAGGTACGTATCTGTGACTTCCAGAGGCAGGGTCATAGGCGTTCTGGGTTTAAGTCTAGCTGAAATTTTCTGTTGACTTTCTGTGCTACATTTATTGCACTTTGTGATGTCCTGAAGCATGCAGTCCCTAACCAGCTGGGATGCTTACTTTTTTTTCAAATTCAGCCTTTTTTTTTGTTGATTCAAAGTATTTTGAACGAACACAGCACAAACATTTGCCTGCTTTGCAAGGAGTGTGATCACTGATGAATAGTGAGGGTGTAAAACTGAACTGTGAGGTACAAGAATGTAGCTGAATATTAATACCAATGGATCCAAACTGCATACTACAGTTTATATCCAGGCTATGGTATCCAGACCAATCTCTTAAATAGGAAATAATTTCCGAAGATTAAAGTGTTGGCCTGAGACTAAGAAAGCAAGAGTTTGATTTCCAGCTCATTGCTGGCATGTGGCTTGGCCTCAGGTAAGACAGCATGCACCTCCATGTGCCTTGGTTAGCTGCTGGAGAATGGAAAAGCTGAGCTTACCTCCCGTGTTACAGCGGGTTCAGGGCTGCAGTTGGAAAGCTAAGTAGTTTGTTGAGCTCAGTCTGCAGGACTATTTTGTTTAAAGACATTTCAAAGAAACTGCCTCATCTTGACCTGAAGTCTTCATTCAGATTCCGTCTTTAATAACTATTAGACATAGTGCCTGGGATTAATCAGCAGGTCAATAGCAAATTACAGAGCTATTTGTTAGACAAATATGAATGCATGAAAATAATCTATATTTTAAGAATAGATATCTTTTTTAAAGGCAGTGCTGTTTTGGTTTTTTTTATTTGTACTACAAACTGTATTTAGTACTTGCAAAATTTGTTCGATGTTTTCACCATTGCTTTCCATACAGTTCTGCTGATTTACGGTATCAGGCTGCTAAAAAAAAGAATCTAAAATCAACAGTCTTTGCATTTGTTTTTCTCTGCCGTTCAAGTCTGCAAGTGAAAGAGTGATGCATGCTTCATATTTTGTTCTCTTAGCATTAGCACAGTAGCCCAAAGTCTTTCTGCAGCTACAGTCATACAGAAAGTGTTGCAGAAGTATAATGAGGAGCTGAATTTGGCCTGCACTCTGCATTTATTCTTTTCTCTCAAGAAATTACTAGCGTTGTTGTGAAACATTGATCTTCCCTTTCCAAATACCCGCTTGTTACCCTTGAAATACTAACGTTTTCCCTACTAGAAGATGTAATTTGTATTAGATTTTTGTTTGTATCTCCAGCTTTTGCCCATCTGTAACTCATCCTGGCTTTGAATGAATTCAGTCACAGTAGACTTTGGAAGGGAGGCTGAAGGCAGTATTTTCTTTCTCTACTTAAGGACCGAAGAAGGGCCTTTTCATGCCAGAGCTTTCACTGCTCAGAAACAGCCCCCAAAAAATGTTCCCTCCTTGCCTTCCCAAGGGTTCTGATGCACTAAAGCTCTGCAATAGCTGTGCTGTCTGGAAACAAAGCCAGTTTTTCTTTCTCAGGTGTTAAAGGGACAGGTATTTAGCTTTGGAATGATAAAGCAGTCAATGTCCACAGGGATCGGAGGAAATAGAGAATAGGTGTTGATAATCTGCATTAAATGGTATTAAAATTATTGCTGGGAGATGAGAAGGGGATATTAATGGAACATGGTTTTTTATTATACTCTGGTTCTCACTTAATATGCATAAAACATTATCCCACAGCTTATGCATCCATACACATGGGAAACGTATAGGAAATATCACTTGTAAAATGTGATTGACGCTTGTTCTGCATACACAAATGAGGAGTATCCGTTACATATGAGTCTCATAGGTGTTAGTAAAGTTTTATTGTTAAGTGTTAAAAAAAGTAATAATTACTCAGTGGTAGAATGTATCTAGGGAATAGAGTTTGGTTTTTTTCCCCCATATTGTTGATTATTGGCTGTACCTTTAGCTAATATTTTACATATACATTTTGGAAGAAGAAATAATATACAAGGCAAGTGAAATAGTCCGTCCT
>JAVJGG010000074.1:46325034-46346460 GCA_035590195.1 Aviceda cuculoides | reverse complement strand
GTGTGCCAAATAATAAACTTTTGAAAGAACACCAGGCACAAACCAGGACCATTTGCACACTGAAGTCAATTTCAGTTCCTCTGTGTTTAACATCAAACTGACCTTTCTGCTTTGTTCATTTGTCCTGTGCAGACTGTTTGCAAATGCAAACAGTAAAACTGAGCTCACAGCATGTCTTTGTCAGTTGTCGTGGCTATATGCTGACCTGTGGAAACCCCTGCAATTATCTTAAAAGACAAGCAAACTATAAAAAAATTAGAATACCGTAGGCAAAACTCATACAGCCACTTATTGTTAAGTTTGTCCATTTCCTGTACATTCCTTTGTTTTCCATTGGTTTTAACTTAGGCAGCCTTAAACTTGAGGCTGACATCTTTCACATCACTCATTTACTTGAGAGTATCTTGGAAATTGAATGAGCTGTTTTTCAGCTCAAGAGTAGGAAAAGACACATTAGTACTTCAGGACTAAAGGAATAATGTAAAATTAAGCACAGCAGGAATAAATAGAGAGCTTAACAGAAACAGGAAGAAGGACTGAGCAGCAAAGAAAGCTGTGCCTTTGTGGTCAGGAAGTGAGCGCTGGGGAGAGAACTGTCATGGGTAAAACTGTGTTAGACCTTGCCAAGGAAATTAAAACAAATAGCAAAGACTCTTTACCCTTACAAATAAAAGTGGAAAAAGGGAAAAGGGGAGACACTGTGAGCAGTGTGCACACTCTCATTCTGCCTTTTTCTTCCCTTTTTCCTTCTTTTTTAATAGTTAGCTGCATTAACTAGTTCCTTGCCAGTGAAACATCGTCACTACAACTGCAGAGCCTACTGTGTGCGTCACTCGCCTTCTGCCAGGCAGCCCTTGCTGTCTGTAATACCTATTTCACACAGAGTGAACCAGCCCCAAAGGGCAGCTTTATCCAGCCCACACCATTCCCCACTGTGGATGCAGGCAGGGCTTGCCAGCAACAGGGGACACAGAAAGACCCATGTAGCCACTGCACCATTGAGTGAGAGGCCCAGTATTTATCCTCCGGCACAGCAGATGGGGTCTTCCCAGTGCCTGGATCTACCTCTCAGCATAAAAATGCCTGGGATGTGCCACGGGTCACCACTGGCTTTTTCCATCTTGTATGAGGAGTTCTGCTTTGTATGAGCAAGAAAGCTTAAAATTTTGTGGGCAAGGAAGCATCTTCTGCCATAGGAATAATATAAATGGAGATATGGTTAGTGGCTAAAGGCAGATGAGTAAAGACTACAGCAGCCCAGTCCCTAGTGTTAGTTTAGGGGTGTGACCAAGGTTAAAAGAAGGGTAGCAAGAGTTCCTAAACCAAGTAGTGTGCTCCTCAAGTCTCATGGCTTGGAAATCAAACTGTTCAGCCTTCCTGGGCAGATTAATGAAAATGGTATTTTTATTCTTGCAGTGATAGGCACCTCTGTAAGGTGTATATAAGTTCTCAAGGAAAAAAAATCTATATTTAAATAAAATCTTGATTGCAGCAACTATAAATCATCTTACCTCTCTTGTAGGAACAGTACTTGCTCAGTATATGTTGGTTGAGGATCTCCTCAAGTGGACGGGCAAGAATGAAAGGAAGAACAGTAACAAAAATGTCACATTGCAGTGTTTCTTCACTGTGTAATGCAGCTACAAAAGCATGATATTCAACATCCTTATTTGTTTCAATGAATAATAAATAATAAACAAATAACATGGAGATGACAATGCAGAAATATCAGCTGATAGAATTATTCCTTAATCTTAGAACAGTCTTCCATCTTTTAGTATTTTAAATTTGTACTCTTCCTTTTTTTACCCCATTCCTTTTGAACAGTGCTAGTGTGAATGTTCATGTATACATGTTATGCTTCTTTATGTAGTACACTTCTTTCAGAAGGGATTTTGTATACGGTAAAGTCATTCATTACACATACATACTAATATACATAAAACAGTATAAAGTTGCAGTATAACAAACTAACAATCAGTATAGATTGCAGTCACAGAAACTTAGCCAGACTTTTCATGCATCAGTGAGACTCATGGAAGTGCAGGACTAGTCTAACGCACAAGCAGTCCAAGTAATATATGCCACCTCTTGCGCTTTGCTTTTCTGGGTCCCCACCCCTGCAATTGGTGTGGATGGTTGCACCACAAAAATTGCCTAGTTCTTTCTTTTTCCCCAGGAAATATGTAAGGCAACTTAGCTATCTTTCCCAGGCTATGCAAGTCTCCCAAATCTTCTGCAATTCATCATGAGACTGGCAAAGTGTTCAGATGGTATGAGGACCACAGGAAATACTATCTTACAGATACTCTCCCTCAGCTCAACAGGCAAAGAATTCACTGTGAACTTAAACCTCATCAGCTGTGGTGGTGATCCATAGGCATACCTGTACAATGCTTCAGAGCAGCAGGGGTTTTTCAGTTGCTGGTTTTGCTTGGTTGTTGCTTGGAGAATTGTCCATTGCTGTGGCAAAAAAACTCTAAAAGCTCGATTTTATCTCTTTGTTTTTTCAACAGTTTTTTGTGTAACAAAAATTTTGTGTAAACTTCTATGTAACGAGAGCTTCTGATTTTTAATGTAAAAAACAAGAGAGGAAGGAGGGCCTGTGATTTATATAGGAGGTTTGGAGACCAAGTTCTGTTTGTATTGCTTGTTCAAGCGTGCTCTTTGAACTTATGCTAGGTGTGTAATCTCCCTATCCCACTTTCCTCAATGCTAAAATTATGATGATCCAAAATAATGGGAACTTTAGAAGGCTAGATATAAATATTTCCAAGCTGATCTGAGATTTTCATGGCTGATTAACTGGCTTTCGGATAAATTTTTTTTCAGCTGATGAGAAGATATTTATTACCACAGTGTTCCTATTTTTCATTATGAGAAAATGGGATGGAATCGACTTTTTCCTGTAATTTTGACTGCTTCAAAGTATGTAATTTTGCAGCAAGTTCAGTACTCAGAAGGTTTCTTTCATGTCCCTGGTTTTTAGGTTGTGCTGTGGATGGTCATCCAACCCCGAACATCACCTGGCTTTACTCTGGTGAGCCTCTCAGTGTGCGGCATCACCTCCTGGCAGCAGGCCGGATTCTTCAGATACTCAACATCAGTGATGCTCCTGATGGTGAATTCAGCTGCCTTGCTCAGAATGAGGCTGGCTCACTCACACAAAAAACATCCCTGGCTATACACGGTAACTTTCCAGTTTCAGTCCTGCTCCCCTGTGAAGCTCTTGCCATGGACTCCCCTGCACTGCCATTCTCATCCTGGATTTCTCCTCTCTGAAGCCAGGACTGCCATGTACAGCCAGAAATAGATGTTTTGATGGTTTACTGCTATGGATATAGATTTGCAGAACTACCAGTTACCTTATAGTGTCTTAAGTTTCACTTTACCAAAATGACACCTGATATTTCTGGCCTGCTGAGCATAAAACACACCTTACTGATTCAAGCTATACTTATGCTTGTTGAGTCTAGAAAATTTTCTTGTCCAGAAATTCAAGACAGTGTCACAGTTTGAACCCCTAAAATTAGAAGCCCCTCTGTTAATTTGCTAAAGTCAGTGTTTCACAGTCTCCTTTTGCTTGAAAACCTTTCACTTGTGAAAATGCCACAGCTGTTATATTTACCCTAGAAATAAGCTGAATGTGGTAAAGCCACAGAACATAGCAGTGCAGATGGGTTGGACCAGAAAATGCAGCTTTCGTTGCTCCATTTGTCAGGGATGGAGTGGAGAAGAATTTAACTTTTTCTTACATTTTGCAATAAAATTTTAAGTGTGTTGGAACTGCCCTATTCGTCTTCAGGACTGGTGATCTGTATGATCTAGCCAGTGAGAAACACATTGTTGTATGATCATAGAATCATAGATACTACTGGCAACTGCAGTTAACCACATCTTCACTAAATCACATCCCTTTAAAAATATAGATGAAATGTCCTTCATCATTGGCATCTGGCTTCACCTATCTGCTCTACCTTGTCATTCACTTTGCATGCCTGTTGCTTCTAAGCACCAAAAAATGGGGTTTGTTACACCAAGAGCAGTCAGTGGCTTACATCAGCTGGAATCATGTTCCTTCTTTGTTCATTGCCTGGTGCCTTATAGGAGTAGGCAGCTTCCCTTCACATGAGACTCAAGTCCATGTATTTCATCCTGGAAAACATCTCTGACTCTTTCTTTTCTAAGGGTCTCTTGCTGGCAGTTTTTGAGTGTTAATGTGTCTCTCCCATACTTTTTGGCAGAATACCGGTGGTCAGTGGACAAGCTGATGGCTTGTTCAGCTTCCTGCGGCCACAAAGGGGTGCAGCTGCCCCAGCTGAGGTGCTTACTGGATGGGGCCGAAGTCAACATATCCCACTGCAAAGAGAAGCGCAAGCCAGCCCTGCAGCCCATCGCATGCAACAGGAGAGACTGCCCTTCACGGTTCGTCTGTCTCATGTTAAAATGTCATACATGCTTTTAAAAGGTACTTGAAGAGTTCTTTGCACTGGACATCATGCCATTGCAGCCTCTTTGGTGCCTGTCTGAAGAAAAGTCATGGCTAAAAAGGAATTTATGAATGCTTAACCCAGACGGCTGGGAATTTGTAGCAAGATTTGTGGAAAACATTGAAAGTACATGGTAGAAAGACAGTTTATTACTTCAGTAATTAGGTTAGAAAATAATAGAGAGGCTATTGTCTACTCTTTATTAGCAAAGCTCACAGCTTGAGTTGTCTTGGGTGATTCCAGCTTCACCCTATGTTGGATGTAAATGTCACGCCTGTTCTGAGCTCTGTACATATGGGAGTTCTATCACCCAAGAACTGTAGGGTCATACCTTTTTTGTGTTCCATGTGATTTCACTCCAGTTTATCCCAACAATCTAATAGACAAGAGGCTAGGTTTAGCAGCTATTTGGGGGTTTTATTCTGAGTTCCTGTGTTGCCTGAATGAACATCAATATGGGTAGGATGGTAGCTGCAGCTGCAAAGAACTCCCTCAGCAGAGTGGAAATGCCTTTTGTAAAATGGACACATCCCATCAGTTCTAGTGGGTGTGAAGGGGAGTCAGACTGAGTTCTGCCTCCTTTTGCAGATTGCTGGCTTGTGATTTCCTTAGAATTGTAACTCTGCTCCTGTAATCCCCTGTTTTTCACTTACTTTTAAACAAAATGGAACCAGGACCGCTTGAAAGACTTCTAACTACACTTAGGTCTTCCTCTGCTGCTTCCTCTCCACACAAAACACTTTCCTTCTTTGACGCCCTTTGGTGCAAAGAATATGTCCTGAATGCCTTTCCAGAGAGTGGGTGTAGTGTTATACTTCCTCCATGTTAAAAATGTCCTACTTCTGTGATTCAGTGGCTCCTTAGCTGAGATGTGTAAATGTGTTTTTCCATATTTTTCTGCGGTTTTATTCCCTCCTCTCCCTTATTTCCACTGTGGATGTGGTGTGTTTCAGTAAACAAGCACTTAAAAGTAGTCAGGATCTCACGAGAGATTTAGTACAACTTCTTTCATTCAACAGTGGTTTGGGACTTGTATTAAAAAACAGACTCTAAGCTAAGGCAATGAGAGGTGCTAAGCTACCTGATGAGAAGTAAGCAGCTGGAGTTACCACTCTTGCTGTGTCTTGGGTATATGGCAAGGTTCTGTTTAATTACCCTTTAAAATATATTCCTACCCCTCTTTGCAGGGAAATGTATTCTGAGTTGCCACCTGAGTCATAAGAAGGAAACAAAAAGAGATTTGACAAAATATGAAACATGCTCATTAGCAGCAGTTTTCCTTGGTGATGGCAGTAAACTCTGTGGGAATGGTTTATGTCTTTTTATACCTTCCCTGAACTGTAACACAAACCACAATCCTCCCTCAGCTCCCAAAAAGCTGCTGAGGTGTAAGCTTGGAAATAAAAGTTGATCGAAATGCAGAGCAGAGCTTTACCATGGGTGTGGAAACTTCAGATTCAACCTCACCAAACTGCATGAAAAAAAGTAACAGGGTTTTTATTTTCCGTGTTGGGACTGTGTTTGTCTATATACTTGTTTCTGTGACCACAGGAGTTAATCACCCACAGAAGACTGAGTAATAACAATGGATGCCTCTCCATCAGACTGGAGAATGCCTACTGCCTATTTTGTAAAGTAATCATAAACACTGCTGGTGTGGGATGTGATAGGCACTATTTTCCTCACAATAACACACAAATCCTGCCAAGTATCCTGAAAATTAATGAAGCAAACTGCTGACTTGACCAGAAAACTCTTCAGGAAACTAGTAATCTAGTAATCAGTCACATCCTTCCCATTGCTACCTACATCCCTACCAAAACTGACTGTACAAGCGTTTCACTTAATGATCCTTAAAGAAAAAAAATGTGTCGTCCGTCTTGGTAAGAGTTTGGACCTGGACTATTATTTTCTGTTGCTACTGGCTTTTTACTAGTTAGGCTGGATTTCTTAAACTGTAGCCCATAGGAGTTCAGAGCCTCAACCTCAGCTGGTGAATGCATGGTCTGAGCTCAGGAGGAAAGAAGAAAGGTGTCCTTTGTCCCTGGGCTGACTGCACTGGCCGCATCCCTGAGCAACCTTCAGGCTCATCTGGATTATCCCAGCTGTCAGGGCCATAACAAAGCAGGCAGACACCAGCAGGATCCAGCAGGCTTTTGGCTATTCTGTCAGCAGCAAGTTCAAAGTGGCCTGTGAGCTACTCCAGCAACTTTAAGAGATAGTTTTCCCTATTAAGGGGTGTAAATGGGCTAGTCATTGCTGGTGTTGTGACTGTAGCCTGTGACCAAGGCCTCCGTGGCACAGTGGTGTAAAAGCAGCCGTGCCCAACACTTGTATCTGGGCTAGAAATATTTACTGAGCCTTTAAAAACAGCCTTAAGGGCTAGAAAATGAATTCTATGCCCAAAGAGCCTTGAGAAAGATAATTTAATGAAAAATGTGCTCTTTTCTGATCCTTCATCCTGTGAGCAGTTTTCAGTGATTACTATGGGAGGTGGAGGCACTCAGCACCTTCCAGGATCACACCCTAAATGAACCAAGCCATTGTTGCCTTTCTTTGGTCCAATACATAAAGACCTGGTGACACCAGTGGTCCTGCAAACGGTGGTGGCACATGCCTACTCCCTGACCAGTTCGTCTTTCTCTCGCAGATGGATGGTAACATCATGGTCTCCTTGCACACGGAGCTGCGGTGGAGGCATCCAGATGCGGCGAGTGACATGTCAGCGCCTGACAGCAAAAGGCAGCTCTGTCCCTATGCCAAATGAGGCTTGTGCCCAGGTGTCCAAGCACCCGGTGGACACACAGAACTGTAACAGGCAGCTCTGTGTTGAGTGGGTGGCCTCCTCCTGGAGCCAGGTAAGGAAGAAGCCAGCAGTCCAAGGACAACCTCATAGTGTGGGCAGGAAAAAAGTAGCAGAAAATGGGAGGAGTGATTTTGCACCCTGGTATCTTTAGATTAGGGTCTGCAAACTTTTGAGGAGGCAACTAAGTTATTCAGCTCTTTCAACTCCGTATTTGATGCACTGCATGCTTGGAGTTCTGTAGCTTCCCACGATCCCTAGAAATGCTGCTTGAGAACCGGACTTTTACTGCAGACCCCTGTATCATCCCCAGTGGAAAGTTCTGCAGCTCCTCTTTGTAGTGACAGGTAACACATCTGGGAAATAGCATTCTCCAAATCTTAATTCCCCTTACCACCCAATGAGTGTGTTTCAGTTTCGGCTGGTAGGAGACAGGACTGATGGTTGTGATAGGTTTGGGGCAGTGGAGTTGTGCAATAACCCAGTTTTACAAAGTTGCTGATGCTTCCCGAGAACACCAAGAAGTGGAAGCTTTCTTGATTTGCTTCATGTCAAAAAGCAGAATGGAGGACTAAAAGCATTTTCAGACTACTTCATGCTGTTTTGTAGATGTTCAAATTCTTTCCTTGCAGCTTCACGCAATGATCAGATGTTAAAAAGCTTCACTCCATAGATACCAAATGTTCCAAGTATTTAGATTTAAATCACTTTATTGTGGGAATCCACAGAACAGTTTGTCTTTCTGCGAGCTATGAGATTTCCTGAAAAGACACTTGTCAATGTGTAGTCAATTATAACCTGGGGCCAGTCATTAATGCGTGCTTTCCTCCCTTTTCTCCCCATTCACCTTGACTGAGCCATATGTGAAGGTTGATGAGTCCACTACAGTCCAGACTTAGGGATAGAAACTCACAGATTTTAGCCCAAAGGTCTCCAGAGTGGCAATTCACATGGGGATACAGCATTCCAGGGTGAATGAGAGACAGCGTTAAAACCACAAAAGGCAATTTTGCTAGAGGTTAAAGCCAGATACTGATACTACTTTAACATCACTTTTGGTGAAATGAACATTTTCAATGGGAAAGAGAAAAAGTAGTCTGATAAAATCAAAGTAGTCATACATCTAATTGAAATGATAAGTCAGGTAAAGGTATAGAAGTGAGGCTTCTTACCATGCAAAAAGAGGCTAAGGAAATAATTACCCAGAGTAATAACTATCAGTCTTGACATATAGTGAGCTGTCATGAAATATTTTGCCTCCTTTTCTAATTAGCATGTGGTAAGTTAGTTTGAAAACAATGGCAAATGCTATCTCATTGTATTAGAGGTTAGAGTAGTATGATAGTTTATTATTAATAATAACATCCATTCTGTATTTGCTTGGGGTGATAAGCACCACACATTGCGTTGCATCAGGTTTTATTATCATGTTGGTAGTAAAAAGCATCTTCAGCTACTAGAACTTGTTATTGTTCACTACTTGAAAACAATTTCATTTAACTCTCGCGTGTGTATTCTGGAAGTCTCTCTCATGAAAGGCGATTGAGTTATTGTATTATGAGTAAAGCTTGGAATTAACCTTTGATATGAAAGAAGCAAATTTTCACTCCCTGTGGTATTCCAGGTAAAGACTGGATTATCCTTGCAAAAAGCCAATTACCTCATACTTATTTTGTAGATCTTTATGGGCTATATTGTTCCTCATGACATCATACTCAGCTGAGACAATCGAAGAGGTGTGAATTAATTTGTTAGACCTAACCTCTCTGCATTATAACATAATATTTCTTCTATCTAAGTTAAAAAAAAATAAAATCAAGTCCTACATGATTCTATACAGCTCAGTCCCCAACCCAGAAGACTGTTACCTAATTACAGTTAGAAACATACCACTGGCTCAGTGGCTTAATGGGTCAATGGCCTTCTTGGTAATATCATGGGGTATCAGGTCCATGTTGCCTACATGTGGTGACCAACTTCCCGAACTCACAGAGAAAATGAACAGACTACCTACCCTGCCCGCACCTCTAGAATGAATTCCTTTCCTTCATTTAATGTTAATGGTATTTTCAGCTCCACTATGTAATCCCATAGTGTTTTAAAACTAGTGACTCAGACTTGCTGGGCATGAGGACTGCTAGCCCCTGCAGATATCACAGAAGTGCTCCACATACTCCAACCAACGACATTTTCATCCACCTTTCTCAATGAGGGGGTTAACTGGGAGCAACTGGAAACCTGGCAGTTACTGCTTCTCTCTCCCAGTTGTCAGGGAGGGAAGAAATAGCAGTTGGAAGGAAGTGTTATGTGAGGAGTGCATGGTAATGTGCAATAGGACTCCTACTGATGAGGCGGTGGAGGGGACAGAGGGATCGGTCAGCAGCCCCTCTCTGGCAAAAGTTCCTCCCTCACACTAAGGTCCCTTTCTTCAACCCTCAGTTTTTCTTGAATATAATTTTCAGATACTTAGAAAAACAAACTGTTTCCTAACAGTTGATATAATTTTAAAAGAACACAAATACATGCTTCATACCTATAGCTAATTATAATTTAATTGCAGCAGAGGATTAGAAGGGTTAAACAGAAAGCATGTGGTTGCTAAGCTTGAATAGGTTAGGATAACCTCCATATTGGAGCAAGCTTGCAGATCTGCTGTGTCCATCACATTTGCTGCATTTGTTTGTTGTCCTGCAATGCTTTTAAATTATTAAACTGAGTGGAACATGTTCTTGGTTCAATACATTGTGGTTATTAACTATTTGCCCATAAATTGCGATAGTACAAGCTGCAAAATGCACAGTAGAAGGAGTGTATTCCTGTATGGTTCACAGGCTCTTGGCCAATGACATGAGACTACTTTATTTGCCCTCACAGGTATATATTTAAGATTGAACTATTGAAGAGGAGAGGTAATGAATCTACAGAGCAGATATAAAAATGCAGTTTTAATGATGCTGGAGGGGAGTGTGGTAGGGCAGAAGGTGACTGCATGCTCAGCTTTCAAAGCCTGCTGAGCTGCAGGAAGTGCTCAAAAGCTCAACAGTTACTGCATAGCGATATGCACTTTATTTCACCAGCAGTCTTACGGAAGGAGAACATGTCCTGCCTTAAGTGATTTTTCTGTGTTCACAGTGTAACGGGCCTTGCATTGGGCCACGACTGGCTGTACAGCACAGGCAGGTATTTTGCCAGACCAAAGATGGGACTTCTGTGTCATATGATCAATGCAGTGCCTTACCAAGGTAGGACAGGAATCTCTTATGTCTGAAACCACTACTCTTTGCAGAGATGTTGAATGGACCAGTGACCTAATTGACAACTTTTGGGTTTCCCCTGTGTAACGAAGAGGTCATGCTGAAAACTATACATTTACGTGCTACAAATCTCACCAAGCTTAAGCCCAGGCTACACTATTTGTTCCTGTGAGTCTCAGAAAAAACCACTAGTTGGCCAGCAACCGGAAGGTCTTCAAGGCATGCCAAATTGTGACTGGAAGGCTGTGCTATATGTTCTTAAGCTGCCAGTCTCCTTCTTTCTTAGTTAAACAGTCTCCTTCTCTCTTAGTTAAACACAAGGTCTAACTGGGGAAAAAAAGGGACTCCACAGCTTTTGTTTTCCTGCAGATAAACTCCACTGTCAACATAGTAAAGATGTACTTACTTTACATGAGACTTAAGTATGTAAATCATGCCTGATCATGACTGAAAACTAATATAATTGGCTTTTTGGCTCCCACTGGTGTTTTCATTATCTGTGTGACAAATAGGTGGGAACCTATTTAGAATTCATTGAAGGGAAAATGAGGGTTTCAAAGAATTGGTTTTGTTCCCACTGGCTGTAAAGCCATAAAAACTTATAAAGCCCTGCGGGGTCACCACTACACTCACTGCATCTTTTCAGTGGACCTCTGGTTTGGCACTTCTTGGAGAGGCCATTTTAGCCAAATCCTCAAATATTTCAAATGGTCATTTAGCTCTAGTAGTGCTATACCAGTGTGTGCCCACTGAGGGTCTGGTCCTTGAGTGCAGTTACAAACTGCCTTTCAGTGCAGTGCAGTTTCCTCGCTTTGCACCTGTTGAAGACCTGAACTATATGGTGCTCTGATCAAATTATGTTTGGGATATGCAAGGCTTGCTGTCCCCAGAGCTTGCATGACACCCGGAGTTGTGTGTGCTGCTCCCTGGGCAACATGATGACAGGTCATGCCTCCCTCCGTCCTGCCCACAGGCCACTGAGCACCCAGAACTGCTGGAGCGACATCTGCGGTGTGCACTGGAGGGTCAGCCTGTGGACCGTTTGCACGGCTACGTGTGGCAACTACGGCTTTCAGTCCCGGCGTGTGGACTGCGTGCACGTCCGCACCAACAAGCCCGTGCTGGAACATCACTGCTCCTGGAGGCCACGGCCAGCAAACTGGCAGCGCTGCAACATCACACCCTGTGAAAATGGTACTTTGCTGAGAGGAGGGACAGCAGTGCAATGGTGGGGGGAGGGAAGAAGGCAGAGCCATCTCTCAGAAATGTAGCACTGTACCTTGCAGCTGAGCATCCTGGGGAACCTCCAGCCCAAACGTGTGCAAAACGCAGTGTCCAAAACTTAGCACCCCAGTGGGGAATGATGTCCATTGTGGTTTGGTGGCAATGATATTAGTGCTGGGATTGTGTCCCCTTGCTAATAGCATGTGAAAAGGCTGATGCAGTCTTAACTTTCCATTAATTGTACAGACAGAAAGAAAAACGTGAATCACAGACTGCTGGCTATAGTTAAAATACAGTAAGTCTAAACCCAGTGGGTAGGTTGATAATGGGAATTCCCGGACTGGAGGCTGCATCCTTTCAGGTGACAAGCAATTAATTTGGCCTGCCAAAGGACTGGAAAAGTTGCAAATATTAAAAAAAACCCAAATGAACAAACAAACAAAAAAACCCCACAAAACAAAACAAAAACAACAGATCTTTGGAAAAAATGCCCTGCTATGGCAATGTCCACTTGGGAAACACGAGGCAGCACAAGCTTGAATCACTAACTTTTCAGTTGCCCGGCTCCCACTTCACGTGCTGATTTTGAAGGGCAGATCCCATCCTCTAGCATGCAAGCCAGTTGCTGTGCAATCATCACAGAAGCAGCAGCAGAACCCACTTGCGCTTGCCTACAGCTGCGCCAGCTCTGACGCTCCCTCCTAGTAGAGGCAAAGCAGACTCTATAGGTCCAAACCCATGAGCTGAGTTTGGGGTACCCTAATGGAAGTGGAAAGGCTGAGGGAGCTTACAGGTACCAAGCAAGACCTTTGCTGTCACTCCAGCCTCTTCCTGCTGCATAGAAATGTCCCACATCTAGACAACCGTGGAGTTATTTGTCACAGACATTAGTGGAAAGGGCTGTACAACTGCCCTGTGATGATCCCCTTCTCCAGCCCTAGCATGGGAAGTGGGACTCCCTCAGGCACCAACACACCCCGAAGGTTTTGCAGGGATACGGGACAATTTTCCAGTTTGGAGCTCAAAAGCAGGAGGCTGCAGGTCTCAAAAACTGTCCAAATGATGCCAGGACCTAAGTCCTAGGGGAGTTCAAAAAGTGTCTTAACATCTTCACCCTGGGCTGTGTTTCGCAACACACGTGCAAAAAACACAACACGCTTGGTGAGCTGGGGTGACACTCCCACACACTGTCATTTCAAATGCAAAAGGTTGGCCGAAGTGCCTTTGAGCTACTCTGTTAAAGTAAATTTCCAGTTTTATTTGCTACTTCATCTTTGGTTTAACAATTGTTCTGAAACTCCTAGAGCCTCCCTAAAATGCTGGTAGATGACAAACTTGACAGTGCTGGAGCAGCCTCAGAAGCCCTCTCTTCAGGCTCTGAAAGCAAAGGCTGCTCACCAAGTTCTCCCTTGAGCCTTTGGCTAACTGAAGTTCCCGTTCAGTCTTAGCAGCAAGTCAAGCTCACGCTCATAGTGACACCTCACAACACAAAGCTGTCTTGGTCCCCCTCTTGACCACTCCAGGAAATGTTCTCAGGTAAGAAATCCTTTTTTCATTGCTTCATCACCATTTCTCCTTTTTGTTTCCCCTTTGGCAGCAGAGTGCAGAGACACCACAAGGTACTGTGAGAAAGTGAAGCAGCTAAAACTCTGCCAGCTCACCCAGTTCAAGTCACGCTGCTGTGGGACTTGTGGAAAATCTTGAAGACAAAAGCAATGAAAACGGAGAAACAAGGGGATCACAGCCTTTGCTTCACCGGGGCAAGGACTGTTAAAGAAAATATAAATGGAATGGAATTCTTTTTTTCATTTTATTTATTTATTTCCCTTTAAAAAAAAAGAAAACCTTATACCAAATCATTGTTATAAAGGGAGTTGACAAGTTTTCCTTGCTATGAATATGGGAGACAGAATGCAGCAAAACACAGTCATGAGGGTGGACCACAAAGAGTCAGTGAGCCCCATACCACCAGCAATGGGCCTGAGAGGAGTGGGGCTGCCCCATATTACGCGTACATGTCTAAGGATACACCAACAGATAGATGGGGAAGCAGATCAGAATAAAATCCTAGCATCACATTGGATCACCACAATATGAAACAAATAAACAAACAGCTTGGCAGGTCATGGGGTACTGGAGTTAAAAAAAAAAACAAAAACCTAACCTAAACATTCAGCTATGCAATATACAATTCAGCTATCTTAGGCTACTTTGAGAATCTAAGCATATGATTTTGCTTTATTCCTTTTTTTTTTTTTTTTTTCTAAACCTCTCTCTTCTTCTCATGCCAGGCCTTCAGATGATTTCAGTGGGAGATCCTCACAGTCCTTGAGGATCTGGTGTCTGGGGAAGTTGAACAATGATGTGCAACATTAGTGAGTCTAAGGAATACCCGAAAATGTTCCCAAGTTGTGCTTGTGAGGGAGGATTGGGGATAGGAGCGTTGCCCTCAGCACAGAGGTGAGGTGATGATGTTAGTTATTATTCAGGAGAAGGAGAGACAGTATGAACTGCTGTTGACAGACTGTAGTACAAATATGCAAATGCTGTCCTGTAGTGAGCCCAGGCAGGAAAGATAGAAATTGTCCATGGTAACAGGAGCTACTTTGCATACTGCATCCTACTAATGATTATCTGGAAAAGAGAGAAGTACAAGTTCCCAGAGTTCAGATGCTTTCAGACCTGGGGTTTTGGAAAGGAACTCGAGGAAGTGGGTTTTCCTATCCTGCTAATGTGAAATTTCTCTGTCTTGGCAGCCAAACCTTTTGGACAAGTTGTATAAAAGAGCTGTATTCTGATTTCTTGTGGTTATTCCTACTTGGTAGAAACAGAATGGTTTCAGCATCTATCCCAGAGGACTAATGACAATAATTTTTAACAAACTCGCTTCTCTCCAGCTGCCTCCCACAACAAAACAGGTGCTATAAAGCAGCACATTTTTAAGCCCATGTATAACACCCTGAATATGCAATCTAAAAAGTGAGGCTCAAACAACACACCCACAGCATGACTTTGCATGCTGTCTGTGAGTCTTCCCCTGGCCAGCTGCAGTGGTTATTCAGCCAGTGAAGTGCTTCATTGTTTTAGTTCCTGGGCACTCTCTGCTCTGCTCAGAACAGAACCCTAAAATTAGAGGAAGTCTGCAAAGTAGGGTGTTTGAGCATCATGAAACTTTAAGGGAGAGCTATCTGGATCTGAGGCTTTGGCTCAAGACCATGTCTAAACTAAAGGCTTGGCTGTGCCTCTCCTGTCACCCCTAGTGGGGCTCATGCCTTGTGGTACGTTAATGAAATGCTGTTGATGTACTGCTGTGTTACAGCTTCCATGACACATGGGTTTTTCAGCAAAACTGGGAGTCCACTTTTGAGGTCAGTGCCAGGTTCATGACATTAAACTGTCTCGAGCTGGGTTACTTCAAAACACATCTGGCAGTGAACCCTCTTACTACAAATGGGTCTTCAAGAAACAGTGTTTCTAAGCATCAATGTAATTTTTTATTTAAAAAAAAAGAAGAATGTCTTTCTATGTATGTAAATGTATATCTTTTCTGTATATTTATTAGGATTTCTTGTATAAAAAGTGCAATATTAATAATTGTACATTATTTTGTCCAGATAAAACTATTTTGGGGTGTTTTTTTTTAAATCTCCCCAGAATTTTGTTCCTCTAAAATCATCAGTAATAGTGTATTTCTCTTAATTTTAATAGCACTTGCATTTAATCGGGGATCTGCTTCACTGTGCACAGAGTGCTTTATAAACTATGACATGAGGGAGGGATGACATTTTTAACTTGTGAAATGATAGTTATGCATGGAATGAAGGACAATCCCTTAATAACAATAATAATAACAATGATGGTGACGATGTGGTGGATATTTCTAGTACAGTAGTTAATAAAAAGCAGTATGGGGAAGTATTTTCATTTGTTTAATAGCAAAACATGTTCAGACGATCACATGTTGAATAGTAGCTGTGTAACTGTGCACAGGATAAACACGAAAGATCAGATTTGGAGGTAGCACTGTGTTGTCTCTGCACAGTGTGGATTTAATTTCACATGTCTGTCCTCTGAATTGTGACTTGGCAGCGTCTCAGTAAGATAAGGATTGCTGGCTATTTTATGAAAAGGAAGCTTTCCTTCTCTAAAAAGAAAACAAAACAGCAAACTTGTATTTATATAACTTTTGTACAAGTAATGCAGATTACTTATTTAACTACTGCTGTCTGATGTGTTGTTTATTAATCTTAAAAGCAAAAGCCAAAAAAGTAGCAAAGCTGTTGGAGTACTCTGTCCTTATTCTGTATTATGATAGCAGCACACAGCTGTTACACAAAGTACACATGATCTACCTGCCTTGGGGAAAATGGATGTCTTAACTTGTTTTTAAAAGTCTCCAGCCATTAAGATTCTGTACCCTGTCTTGGACATCCATTTTAATTCTTAATTTACCTTGCTTTACTCTTTTTAGCTAATGTCTTGCATCTATTGCTCTTGCAGAAGTATAAAGCCATCACTGGTCCTAGATTCATGGAAATCAGTGAAAGTATACTCCTTTTTTCCATGCAGCAATGCTTAAAGACATCTTGTAACTCTCCCCAGCAATGTAGGGCATGAAGCAACCCCTATTACTTCAGTTTTTCCTTATAGGTTGCTGCTGCCTTCAGTAATGGAGCTTCCAACTCCTTGAAGCATCAAGTGTATACACAGAGGGAATCCTGGTAATGATAAGAATTACAAGGAGGAGAGGAAAGAAGAAAAAAAATTAACAAAGCAAAAGCATTTTCTCTTAACAAAGACAAAATCAAGTTTTGAAAATTAAGCTGTTTCTGCTGTTGCCCTTTTCAAACAAATTATACAATGTCTCTTCCAAAAGGGAACAGTGATTTTGCTCTGATTTACTGACATTTTCCCTAGTATGATGCTCCTGCATATGCTTTTTAGACACCTACGTTGCAGGCAAATTACACCTCACACATACATAAACAGACACAGAGAATGCAAGCCAAAGACCAGACCTAAGACTTCCAAGCAACAGTGCCAAAGGCAATGGGAATTTGGTCATCCATTTTGAGTAAAACAATTATAGAAGCTGGTGCTGATGTAAAATGAACAGCAGGCCAGCTTAGGTTCTCAAGAGAATAATTATTCTCTTTTTATGCATATAGCTCTAGTTACCAGTCAAGTCAAAAAGCCTTCAAAATCTTCAAAGCAAGCTTCCAATTTTGTTCTCCCTACTAATTTTCCTCAAGGAAGAAAAACAGTTCTGCAGCAAGAAATAAAATGCAGTGACGAAAGATTTCCCACAGGAGACCCACTCCCACCCCCTGTTACGTGGCAAGGTAAGAACAGCTAAACTACTCCAGGCATGTACATCTGCATACATGCTTTTAAAATCATAGAAGCCATAGGCAGAGTTTTCCAAAGTAACCTTTAGCTGGAAATTTTTTTTCTACTATCTCGCTGCAATCATATGGACGGCAATTGAAGTAAAAAATTTGAACTTTTTTTAAGTTATGTTCCTTTTTGCAAATTACCCTGTCAAACAGAAAACTAATGATCACCTTACTATCTGTTTGGTGCCCAAACACTGATTCATCAATAAATTTGATTATTCTCTATCAGCATAAGCTGACACCTCTATTTGTAGAAAAAGGTGAACAAAAAGCTTACTCTCTTCCAGATTTTCAGGACCGCAGAAGTCCTCCTAAGTTCTTAATGGCAGTTGCCAGTGAGTCACTGATCATTTCAGCTAGTAGTTGAACGAATTAACTTCATTCATTCAATTGTCTAATTTTTAACACAGAAGCTTTCAAACTGTTTTAAATGCCAGATTTTCTTGGAGTCTGCCAGTGTATATAGACGGGAAGCTCAGAACTGCTAATGCTAATTATGGCTTTGCATATTAGCTGCAGACCACAGTATAGGAATCACTGATTTAACCATTCCCTTCATCCTCTTGTGTAAAGGTATACATATATTTGTCACTAATGTTATGTATTAACTGTCACACTCAGCTTTTATTTGTGGACACTAAACGGAAAAAGATGTCAAATACTTTAGTTTGCACAAAATTGAGGGACAGGACAATCAGACACCTTTTTTCGACTGATCTTACACATTTCTCACACTAAAAATGTACTGATTAATCATCATTTTCACCTACATTGCTTTTCATCATCTCCACCCAACGTCTCCCTTCCAGTCAACCAGAATCGGATCTAAAATCTGGTCATATATGTAAGTCATTTTAATAAAATTTTGATATAAAGTTCTCACTAAAGCATTTCAGTAATATGCAACCCAACATGTTATTTATCCAGATTTATAAGGCAAAAAGCCATGTCTCAGCATCCTTTCTGATTAAAATACTTACTTCTATCCTCCTCTGCCTTTTTACTGAGAGAAAATACTTGCTCCCATTCTCAACTTCATACGTGAAGACATGAACACAATAATACCTCTTATTCTCCAGCTGTCCCTCTGAGAAGCAAATATGGTGCTCAGCCTTATCTTTCCTTGTGATCACTGAGGAAGACTGAGACTAGAAAGTCCATGCAATCACAGACCCCAGCCCTTCTTTTTTGCCAGAATGGTCACAAAACCTGGAGCAGCCTCTACTGAGCCATCCAATGCATTTTGGGTGGCTGAGGCAGCAAAGCTGAGAGTACACAAGTGCCTTCACACTAGAGAAGTATCACAGAAGGGTCCATGTGGAAGAGATTTTTCAATTTAAAAAAAAAAAAAAAAACTGACAGAACAGAGCACAAAGTAGTTTGTTTGTGAAATGTATTTAAAACAGGATCATCATCAGTGGCTCCTCACTGATCTGAGCTTGCATATCAGCTTATGCTTACATGAAGAAGGCTTTACACAGGGAGAAACAAAGTTAGCACAGCAAAAAATGGCTTCTGACCAATAAAAAACAAAGACGAAACAAAATCAGTTTGTAAGTACTATTGCTAGAGATACTGAGGGCAAAGCATATACCCTGTCACTGACATGGAAAGTAGCTGACAGCATAAGGTGATAAATAAAAGTGTGAAAGTTGAAATATTTGCTGCCAGTATCACCAGTTATAACCACAGTCAGATACAATTCATTCTCATGAGAATCTTACCAGTGCTTTTTGTTTTGCTTTTAATACAGGAAGCCCACTAGGATGTGCTTTGCCCTTTATGCAGCTTTACATTGGTGCCTGCTTTGTCACTGGGACTGATGAGCACGTGTTGGGAGACCTGCACATACTACTTCACACAGAAACAGGGGGTTGCATGGTAATGTCTTTAATGCCCTTCTCTGAGTCTGTATCAATCTATACCATGTAGAAGTTATACTGCCTCAGGCTGCTCTGAATTGCACATGTTGAAGTGTGGCAGATGGGATGGAGTGATGCAGCATTGCATCATCCATTGCACACCCACGTCTCCTTGGCACCTCACTATCCCAGTGACAAGAGCCCACAGCCATTCCTCCACCCCTCACTTTCTTACATAGGTCCAAAGAGCTCTGTAGGTCTTTGATGCTGACAGCTAATGTAATTACTAAACATTACTTTCCAATGAGAGACTCGGTCCTACCACGCTCCTTCCACACTCCCTTCAAAACTACAGCTTCTGTCAACCAGAGCAATGGCTTTTGAGGAAGACGGGCACCAGGTTTCTAAAGGCCAGAGTCCTCTGCACAGCATCTTGGTGAAGCTACTGCAGCATCATCACTAAGCTCACGCAACAAAAGCAACCCTGGTACCACAAAATGCTCATCCTTCACCAGCAGAAGTTTTCTTGTCTTGCAGGTCACCTCCACACTTGCCCAGACACACAAATTTCCCAGGTACCAGCTGAAAGACCAGGCATTTGGCTAAGTCACTGAGGCTACAGGAGAGCTGCAGCACAGTAGGCAGGGTTGCACCAGCCGAGTCCCCAGCTGAACAGAGCCTGGGGAGGAGACTCCTCTCTGCAGGCAGAGCAAGTGCTCTGCAACCAGGGAGGAGCAGGGTGGCATCTCAGCTGGCTTGAGCAAGGGATAGGGTTTATGAAACTCTGATAACTAGGGCTTTTAAGCCAAAACAATGAACAAATAGTGTGCTGCTTGTTCGGGTTGCAGTTCCCCATCCTTCCTGCTAACAAACTGCTTACCTCTTAGAAGAGGGGAAAAGGGGGGAAAAACAAGAGTGTTGCCTAAGCCTTTAAGCCCTTTTCAAATAAAAGCTTTATATTTGTGTAGATAAAATGAAAGTATGCTGCTTTATGTGGCTAAAAGGGAAGGGGACACCAGACGATTGTACTCTGGGTACATATAAATACTGTTTGTTTAAGCAGTGGCAGGATGTGAACAATTGCATAGTAAGCATATAGTTATCCACACATGCTTGGGATGACACGGGCGTGGGGAACCACTCTCTACTACTACCCCCTTTACTACTACAATGTAGTCTGATGCTTCTAGGTCTCACATGAGGTCTGAGCCTACTTCATTTACAAACTCCGTAGGGCCAGTGGCAAAGCACAATAATAAAACACAAACCAGAAAGATCACACCAGAGAGGGCATCAACAGCTTGCTGTCCAAGTGAGGAGCCAGGACAGGTTTCTTTTCTCTTAAGAAATTGCTTAATGGTTGGGCTGAGGAGTAATTTGGTTTGGTCTATATGGAGACTTCCCCCCACTCTTTCCAACATGCTGCTTTTCTTTTACAGTGTAAATTATTGGTTTACATAAATAACCCATGAGGTCGGTGGATGCTTATTAAAGCACTTCACCTACTGAAACACTGATGGAGTCAGTTTTCAACTAAAAGCATACAACCTAGTGATTTTATTACCAAAAAAGAAGAATCTCACTGTTAACCCACTACACACAAATCACAGCAAATCAAATCCAGCTGTACCAGGAGGATACCACAGGCACTTTTCTTTTTTAGCAGAGAGCAAAGCAGAGCAGGGGCTTGCTCACCCAGCAAAGCAGCACTCTTGAGCCATGTGATGGCACTCAGCAGTGCCGCCTGAGCCCTCCTGCTGTATGAGGACAGTTCACATCAGCAAGCACAGCCGTAGTGAGCTGGTGGAAACAGGGAATACAGAGCCAAACACACCACTGCCTCTTTAAGAATTACCCTATTCCTTCCCTGCTGAATGCAACCTAAAACATCTGTGGGACAGACCCACAGCCAGATGGAGAAGTGAAAATCAGGTTGCCCCAAAGACATATTTCCCCAGAAATGCAAGGAGAGAGGTAGAACTCATCAAACTGCTTCCAACATGGGGAAAAAGGCAGAGACAGAGACACTAATACAGTAGGGGGAAGAGGGATTTGGAACAGTATCAGCCAAAAGCAAACTTTGCTCAGAAAATTCATTATGGAACTTTCCCATCCCAGTGAACCCAGACTGCAGTTCTCTGCCCAAATGCCTCTTTCCAACTGAGATGACATGGCTCCCTCAGGGAGATCCTGTCCATGCCCCAGCAAAGTCCTTTTTTTGTCTTGCTGTCATGACCCAGACTGGAGAGACCAGGGAGTCCTGTTTAGTTTGAAATTCCTTCGGGCTAAATTAAGGTAAAACAACACCAAAGTATCAGTTAAAGATTTTATTCATGACAGAAGCAAACTGAACTGGGGAGGCATGGTAGTAGGTGGCAGGGTTTCTCACAACAGGAA
>JAVJGG010000074.1:46310678-46324477 GCA_035590195.1 Aviceda cuculoides | reverse complement strand
CCTCCCCCTCCTGTTGCTGATGTCTGAGCTGATGGGCTTTTCACCTGGGTTCCTTGCTGTGCAGGGTTTGTCTTTAAACAGAACTTGCCCCACCACAATGTTTGAGACATTAACTCTTTCAGTCTCTCACACTTGCAAAGGAAGGGTTTGCTTTTTTGTACATTAGGTTCAGCTGCCTCCTGTCTCCAGAGTATCATGCTCAGGATCAATATTGCTTCGCTCTGTGACATGAACATCCTCAGTCCTTACTAAAGTACACCGCTTATAGTTCGACAATTTCTTCATAGCTCTGAAACACTCAAGGTGCTGACAATTTGCTCTCTCTAGCAATCCATAGCATTGGTGAAGACCTTTTTAAAGTTTGTGGTGGTAAACTTTTCACAAATTTGCTGCCTGTTTATTTTTATAGACCATAAGTATCTAACTTACTGGGGTTTTTAACTTCTTGCATATTGTCAACTGCAAAATTTTTCCATTTGGAATAACTGTCTCCTGCAGATGTGAGGCACCAGGGGTTTGCAGTCCTTGCAGGCACAGGTGGTTGAAAGGCTGATATCATGCAAGTCAAAACCGAACTTATTAGTTATATCTCCCCCATTATTCCATATAACTTCATTTCTTTTGGGGTTGTTTTATTTCATTTCCCGCTGAGGACAGGGGAATTAAGTGTTTTTGCTCAGCCTTTCCACTGGCAAGAACTGCAGTCCTGCCTTCTTCCTGGCTGAGCGGACATTCAGGACCTTCCAGGAAGATGCAACCCTTGTAACATTTAGTTTGGACATGTCTCCTTAATTCAGATTTTGTGCTTAAGACTTGCCTAACAGATTGTGCTTTCCCCTGGAGAACAGTAGTACTGCTGAGTTCTCCTCTTCTATGTTTTCAGGGATGCAGGAAGAAGCTATGCCTTCAGGGCTTCTAACTTATAATTCCTTCTTTCTGATATTGTGACCACTCTAAGAAAAAGTTAAATTTAATTGGCACAAACATAAGGTAAAATTAACTTCTGCTCCTCTTTATCCATAAATTCATTCTGCGTGAAAACAGTAACCAAATCCTGTGTACTGCAGTGCAGCCCATCTCTATTTTCTGTGTTAAACACCTCAATTCTCCCCCAAATCATAATTTTATCTTATGCCGATTTTCTAATCACACTGCCATTTTAATCGAAATTAAACTGCAGGCTAGGAAGATGTTGCTTTAGCTGCATTACAGAGCAAAGGGAGGATTGCTACCCACACAGGAGGCCAGGAGGTGCAGAAGCACAGCCCCATCCATTCAGGATGGACAGAAGAAGAAGAGGAGGCTGGCAGAGACAGGATTAAGCAAATGCCTCTTCCAGGGGAGGTCAGGCAGCACCCAAAGGGTTTGCTTCAGGGCAACACCAAATTAGGAGGCATTGAACAACTTGTTTGGGAAGGGGGGATGCACTTCTACAGCAGTTCCAGCCAAGCCACATCTGGGCTGCCTGGGTCACGTGTTTCTTTCTGCACTGACCTCATGCACCTAAGTTGGCAACTGTGCAACTGAGTGGTGCACAGGTTCAGGGAAGTGAAGTTAATGGGTCTTAACCTTACTAAAACACTGATTTGCCTTCAGCCAGGTCAGTGTCCTGATCTAGCCCACCATGCCGTCAGACAGCACTAATGTTTTTACCAGAAAGAGAGAGAATGGGGGAAATATGCAGCTGCAGGCAGACAGAAAGGTGAGACCACAGCAGCCCAAGCTTCAATAAGCTTTAATATCTGTGGAACCACACCTTTAGTCACTCAAGTGAACTCACGTTGTTCCCTAGTGTTATCATATAGTGATTTTAATAAGCTTTTTATATATTTAGGTATAAGCCAGGAAAAAAACCCAAACCTGTGTCTCATGTGGTGAAAGTGTTGGCATTAAACCAGCCATGTCTGCTTGATGCTGCTGTGAGTAGATCCACTGTTTACAAAATCAAGATTCTTGTTGTTTATGTTCAAAATCCACTAATTACTAATGCTAAGCAGCATATTTCATTGCTATCCATTTTGATAAGCCTAACTTCCACCCAGCAAAAAACCCACAAACCTGTAATAAAGATAGATTTACACACTAGACCTTAGTGTCTAGATAGATTTACACCTTGGCTCTGCATTCATTGCCAGTCTTACATCAAAGAGTTGAAAGAACAGTCAGGGAGCTTTCCTGCATAAAAGAACAATCTCTTCTGCAGACACAAGACCCAGCTGTTTCTTTCAGATAAACTCTGTTTCAAAATTGACAGAATTACAGGCTGATAAATAAAAATCAGAAAAATAAGTGAATAAAAAGAGATGGGGAAGAAAAAGTATTTTCCTGTCAAAGCTCAACATTAAAGACATGAAGGTTCAAGAAGGTTGGTAAGACAGCAGGAGCTGGTAAAAATGCCATATGTACTCTAGGTCAATACCTCACTACAGGTGAGTGAATAGTTTACAGATTCCTGGCTTTCTGAAGGCTATGTGGACCCATCAATGAGTACATAGTCTGGCCATTTTTGTAGTGTAGTCTGTAGAGATTTGCCTAGTTTTTCATGCTGCAAGCACATAATTTTTCATTGAACTAGAACATATGTTTAGAAAAGGCCTCTAGGACTGATTTAAGGATTTCAAGTGATGCAGAACCACTGTAGTTCTAGGGTGAATGTTCCATTGGCCTCCCACCCTCAGGGTTAGGCATTTGTGTTTTCAGAAAGAATGTGTTCAGCTTTAGCTTGCAAGCACTTATGGAAGACTTCTATCCCAACAAGTTTCAAAGCTTTTCAAAAGTTTTAAAACACATTTATAAAGAAGATTGTCTTCCACTTCCTCTTTAAATGCAGCCACTTTGATGGTGAGACAAGCCTTTCCTCCAGCATGCAACAGCACTACCTAGCACTTGAGCTAAACAGTCAGGAAACAGCCAGAGCTGCCAGGAGTAAGGGAGAGGAGGGTTTAGGAAAGTAAAATGTGCTTAAGAAACCAGTAAGTTTCATAGTGCTAATTTAACACTCGTAAGCCTACAGAAAAGCACCTTGGACACAGAAATGAACAGTTCTGGTCAGAAGCTTAATACTGGCCTTATCCAAAAGATAATACAAATCCAGCTGCTGGCTGAACTGTAGCAACACGGGACAATTTCAACCCTTTGACATTTCTGGTACCCTCACTCCATCCTGCAGTGAAAAGCTTTTACTGAAAATCTTCACTTGGAAGTTGCCAGCAAGGGTGGTATCTTTGGCATGACAACCTCACATTTGATAGCCCAGGTCTGAGCAGCACAGTGGCACAATGAAGGCACAATCTTCAATAATATTTATCCAGTAATTGTACCTTTTGTAGGTGTCTTTGATGGGAGTGACTAGTAAAGCCAGATCTCAGACTGTTATCCTGCCAAGACTTTTAAGTGTGACTTCCAGCACGTAATTCATCTGAAGAGGCTGTTCTACTACTGTCATCACAGATGCCACTGACCCTATGTTACACTAATAATTAGTTACTACGAGATCTCTCTTTTAGTGTCTCAGGAGGAGGATATCTCTATTAATTAAAGAGCAAGAGTTAGGTGGGAAAAAGAAAAAAATATAGACAGAAACAAGGATCAGTGTGTCTTTTCCCTGGATTTTATCTTTTTCATTTGTGCAAATGATCCAGAAAAAGCCAATGCCTGGGAATTAAGTTTATTTTAGCTCTCCAAGTATGAAATCAGTAGGTTACAAACAAAATCAAGCTGTCATTTGTAGCTCACTGAGGCCCTGCTCTTTGAATCCATTTCCAGGAAGGCTGCATCCTTTTTCTTTCAGCGTCCAACTTGCAGGCACTCACTCTTGGAAGCAGGCAGATAAAGTTTGTGACCATCAGTATCAGCTCCCTCAAAGACATAACCTGGTGGGTCTTTGTAAGATGCCAAGCATCTAACAAGGCCCTTTGGTGTGTAGCTGGTGGTGTAGGTCGTTTTAGCATTTATCAGAGTGTGATGATTTGGGCCTGACCAGTCAGGTTTATAGCTCTTCACAACTGTGAGTGGATGAGGCACATAATGGGTCTGAAAGGTAGTCAAGCAATCCATTGTTTTTTCTGGAAAGGTCAGCTCCGGAGCATGAGTGATAGGTTTTAGTCTCTTGCACAGCCAAGGCTTATAGTCTTCCTTCATTGTAGAAGAGCTATTGAATGGCTCAGTACTTTTTTTAAGGTGGGCCAAAGATTGACACATCTTGGCTGGCTTGCCATTTGGGTGCTTGTAATTTATCCGAGTAGTGGTGTGAAGGTCCATTTTCTCCACAGGCGGAAGATATACGTCAGGTTTTTTGGTGAATATGGGAGGCTGTGGCCAAGCTTGGTATTTTTCTTGAAACTCAGTTGTAGAGGAAAATGGAAGATCGCGGAGAAGCTTCAGCTGATATGGTTTTGCAAGCCTGGCTGGCTGACCAACCATCCCCTTGTAAGAAAATTTGTGGGTAGTGAGGCCATCAAATGGGACCTCATTGACCTTGTATTTCTCATTTTTATGGACATAACGTTTCTGCAGAGGCTTTGGCACATAATTCATTCTATAATGTGTTATATTCTCAAAGGGACCCTTGGTTTCCTGGACCAGATTCAGAGGTTTGCAGCTTTGAGTGGCAACCGGCCCCCTGTAGAGATAGTCATCCTGTACAATGGTTCTGTGGTCAAATTTTTCTTCTGATGGGTGAAATCTGTCATTTGGTCTGATCGGCTCTGTCTTTGGTTCATTCCATAGCACATAGTCATCTGAAACGTAAGAGGAATCCTTTCTAAGTGCTCAGCTGAAGTTCTTTGGTGAGCTTAGGCATATACCATATTATGTTTTGATTATTAAATTTTCTACTGCAATAAATATTTGTTCATGTTGTAATGATTGACAAACCCTATTAGAAGAGCTGTTGTAGAACACATTATACACTAGTGAGCTAACCCCTGGAAATGCTTAGCATTTACACAGAAAATAGAATGAAAGTAGTCCAGTACCCACCCATACCTACAGAGATGGTGAAAGACAATGTGGGGAGATTAAATTACATTCTCAGTCTTGCAGAGACATTTTCTGCAGGTGACTGAGTGGCTGCTGTCCTCATGCTCAGTCAATCAGAAATCATGAAAGTGGAGTATCATGGCACTGACTTCAAGACCCTTCATTTACCTTCCTGCAGCTATGTTGTGGCTGGCTCAGAGTACAGGCAGAGTATGCTTATGTCTGCAGAAGGCTGTTCAGGTGTTTCCCACTGTAACTCTGGGGCAAGGAGAACCAGATGTCCATCATTCCACTCTAAAGGCCAAGTTGCAGAGCTATGCATCCTCTTTATACCTTCTCATTTGGGGACGACCCGATTTCTCAACTGCACAGATGTGATGCTGCCTACTGTTTGCTGAGTTCAGGGTTTTGCAGCATATTTGGTGTCAGCAAGCTGTGCTGTGTGGCATCTCCTTGGCTCTTGGCTTTGCTACCTCTGGTACTCCTGCTGTCAGTACAAGCAGGAACCGAGAAGGAGCTTGTAACTCTGTCTCCAATTCTTCCTTATTAGAACTGTGCTGGAATTTACAGACCAAGCCTACTGATCTGAAGCATTGAATCATACTACAGAGATGGTCCATACTCCAGAAATCTTGCTATCCAAATTCATGACTAAGAAAACATTTCACGTAGCATTTTAGAGATAGTCATATCTTCCTTCTTCGGCAGGATACCAGGGAAAAAAATGAGGCACTGAGACTTAAAAAGATTTACACTCAGGCACGCTAGAAAGCTATTGCAAAGCTGCCTAGCTCACCAAGCAGTGCTGCAGCCACAAGACCATCATTTTTTCCCTTCCTAGTAATGCTGTGCGGGTTCCCCTAGAGAGCGTTATGGTTACTGGTAGGAAGTTGAAATGAAATAGACTTGGAGCTAACCCAAGTCTTTTTTTTTATTTAATTTTCCCTTCTTTCAAACCACATTCAGAGTCATGAGGCAAATAAGCTTCCAGCTGACTCTGCACAGGAAGGAAGTCTAGATTTCAAAGTACTAGAAAGTAAATGATGCAATTAGGTATCAGGATATTTGAACTCTCAAATCCAAATAGAGTTATTCCTTTTGAATGGCAGTGGCTATGGCACAAACACAGTTACACAAAGGATGTGTCCATTACAATGTGAAGTTGACCAAAAAAAAGTAACTTTTTGTCCCAATTAGATGTCTGTTTAAAGTCCTTCTGGTTCATAGCAAGTTTCTCTCCTCTGGCACAAGAGAGGAAGCAGCAGCCACAGGTGCCATGCTGCTCCCAGCAAGCACCCAGCCCTTGGGTACAGAGCTGCCCTCATGCCGATAATTAGTGTAGTCAGTGGAGAGTATGGGCCTGCCTGCGTGCACTGGCACAGATATTCATTTGCCACTGCTGGTGCCACTGAAGCGCAGGCTGCGTGCCCTGCTAGCGTCAGGGTGTTTAAATGCCCCAGGTACTCCAGTTTCTCTGGGGGAACAGGAGATGTCCAGGCACCACCACGCTCATGGGATGATGACTTTGTACCCGTGTCTAGGGTACATCATTTTCCTGGAGAGGCGGTCCGGGGGAACCATGAGCATATATGGACATGTGTCATTACAGGGGATGTATTAATAAAGTGTTAAAAAGTGAGAAGCTAATAAGCTTCAGCCCATCTCAAAGCAAGGGGTCATTCAGAGATCTGACATTTCAGACACCAACCAAGAGTTACCAAAAAACTTTTTATGTTCTCCCATCATCTTTGCTAGAAAATAGTCTGTGCATTTTGGATGTAACCACAGCCTTTGCAAAATATTCAAAATATGACAGGCAAGTCCATGTGCCTTCAATTTTAAAAATTTACAAGCTCTTCACATTTGGAGACCTCATAGGCATTATGAATTTATTTTACTTAGTGTAAGCCAGCAGTGCTACTATTCCTTTAAAATATGTTATAATTTTATTGTAACTCTAATTCTTATCCCATAGATATTAATAATTTCCCATGTAGCACAATCTTGAAAACATTAGCAGGTATAGGAGGGAACAGAGGATATGAACCATATGTTATTGGAGGGTTAGGCACATCTCACTGTAACAAAGCAAGACAAAACTAAAATTAGATTGTGTACCTGCAGATGGATAGAAACAGCTATGTGCATATCTTGGAGGAGATGAGAATTTTGAAACCTTAAGGTGCAAAGTATTCTGACATTAATTGTGATATGCAATAGCATCATCTTAAACCTACAGTGTCATTTGGGATATGGTGTATTTAGTGGGAAGGAGTATGACACTACAGTAGGAAAGGTAATTTAATACCAATGTAGCACTGTTTTATATGCTGTTTAAATATTTGAATTATGATAATTAATTGAATAGCATGTTTCAAAATTTCACACTTGAGTAGTGATCAGTAAAACCTAGCAATGCTTAGAGAATAGCCCAAAGAAAATTTGTATTTTTTGTGAACCTGGGCCTTTAAAAGGGAATTTATTCAGTATGCAACTTGATCTTTGAGGGGGTTTGGACAAAGATTTCCATTTGCAGTGTTTTGAAAAATACAGAAATTATAACCAAATGTAGCTGTGATACATTTTAGTAGAACTCTAGAGTAACAGTTAAGGTGCTGACCTAAACACTGATAAAAGACAAAGATATACATCTGGTTCAGATACAGAGAAGTTAGGAATATCTAAACACAGAAGGAATGATCCTCCGCATGTGCAAAGCAGCCTTTTTTTATTGGCTTCACTGAAGATATTCCAATGAATACCATCTGGCGACATTGTCTATGCAAAACAAAGTGTTCATAATTGTAAATGTGGGTATTTTGCACCTGTGGGCCATGGTCTTCATGACTCAAGTCCTTCTAAATGGACAGTATTTCCTGTGTGTTTAATGTAGAAATTCCAGTTTATGCCATTGCAAACATGCAGCTGCAATAAACTCTGACTTTCAGTCATTTCAGCTGGGTAATCTTAACACTGCTTTCACATACCTTTTATTTCCTTACTTCCTTTATCATTTTGAGTTTTAAGAAAAAAACTTGTTTCTTTACATTGGGGCAAATGTCAATGCCAGCACCAATCATAAACATTTCTATTTGCACAGCATAATAATAAAATAAAATAGAATAAAATAGAATAATAAAATAAAATAAAATAATTAAAAATTATTTTAAGAAATACACAAATGCTAGCTATCTGCCTAGCAATGTTATCTTGCTGGAAGGTGTGCAGAAGGGAGGCAAAATCCTCTGATTTTCTACTTATTACTTACTACCAAAACTAGTACCGTTGCTGTAAATATGTAACTGAAGGTTTTTGCCCAGTGCATGCAGAAGAGATTTCATGCTGTTAGAGACGAAGGAACAAAGCCCCCACAAACACAAACCGCCTACACCAAGTTACTGCTACTGAGAAACAAGGGCATAGTTAGATGCACAGTTCACCTGTTTTACCAGGAGTAGAACTTGGAGTCCTTTGGAAATTTGTGTGGAACTTCTGTGTGTCCATAATTCCTATATACGCCTCTTGCACATTGACAGATTAACTCTGCAGCACACAGAAAAAGGGTCCCATGCTTCATGACCTGCTCAGATGCAGCAAATTCTGTGTATTTTAGATATGTCTGATCCACTGATCCACAGTGGACCAGCCCTTCAGTATACCAAGAATATGTTCAATGTATCCTAAAGATGATGATGATGGACCCATTTGCAGGAGTTCACATGGCCCTGCTTCTACGTAGGATGCCTCTCGGCCTGTCAGACATGCAAAGGAGGTGAATTCAGAGAGATTCCAATCCTACCACTAATGCAGGGCTGTATTCCCAACAATTTGTGTTTGTGTGCTTCCTGCACAGCTTCCTGGCATACACAGACAGAAGGAATAACAAGTGCATACTGTTTTGCTCTGTCTGCTTCAAAAATGAAGCTACTGGTGAAGTCCTGAAAGAAGCTGCAAGGGCACATACCTTCATAAGCGGTTCTTGTATCCACCCTGGTGCTGGGGATGTGTCTCATCACACAGGGGACACATGGAGGTACTTGAGAGATAGAGTAGGACTTATAATCTTGTTTATAAGTGGAGGTCAAATCCATACTCTTATCACTCTTGTCATGCTTTTCAGGTGGTTTAAGTTTCTGTGGCAACACTTCATGAGCTATGTAATCTCTCCTGTGAAGAATAATTTCATTATGTCTTTTGTCTTAAGGAAACAATTATGTTCATTTTTCTGGACACACAAAGAAATTAATACTTTCCCCTACCTCCACAGCCTAGGAAAGTCTGGATAGGATACAAGTAGTTAATGAGACACACAAGCCTTTCACATTTGGAAACCTGAACTCTGAAAAAGGAACTGAGGCAGCTCTGGACAACCTCAGGCAGGCAACTTCCCCCTTCTCTCCACCCAGTGAGGTTAATGGCCTTACACAAAGCTATCTCTGTTCTACAGTGGAGTTACACCAGAAGACATAACTCTTTTTAAAAGCCCAATAACTATAGCAGGCTATCTAGTATGTATGGGAAACATATGAGAGGCAACAATAGCCTTCCCAGACAATACACTGTACAGCAGTCCAGCCCAGGATGGGGAGATAAAAACAAAACAGTTTTACAGTAAAACACCAGCTGAGGAAAGAAACATCAGCATGGTCAGACAGTCAGCTTTTTCTCCGTACCACTGTAAAAGAGCGATTTTAAGATACCGGAGCAGTGTCACTTAACTCCAACAAAACATTACAGAAACAAGATGGAGAAGAAAATAATATCACCATCCAACATTCACTAACCTGAACCTATTTCACTGCCCACATCCTCTGGTATAGGGCAGAGAGCTGCTGCTTGGCGCCAGTGAATTCAGTCTCTAATGTCAGAGTACTTTTCCACTGGTGTGCAGATCTGTTTATACCACAGGCAGCCAGCCAGAAGAAATGGTCAGTACAGGAGCTATTCTAATATTAATACTGTGCTTTGCATCTGGAGTGATGCCGGGTAAGCAAGAGTCTGAGTCTCTGAATATATTGTATTTGTTAGCAAAGATTCTCAAAATTCTGTGTGTAGCAGAAGGGAAGAGAATTCACATTGCAAAGTATGAGGTATAGGGGTAAAAATAGAAATGCAGATGTAAAAAAAAAATCCAAGAGCATCAAGAGGTACTTGTAGCCCCTTGGCATTCTTCTGTCAGCAATTTAAAGCTACTGTGTTTTTTAAGAGGGGCTAAGAAAAAACAAGCAGGAATACAACTGGCATGCAGCGTTCTCAGTAGCAAGAAGGACTCAGTAACGCAAAGGGTCTTTCCCAGGCCACTCACAGTACACTGCACAATCCCACGTTTGAAACAGCTGAGCCTGTACCAGAGGCAAGTGACAGATCACAGAGGCAGGCAATTCTTCACAAGTGTGATTAAGGGTTTTCTGGCAGTGGGTGTGTCTTTTCCCACGCTGACTATTGTGATGCAACAGAACCTGCAGTGGAGATTACAGAGGAAGGGTTCATCTGCTGATAAATCAGTGGCAACCTGCATCCAAGACACCATGAAAAATGGTACTGCCTGCAGCTCCCAGACTTTATCAAGGGGGCTTGCTGTTGCAGTATGACACCTAACACTCAGTGGAGTGCTACTAGAGAAGACTGGTGACAACTCAGTGTTTGCTCGGTGGCCTCGCAGTCCCTGCAGCTATTCTCATACACTCCATCAATTCATTTTCTCTGAGTTTAGCCACGCAGAACCAGAGCCTTTAGCAGCCCTCTACTAGGTGGTGGCACTTTTCCACTAGGCCTTGGTCCTTTCATGCTGGCTGTATTTTCTCACCAGTGTTGCCTAGAGGACAGTGAGACTTGCGGTCCGGGGGGTAACTGTTCAGGCTCTGTGTTTTCTCCTCTCACAAGGGCGGGTGAGTTTTACGTATTTGGTAGAGTGTGCGCTCTGAAGAGGCAAGTATAAGTAGTTTCTGCGCTTTCTTACTAGTCTGCTTTTCAGGAGCTGTACTAAGCTCCAGGAGTAACAGTTACTGTGGGAATCACTAGCCTGGTCTGAGCAAGGACAGTTTTGCTGGTTGAAGCAAAGTTTCTAAGGACTCCTTGACAGACCCCACATGGTGGCTGCTCCTCCTCGCCTGACTTAAGAGGACACCAGTGAGCCCAGGATTTAGCTATAGGCAGGCACAAAGATGTCTAGCTGCTTCGGCTCACGCTGGAGGTGGAAGGCCTATCAGAAGTGAAGTCTGCTCTTTGAAACCCTCTGATCCTCTCTGTTGTTGCTGAAAACTCCCATGCAGACAGAGGCAGCCCAAATGTAAGTCAGGCACTTCAGACTCCCATCAGCCACATCTGTGACTTAAATTCACAGACCTTAAAAAGGCATAGTTAGGGGAAGGAGTTGGTAGAGCTTCCATGTCAGGATAGGGAAAAACAGGTGGTGTTAGCTGTTAAGACTTCTATTAACAGCCTTTGGCGTCTCCTAGGTCTCTAATTCACTTCAGCAAAGGCAAGGGTGATGTTGCTCATGACTGTGCCTGTGATGAGAAAGGAAGTAAACATCAAGATCAGGCAGCAGCCACTGTTTGAGGAAAGGGAAGCTCTCAGATTCGTATTAAAGGATCAGATTCCTATTTTTTATGAGTTTCTTCTGTGGACACGTGCTTGGCACATCACTCTGCCAGCAGCAGGGAAGAGCCTCAGCAGTTACTTCCGTCAGGGAAATGGGCACAGTGCAAGAGCAGGGGCTTCTGCCAAACACCAGCACTGACCAACGACATACCTGAGAAGCAGAAACAGCCCAGCAATCCACAGTGAGTGCCTTAAGGAGAACACCCAGAGCCCCTTTCCAATTGTCAAGCCCTGACACAGGAGGTATTCACACCTCCTTGGAAACCAGTCATTCATGTTACAGCATACAAAGAGCCACACAACACACAGAAAAAAAAGACAAATACTCCTCCAATATCACCCATACTTTCCCAGACAACACTTCTGCTGGTTTCCCAGAAATCTTCACAAAACAGAAAGCGAGCAAAAGCCAAGACCATGACCGTGTTTCTATGGCCCATGTATTCTCTGATCAGATCACACCTCAGCCTCCAGGAAGCGCAGGAAGAATAGCTGCTTGCCTCCGCTGCAACAACTGGCCTCCAACAGACCTTCGTCCCTCCTTCACAGAGCCCGCAACGTTGTTCTGTTCAGGCTCCCCTTGTGAAAACCAATCATTTTTCTTTTCTCTGTTACCTGTCTCTCACACACACGTTATCTAAGTCACAGCCCTCACTCTTTTTCATACTTTGTAGTCGAGATGCCTTCCATGGGTATCTGTGCCATCTCGTACGCTTTCTTTGGCTCAAATGAGCCTCTGGGAACAGTGATGGGGTAAAGGAGATATTGCTCCATGTACTCTGACAGCATGCATGGCTTCTCATTCTTCTTATAGGGCCTGGCGGGCAGGTGTGGACAACGGTGACATCTGCAAAGGAAAAAAAACAGCACAGGAGTTAGTGACTCACAGGTAGGTGATTAACAATACCTTATTGTGTAAGTTGGCTACAGGTTGCAACTACAAAATAGGGGATGAGTGACCATTGCAATGACTGCTGCAGCCTTGATCATTTAAAGTGCAAAACCATAATCCGCACAAAGAAAGGGCTACTTCTGTCTGCTACTACAGCCTGCAGTAAAAAAGTCTGTGAAGCCAACAAAAACAGCCTAAGAAGCACAAGTTCACCTAGGTGAATTAAAAAGCAAGTTAATCTGAGATACTGCCAAGTGCGCCATATTGTGCTGGACTAGAAAGTCTATTTAATGTCCCTTTTGTTCCATTTCTCATCAGTTTGTTACCCTACTTTGTCCACATATTGAGCTCACTGGTGTAGACAAGCGAGCAAAAGGGTAACAGTTTGTGAGTCTCTGTTCACTCAGACTTGGGCAGCACTGCTCTGCCCATCTCTCTTTCTGAAAGCAATTCAGTCTGGGTGCTGCAAGACCTCTCCATAATGCGCACCAAAACAAGGACAGTGAGAACAAAATGATTTTCTGAGGAAGCTCCCTCCTGACTGAAACTAAAACACCACCATGGATCAACCATCACTGATGGCCTCCTTCTTTCCACACTGGGACCAGGACAGAGCAGGGTGGGCAAGGCTCATCCTGTCAAAAAGAGGTTCGAGATCCCACCCTCAGATTTCTTCACAGAGACATAACAGTTTATGTCCCTTTCTGGTTTGAGGCAAACCCGCTAGATTCAACGCAAAGGTTGCTGATGAAGGACTTCGGGAACCACTGCACAGGAATTACAGTGAGAGGAGGCAGCCTCTGGTTTTATGTCTTATACACCATCCCTGCCAAAGACAGAGTATTCCCAACTGGATGTACGTTTTCCAGTGCTGCGTCTAGTCCAGATATGAATTACTTGTTTGAAAGGGCTTCTATACTTAACAGAGTCCCTGTTACATTAAAACATGGAGCAATCTAGGATCAGTAGATGTCTTATTACCTAGATTCATACAGATAACCTCTGGTCTACATTCAAGGGTACACCTTCATATACAGAATCACTTTCCAAACTAGCACAAGACGGGGAGAAGGGCTCAGAGGGCTCAAGCAAAATTCAGCATCTTTCTTTTTGACAAGCCGATTTCTCACTTGGATTACAAATCCTTCTGTGAAGTGATAAATCAGGAGGCGTCCTAGTGGATTCATTTTTGCCTTAGAGAAGTTTTGAGTTTGGACCCAAAGGGAGTCCTTACAGCAAGTAAGGCAGTCTATCCCTGCCAGTTAAAATATTGGAAGAAAATACTTCAGGGTGGAAATCGGGGGGGGGGGGGGGGCGGGGGGCC
>JAVJGG010000074.1:46296477-46310578 GCA_035590195.1 Aviceda cuculoides | reverse complement strand
CCCCCCCCCCCCCCGCCCCGAGATGCCCCACTCTCCGAGGAACCTTATAAAATTGCAGCTTTCACATAACTGGTGGAGAGACAAACAGGAAAATGAAAAAAAGACTAATATGCTCACTCTTGCTGGTCCGTGTGACCTTGCTGGAATGGATTTTGTGACAAAAACCTTCCAAACCCAGGCTGCACTGACACTTTCTGTACACACTCGTGGTCTTCCAGTGTTCCTAGGAATTATTCCTCACTCTCCAAGGGAAAATGATCTGCCTATTCTTTCTGCTTCAAATCTGCTGGCTTCGCATCACCACTAAGCGCACTTTCATCCTCCTACTCTCTTAAAGTCTATGACGCAACAAGTTGGTCCTCAGCTTGGCTCTGGAGCGTGTTGATGAGGCCCTTATGTTAACTTTTTATGGTAAAGCTGCACTCAGACCTGAGTGGGGGAAATAGCTGTACGACCTAGTTCATCGTGGCCCTGCATACAGTACAGACAGAGGCCGGAAGCAGCATTTTGCCAATGAAGAGTGAGTGGCTCTTCAGGAGCAAATTAATGACACTTCACTAATACCATCAGTTAGTATCCCATTACAGATCAGCTGCACGCATAGGGTTTGGAGGGGCTCCCTTGTGACACCGGCTTCCCCAAGGGGTCCAGAGTGGAGGCTTTGTGCAGCTCACTGCCCATACCCAGGCAGGCTCTCTGCTGCAGACAGGTTATCCTGCACCCTGATGGACTTTTGTGAGACAGAGCCCTGCACCTGCCTAGTAGCACTGCTGGCACTGGGGATGAGGAGAGGTCCTGCGGATCAGCAGGACAAGGGTGGGTAGTGCAGGTACCCCTCTGAAGACCCCACAGGAGCAGGCAAGGAACAACAGCTTATGAAACCTACGTTTTTCCCCTTGCAGACATCGTTGGCAGCGTGAATGCTGGGGGACTTCCCAACAGCCCAGCATGGGAAAAAGTCCAGCGTCTCCTGCAGATGGCAGCAGCCGCTGGCTGCCAGGCTCTTTGCCTAGGATGAAGTTAAGCCTTCAGCGTGATCTGGCAACACAGGTGGCTTTGCACCGCAACTATTCACCCACCCTTTATGCGTTCAGTTCTGCTTTCTTTGTTGAACTTCAGAGCATGCAACAACAACAGAATGAGATATTTCAGAGTTAGCTCTTGGGAAAAGCACTTTCCCACAAATAAATCCTTCCTGACAGGGCAGAGAAGCAAACCCGAATGTTTTGTCTTCTACTGTTTTGCACTACATTGTGATGTATGCCCACAGATTTTAAGTAGCACTCTGTTACAAACTATGAGCAGAAAATGATCATCAGTGATAATTCACCACCAATATACGATACAAGCTACCACTTTATCCCTTCTTAGAAAAGGAGAGCAGCGAGTTTAGAACTCGCAAAATACGTTAAGACAATGAGTATTTCTTCAGTTACAAAACATTACTTTTAACGCAGGTACCGCACAAAAGTCCGTATGTTGTGAAAGAGGTCACAGTAGGTAATTGTGTGTCCTTCCAGGCTTGAAATTTATTTTCAAAGCCACTTAAGGGATGTAGGTACACATCTTCCCTTTGAAACCTGCTACTGCAGATTATTAGCCTTCAATATTTAGAAGCTTTTAAAAAGAGAGTGTATTTCTTGGAGACATGCCAGTGTACTAGCATTACAACCCAGTACTACTTTACTGCCATTCATTCACAAGGGACACCAGCCTCCAGAGTATGCTGCCTTCACTTTACTTCAGCACTAGCAGTACCATTCTTTCTGCCAACCTCTACCGGGCTGCAGCACGTCAAACTCTTCAGTCACGAACCAGTTGTTTGAGCATTTAAATAAAGAGTAGTAAGAATTATGGAAGGATCAGTGACATTCCACACATGAAATTTGCTTGAAATACTTTCTCTTGTAGCCAAAATTGTACTAGAGAGCCATGTACTTAGTTAAAAATTTCTGGCTCTGCGTTTGGCCAGCTCTCTCTGGGTATGGTGTGATGCCTAAAGTTTGCAAACCTGGGTGCTGGAATTTATTAAGGACTTTTGCTCATCTTGCTTTCCCAAAAACTTCAGAGAAACCTAAGATACTTCCAGATTACACAACTTCAAACGAGGGTACGTTTGCACAGAGTCAATTTCAGATACTTATCGACCACCATCTGTAACAACCTGAATGCTAGAGCCCTTTTGGCAGAAAAAAGCTGAGGCATTCAGGGTGTGTAAACTAGGAATTTGTAAGAGTCAAGAACAGAATTCAGCTCTCACGAGCTTTAGGTAGGTTTTTAAATACCAGTTTTTTCTACAGTCAGATAACTAAATCAGCAAGCACTGTTAGCTCTTAGAGGGGAAAAATACATTCTTTTAATTAAAACTGCCACAGTATTTTCTAGATTTTCTTTCCTGAAACCCGCAACTTGTGTACTTCTTATAAGGCATCACCTTGCAAAGCTTCTTCTTTAGGAAACTGTGTACGCATAAGCACAATACAGCTAGAACAGAAGCCAAAGCATACAAGGCAGAGCACCTGGCACCAAGTGGCTAAGTCAGAGCAGCCGGAGCATCACCTTGCACTGCATTCAATTGTGGCCAGAATAGTCAGCAAACGCCCCACTGCAGAGAAAGTTGAAAACACAGGTGCAGCAGCAGCACTTATGTCACAGCTGCTGGTGACTTGTGATTATCCACGGCTACTGGCAGCATTTCAGACAATCCAATACGGAAGGTAACACGTGGTGAAGAGAACAATCCCTCGAGAAGCAGTAAAACGTCACATCCACAGATGTCCCATGTTGTGCACAAGGCCACCACCCAGGGCTCAAATTCACCAGGAGATCAGAATGAGTGACCTCTGCCCTGAGGTCTGTGCTTGTCATTCTGCACCAGACTGGAGGGGTGGGCTCCTTGGATACAGTACAAAGCACGCCTGTGTCAGGCAAGAGAAATCTCAGAAACCAGTATCCACCTGCTATGCCTATCCTACATGGTAAAGAAGTTCCAGATGATGTATCGTTGAGCAGTGTGGTTCTGTCCTGGCAGCCAACCCACCCAATTATCCCATGACCGCTGCCTTTACCAAACATTACTGGTGTGTTTTACTTAAAACTGGCAGGTTGGCTGGCGTGTGCCTAACCAGGTGGAGCCACACTCACCGCCCTTTCATTTCCTCTTGACAGCCAGATTGACTGGCTTTTGGAAATGCATGAGATCGTGTTAAAATGGTCACACAGTTTTGTGTTCGTTCTTGTTTCTACATGCATCTGTCAAACTTTGCAAACTGCTGGCGTACCCTACTGATGGGAATGTTAATTGCGCCATTTTCCTTGTCCCTAGTCTGTACAATTGCTGCCCATATGGTCACTTCCATGCAGAAAAATGCAAATTGTTCTGGAAATTTAAATTCAGGAAGTCTTATATAATCACCGATGTCTTAGTGCAGTTTATACGCATTCCTGATCAAATCCCTCAGCTGACTCCAGAGTGTAGGAAAACACCTTTTTGTTGACACAATGCTTTATACACAGTGTTGCTAAACACTGTAATTGACAAAGCACACCGATATGTTCAAAGCAGTTTCTGGAAGCGATAGGAAACATGAGGAGGCTCTTCTCCAGGCCTTTTCCGTTTTGAAGAAGCCGGCTGTGAACATGAAAATAATTTGTGAGCACAGTAAGGACCTCCTCCTCAGCTGGCTTCTGACAGCCAGCTAGGATCTTGAAGGCTGCACCTTGTTCGTTCACGTTGAAAACACAGCTCCTGCAGGTTTCCCATCAGAAAAGCCTCTGCAGTAGTCAGCTATGTGGAGGGAAACAAGCTGTAAGCTGAGAGCAGATGCTCTCAGATGTATAAAGAGATGTGAGAAAGGCGCTGGGGGCTGGAAGCAGCAAAGAGAAAGACCTGAAAATAGAAGGAGGAAATGTGCTTAGAGGGAGGATGAGGAGAAACCACGCAGGAAGACCATAAAGGTTCTGTCTGGCCTTAGACAATAGGACAGACAGTGTAGAGGGATATCCGTGGATTGGAGGGAATTATGGAAAGCTTTCAGAGGGAAAAGAATACCCAGAGCTTCAGTGGGAAGGAAGAAGCACGGGAAAAAGGAGAAGTGGTGTCAAAGTGCCAGGAAGAACATCTCCTTTGGAAATCCGGATTTTGCTTTTAGCGATCAATTTAATTACGTAACTACACAATTCGCACTAGTTGTACGACAACTTGGCAAAATACACGCTGTGTCTCTGCATGCTAGAGCCCCCTGATACTTCTGTATTAACTTGCAGGTACGTGAACTCCTAACAGCTCACTAGCTGGAGGTACTCAGTCCCCTTAAAAACCAAATATAACAGATTGAAAATACGTCTGTGTGCAACCTTTTCATGCTAAGTAGTGTGCATAACAAGATTTATAATAAAAATATAGGCGAATGTTTGAAATCTGACATCCTTCATTCCTGGCTTTTGGCTTGTGCTAAGCTGGTCATCAGACAGATGTGAACGCCCCACCAGTGGTGTTTACTGGGAATGCAAGTGCAAATCTCAAGCTAACCAAATGTCACAAATGAATGAACTCCTGCCACCTTGCAAATTGAAAGAACTATTTTGGTAATGACCTTGTGATTAGTTTTCCGTAAATGTGCCTGGGAAGGCTGCTCTCAAATTGTGGAGTTTGAAGTTTTCTGATGTAATATTCCTCTCAAGCACTACACATAATACTTAGATCTTTTAACAGTTAATGGAACGGAAGGTGCAAAATGAAGCATTCAAAAGCAAGGAAACACTGGAATTACCACTGCCTGGAGCAGATAAGTCCAGCCCTGTTGCTGATGTGGAGTATGGTGTAGTTTAACTTACACAATCAAACACCGAATTTTCCACAGGTGAAGACTCACTTGAGAGCCACAGTTTCAAAGAACCTGGATCTTTTACTTTTCCTTGCTTGTTTTGGAACTGTCAGCAAGTTTTGCTGTAAACAGGTCATTAAAAACAGCTAGAGGCACATCACGGTTATGGATGTGGATAAGGAATCAGCATGTGGGAATAAGTGGCAATAGCACACAATATTTGGACTGCAGCATCTTGGACTCAGTCTGTAGTTTGTCAGCTGACAACTGGGCCTGGGCAAGCCCAAGTGACCTTAGGCCAGGTAACCCCTTCTTGTGTGTCTGCCCATGTTGAACACCTCAAAGGAGCTGAGCCTCAGGCACATGGGGAAATCTGGAGGTTTAACATTAAGTTTTATCAAGCCATGGTGGAATGGATCACACTGGCTGGATTTGGTGTTTTACTTCTCATCGAAGAAAACACCTGCGTTTTCCTCTCCTTGCATTCTTTGGAAAGAGGGTTTTGCCAACGGTGAAGTTACTCTGCAATATTTGAATGCACGGAAAACAGAAAATTCATAAGTGTATCTAACGCCGACATTTTGTGCTTGTTAACATGCTAAACATTTACTGTGGCGAAGATTCATTTGTGGCTACAGGGTAAAAACCATCTTTGTTTCTCTGGCTAACATAGCTTATTTGCCACTAAAGATACCACAAAACATCTGCAAGAGCTGCTGAACTCCACATTTTTTGGTCAATATTTACATAGGCGTTTCGCCGAAAACAAGCATTCTTTCTGCATTGTGCAGTATCAGTTCCAGTCCTTTCTCTGCTTTTGCTGCCTCTGTCACAGAAAACATGCATTCACATTTACCTGAAGTTTGTTGGCAGGAGAAGTAATTCTAGGAACAGAATGAAACATTTTCCTGAACTGAAAGGCAACATGTAACAAATGCAAACTCCTTTAAGCAACAGCTCTACCTGCTTCAATTTTTCTTCCAAAACAAACGCTCTTGAAAGACTGTCAAAGGAAAGTACATCACTGAACAACGACCAGGACTTGCAGAGGACTCGCAGGCCAGCAGCTACAAAGCCACAAAACTGCTTGACATGCAATGCTTTGCAATGCCTGCTTCCTCACTGTGAGCTGTGGTAAACTCTCTGGTTCAAAGTGTGTAGCACAGTAGCTCCACATTTATCCACCAGTAAGCAGTAGAAATATTGGTGACTAACATCGCCCTGCTGCCATCTTCTGGTGAAAAGTTCAGGACATTAAACAACCGCAAATACGATCAATTCTGGCTTGCTCCCGTTACCCTGGGCTTTTATCTCACAGTAAGGCAATGCACCATTACCTGTGCAGTAATATTACTTAGAAAGAAACAACCACGTTAGTGATCTCACAGGAGTAAGGAACCTTTTCACAAATCCCCTTTCACGGACCCTTCACCACATCTGCAATAATCTGGATAGTGACTGTGAGAGGAACAAAGGGGCTTCAGCATTAAGCAGTAGCTATGATTTTACTTGGAAAAATACACAGTCCAGCAACAGTAAAATATACTTCAGAAGCAATCTATTTGTAGGCACTGTAAATAGGAGAGACAATGCACAAGCAAAGTCAGGAAAGCCGGAATTTGACACTAAACAGGCAAAACAAGGTTACGTTAACTAAGCCCGAAATGCAAGAGCATAAAACAGATGCCACGCCACTCACCTCTCCTGCCAGTTAGTCTGGACTCTTGCCTGTTCTTTGCACTAGGCGTGTGCAGCTGGGAAATGTTCCCCACAGAGTGACAATGCGGGACATGAGAAACCAGCACATGATAGTTCCAAGGGGAGATACGGGATTCACGTGCCCAAGTCACTTCTTCCGATATTTGCAAAGAAGAGTGGCAAATCCTTCACCGCAATGTGTCCAAACTAGCGGTGAGCAAAAGGAACGCAGATGAGAAATTTATCTTCAGTCCACTGTGGTATTAATGTTGATGCTTATGATATCCAGCAGAAAGACGACAGCAATTTTCAATCCTATAGTCCATTTAGTCCAACCATAACTAGCTCTTGATGAACTGCGGCTGACTCACATAAAAAAATATTCTTGAGAGAGCCACTATTTCAAACATTTAGATGAACACGCTCACAGTAAGATTACTCGGAAGCCAATGCTGCCATAGTTCAACTGAGTGTCAAACATTGCTAGGGGTACAACATTAACAAGCAAGTCTGCAAATTACTCTGGCAGACCAAGCAACAAAAAAGTCAGATGCACAATTTGCAGAGTGCTTCACAAAGCTAAAAAAAATAAATTAATAGAGTACTCATATGCAGTACAGTCATTCCTTTCCTTAGGGAACAGGAAATACAGACCTCCTGGTGCACTCAAAAATAAGCTTCACCACAGCCTGAAAAGCAAAGACTCTAGGAAGAAAACTGAAAATGGATTGAAGGTCACAAGTTCCCAGCTGACTTCAGAAACCCAACATCTGTACCAGTACCCATCTTCAAAACCCTGCCAAGAGCAACTACCTGTGCCACATTACCGCAGAGATTGTTCCTCCTACTGTGGAAAATCTTCCTGAAAAAGCCAGCCCAGCTGGCCAAGCACCAGGAAACCTTTCTTGGCTCACACCAATGGTTTGCCTCTTTCTTCAAGCTCAACAGCTTTGATCTGCAAGAACCAGCTCTCTGTGCTCCCTAAGCACGTAACTATATTGAAGAGTGAGGGCATGACCTCTGAATTTCAGTCTCAGCCCTGGCCTTTACTGGTGTGACCAGCTTTCAGCAATCCCAGGTCCCTGAGATCAGTAGGAAAGTGTGGGACAAGGCACACTTACCCTTGGTGGAGGAGGAGCACGTTAGGAAACAATAACGGCTTACTCGGGTCTACGGAGCACTCACAAGCACTGAGGGAGTTGGCCCATGTGACTGTGAGGCCGCTCCCTTTGTCATTGAAAGGTTATGATAATTGGGGGGAGGTTCCTTAGGGCCAGGAGGAAGTAAACGTCACTCCTGTCTTCAAGAAAGGCAAGAACGATCTGGGGAACTATAGGCCAGCCAGCCTCAGTCCCTGGAAGATGACAGAGCAAATAATCCTGGAAAACCAATCCCAAACACAGGCTGTCAAAAGGGCTGGAGGAGGTCATCTGGAGTCGTCAACATGGATTTATGAAGGGGAAATCATTCCTAAGCCAAACAGAAAGGCCCTATACAATGAGAAGACTGGCTTGGTAGATGAGCGGGGAGCAGTACATGTTGCTTATCTTGACTTCGGTAAGGCTTTTGACACTGTCTCCCATAACATCCTCATTGACAAACCAATGGAAGTATGGGCTAGATAAGCAGACAGTGAGGTGGACTAAGTAGCGCATGAGCTGCTGGATTCAAAGGGTTGTGATCAGTGGCACAAAGTCCAGCCAGAAGCCAGTCACCAGCTGTGTGCCCCAGGGCTGGATAATGGCATAAATGCTATCAAATATCTTTATGAATGACCTGGATAATGGGGCAGATGGCACCACCAGCAGGTTTGCAGATGATACAAAACTGGGAGAAGTGGTTGATAGACCCACTGCATGTGTCACCATTCAGAGGGGCCTCAACAGGGTGAAGAAATGGGACAACAGGCATGTCGCAAAATTCAAGAAAGGGAAATGCAAAGTCCTGCATTTGGAGAGGAATAACCCCACGCAGCAGGACAGTCTGATGTTCAAGCAGCTGTAAAGCAGTTTGTCAGAAAAGGCTGTGGTGGTCCTGGGCAACAAGTTGGCCAAGAGCCAGCAACGTGCCCTTGTGGTAAAGGCCAGCGGCACCCTGGATTGCACTGAAGAGAGCATTGCCAAGGGAAGCAGTACCTCCTCTACTCCGCACGGAGGAAAAGGCATCTGAATGCTGTGTCCAGGTCTGGACTCCCCAGCATGAAATGTGGACATACTGGAGCAAGGGCCCACAAAGACATTAACGGACTGGAACATCTCTCTTACAAGGAGAGACTGAGAAAGCTTGGAGGGGAGAAGGCCCAGAGAGATCTTGTCAAGATGTATAAATACCTGGTGGGGCTAGGCATAAAGAGGGAGTTCAGCTCTTCTCAGTGGTGCCCAGTGACAGGACGGGTATGCCATCCACAGAAGCAGGTAAGAAGTAATCCGAAACAACCCTTGCCACACCACCACCCAAGAAAAATATAGACAGTATCTATGCCCCCGTCCTCCACGGTGACTTCTTTCTTCTACGTATTCATTCCTTTTACAGCACTTTTTTATCGTATTGATACAAAAACACAAGTAAAGCAGGACTGGGAAGTTACATGTGCTTTTGCTGGTTTTATGCCTTTTCCAAATAAATTGTGTACTATACTGAAGACAAGGATTCTGAGCACTCCATGTCTGAGTTTTTAAGTAGTGCTTAGCGTCTGCATCTCCCATCAGTTTAAATGGGAGCTGTAGCTACCCTTCACTGGCCCATTTCTGCCCAATTTTTTCCTTCTTCAAGCCAAGGCCAGAAGAGTAATACCATATCTTTCCCAACACCATGAAGAATCAACTACTCGATTTACAGTCTTTAAGCTGAAGGAAGATGTTTCTTAAAAGGAGGAGACCCCTTCTGCATGGGCCCAGTGAGAGTTAAGTACATGAAGAGGGTTTGGCTTTGGGTTTTTTTCCCTTTGAAGCCTCTCCTTTGACTACTTAATATGAAGTATACTTTAAAATGTTTCCTGTGTTCAGGAATATCACAGGAATCTACAGAATACTTCTAAACCTTGCTTTTGACTCCCCACTCACACCATACAATCATTTAAACATTATGTAGACCGAATACCCGAGTCAACAGCATATAGCCAGCGGAGATACATCAACTTACACCAGTACTGTAAAGACCTAATGCAGTAATGCCATCTAATGACCTGATGCCATGATCTCTTCCTGCATTTTGGATATGAGATCTGTCCAAATGCTACCTTTTCCCCATCTGAAAGTGCTTTATTAAAAAAATCCACATTTCCTATTGATTCTTCACACAAAGAGAAGGGAACAGGAAAAGAAGGGTTAAAAAAATTTGTCTTGACAAAACAAAGGACCTCTGTTCTTGCAATGCTAAGACTGGGATGTCTAAAACAGGGGTTTAATTCTATTGCTCTTCACTCACACATAGTAACAATGGATTGAGTTGGTAACAGGCAATTGTAATAGGTAGCAGTGTGGGAAAGTAATAGGTAGGAAATTGCCAGTCAGTATCAGGAGGACTGACAGAACTGAAATCAAATAATTTATCTAGCACAGGTTTTCATAGAATCATAGAATCATTTAGGTTGGAAAAGACCTTTTAGATCATTGAGTCCAACCCTCATCCGTGCCCACTAGACCATGGCACAGAGTACCTCGTCTATACACTTTTTGAACACCTCCAGGGATGGGGTGACTCAACTACTTCCCTGGGCAGCCTATTCCAATGTCTGACAACCCTCTCAGTAAAGAAATTCTTCCTAATATCTAACCTAAATCTCCCTTGCCTCAACTTGAGGCCATTTCCTCTCGTCCTATCTCCAGCCACCCGACAGAAGAGACCAGCACCCACCTCACTACAACCCCCCTTCAGGTAGTTGTAGAGAGCTATGAGGTCTCCCCTCAGCCTCCTCTTCTCCAGACTAAACAGCCCCAGCTCCCTCAGCCACTCCTAATAGGACTTGTTCTCTAGACCCTTCAACAGCTTCATTGCTCCTCTTTGGATATGCTTCAGCACATATTTTAAAGCAGTACTTAAAATGGAAATGGGTTTTTGATGACACAAGTTGGTTTTACACTTCTTGGAATTTCATGGCTGCATCCACAGAAGTGGTGATACAGAGCATTGATTATAGATAGCATTGGCACCTTTTCCACATGGATCAAGTTCTAATTTGACAAATCATATTATTTCAAAATAGAAGTGATTCATAAGTTGTGGGGAACCCCCAAAGATAAGAGGAGAAAGATGAAGTAACAGAACTGATTAGATATATTTTTTTTCTCATGATATTACGTGTAGGGATAGTAAGTGGCCATGCAAACATTTCAAAATATTCTCTTTAAATGTCTAATTCCAGTGCATTAACAAGTGTGCTATTTGTCTTCAGGGTTACTTATATAAAATGTACTCCCTATTGATCAAAATTTTGTCATTATAATTAAGACAAAGAATACATTTTCGTAGTGCAATTTAATTATAAATGAACAGCTTAGGTTACATCAAAATGTCCATTATAATCCCATTTTCCCTCAGCTATGCTTCCTTAGCTACTTATGCTAGAAAGAAAATAATCTGTTAGTCAACAGTGATTGCTTCCTTTCTCTTTATCCAGAGAGTTGCTCAGATTTCTTTTTCTAAAGGACATCTTTACCCTGTAGTAGAATGGAGAAATACAGCTGAACAGCAGAGTACAGGGAAACCAATACAAGATTCAAAGAAGTTAGATCAGTTACTGGAAATAGTCCAGTTAAGTGGCCTGGAGCTCTGGCTAGGGTAATTTATTTTATCAGAAATTCATCTTATTAAAAGCCACATGTGCACTAATCTACCTTATGTGAAGCTCTGTACTGCAATAGCTGGAGTGTACTGGGTACCTAACACAGCCTGGATTGTTTATTCTGTTCTGCAGTGTGTGATGCTGAAGAGACTGTATTCGTTCTTGATAGAGTGGAGCAAAGAAGGCGAGGGTGCAGATTAATGGGAATGTCTGGCAGGTCAAGAACTCCCCAAATTATTTTAGCAGTCAGTAAGAAGCATGGGATTCAGAAGGGGGGGAAAGAGACAAGACCAGATGCTAGATTTGTAAAGACATCTTTATGCAACATTGTCATACCTTATTTTTCAGCACTTACCTGAATTCTCAGGATTAAAAGGGGAAAAAAAAAACCATTTTATTTTTCCCTCCACAAAAATCTTAGCCTTTTTGTGAATGAGAAAGGCTGCAGAAAGATGGCTCAGACAAATGTGGGACTAGGAAATCTCAGGTTCTGTCGAGGATCTCTATTGATATTCTTTTGAGTTTATCCTCTGACTCCAGTGCTTCTCCTCACACTTTTCCCCTGCTCCAGCGCGGGTCCTTCCCACAGGCTGCAGTCCTTTAGGAACTGCTTCAGCATGGGTCCTCTCCAAAGGGCGACAGCTCCTGTCAGGACAAGACTGCTCCGAGGTGGGCTCTCCGCTGCCTGCGCTTCCTTCGGGGCGTATTTACCTGCTCCAGCGTGGGGTCCGCCATGGGCTGCGGTGTGGAGAGCTGCTCCACCGTGGCATGCTTAGGGAGCGATTCCGTTATCCGAACACAGGTATCTAACGGCCAGCTGCCGGCTAGGAAGGCACAAGTATCTCATCATTTCTATGTTATGTCTGGCAACATTATGGAGACATCTTGGATACCGGGAGACACCTAAAATGGTGTTAGGCCCCTGTGTTTAAGAAACTGAGCCACGTCTTTACTCTTCTTCTGATAGACACTAACTCTTTTTCAGAGAAGATTGTGGTTAAATGAATATGTATGATTTTTTTCCAAGGGTTTGACATAACTAACGTATCAATTTCACCAGTGTAGCTGAAATCACTGAGCTGGATTTATTCTCCCATTCATTTCTGTCATTGCCTGCTTGAAACACAGAGACAGGTGAATTCAAACAGAATTAGGCTCCTGGAAGAAAATGCTGGATCACAAATTTGTGGTGGGGAGTGGATATTTAGGGTTAGAACTGGGTATTGGGGTTTGGTTGGTACTTTTAATTTTTAATTCTGTGAACAGTGCTGGATGTACTTTAAAATACTGGGTGAAAAGTATCCACAGGGGTGTAAGGTTCTCCAGGAGCTTGTTATAGCTACACATAGACCAGGTTAGAGAAGCACAGTGGGAAATAAAAAATAATAATAAAAAAAAAAGACAAAGAAAAAGGAAAATACCTTTTTAAAAATAAATCAATTTCCTGCTAAAATTACAGAATAAATTAGATTACAGATGTGTTAGATTGATGACAATCTTGAGCAGCTCTAGCGAGAGCATTCTTGAGGAGGATGGAGATGGTTCTGAAAGAAGATGCATAAGGCACTAGGCTGGTCTTGCCTGTATGAGTTATCTTGTGTCAGCATGCATGAGGCACAAAGTCAGAAAGTTATCAAGGACAGTCTTTCAGGTCTTTGCAAGAAATTTATTTGACAGAAAACTTCTGGCTCTAATCTCAAGTACTTAAATGCAGGAAGTAAGCTTGAATGGGATACATAGATCAAAAATCAAAGTATAAAGGTGTTTATTTTTATGCATTCTCTTTCCTTTCTTCAGCAGAAAACACACCTGAAAGGCAGCAACAAAGAAAACAACGTAGTTCAATTTAAATGCACATATTTTACCCTTTCTATTGGGATGCAGGAACCACTACACAGAGTTTGTTTCTTGTGCAGTATGGTTTCAAGAATTGAAAGGACTCTTCTGTGTATAGTCCCTTCACATTTCCTTCAATCATGATAGTGGTGTTCATTCACGAAAAACAGCATGAGATGACTCCCTCTGCAACAGCGCCCCTTTCTTTGCTTCTGCCCAGCAAAACCAGTCCTGCTCCCCAGATGTCCCCTGCATCCTCAGACAACCAGTCCTCCAGCAGCCAGCCAGCGCAGCAGAAGCTGAAGCAGCAAAAGTAAAAAACATCATTAACATGAAAGATTCCTGCACTTGGAATTGCTTGGCTCAGCAGGTATCTCAGGCCTAAACCTGCAGTTTGGGGCATTATATCCTGGTTCATTATAGCCTGTTCTTGTGGAGTGTGAATAACTGCCCACAATAAGCCAATCTCAAAGCAGTCTGTACACCAACACTGCTAGTGAATCTTCACCTCCAGTTTTGGCCAATCAAACCCAGGAGTCTGGTTACCAGAGAAGCGCGATACAGGCAGCAACATTTACCTTCTAGAACAGCACTCAGGACCACTGTATGAACAGAGACCCACTTAGATGAGGCAGGATCTGAGTTAATCCTCTCCTTCCCCTGGAAAGATCTGACCCAGGCTGAGAATGGTTTCAGTTCTGTACAAGCCATGCCAACCCAATCCACACAGGCGGCTGAAGGTGCAAGAAGCCCCGCAGTGAAATCTTATTTCCCCTCTGCTCCCAGTATCACACCTCTTGGTGATGGAGTATCTGCATCATCCCTGCTGGCACCAGCCAGCCAACACTCAATAGCTCAAGTAGTGTTTAATCTGAAATCAGGGACTTTTCAGCTTCTCAAGCCCAGCCGGTGAGAAAGCTGGAGGGGCACAAGAAGCTGGCACAGGACACAGCCAGGG
>JAVJGG010000074.1:46278165-46296377 GCA_035590195.1 Aviceda cuculoides | reverse complement strand
AGCCTTTTCCTCATCTCTGGTGGCTACGTTCCCTTCTGTATCCATTAAAGGACAGACATTCTCCCTGGGATTCTTTTCACTGCTAACATATTTGTAGAAACATTTTTTTGTTGTCCTTTAAAATAACGGCCAGATTTAGTTCTAGCTGAGCTTTTGCCTTTCTAATTTACTCTCTGTATGATCTAAAAAGAGCCCTGTACTCCTCCCAAGTTGCCCGCCCTTCCTTCCAGAGGTGATAAACTCTCCCTTGTTTCTTGACTCCTAGCAAAAGCTCCCTAAATGCTCCTTTGCATTTACGTATTTATTTTTAGAATCAATTTGGTTCTTCTGTAGGAACAAAGAAAATTTTCTGTTAGGGTCGTAAGAACTGTTTTACTTGAATTGAATCCAACTCTGGCCTTTACAAAAGCTCTTTCTAGACGTACATTTGTCAGTTTGTTAACAAGCTATTTCCAATACAGCAAAAATGATGAAGCCTTCAGCATCTCTAGTATCTGCTAAAAGAAATCCCACTCAGTTTTTCTAGATTTAGGTTAGACTTAAAGCCAGAATTTCATTAAAGCTAATAAAAGAAACAGAGCTCTACGGAAAGAACTTCACTCAGTTCTTGCTCAGTTTTTCCTGAGTTTTGCAATGTTTGGCCTGCGTGAAAACTAACACTACCCTGTCAAAATTGCATCACAAACTGTTGAAAAGTGTACCGGGAAGTGCTGTGTAGGACTTCCCATCTCAGGAGACTTCCACAGTTTGACATTTCCAGGCTATTGTATTTCCGCTCTCCGAGTGAATTGAAGTTTCAGTGCTTTCCATAGTGATGCACTTCATTTACAGAAGCTGTGTTTTGAAGATGGGACCATTCCGACAGACACTCTTTCAAGTTCTTAAACCAGTTCTGAGGCAAAATAAGCTTAGTAACTCCCACTGAAACAAGTTGTCACTGCAGCCACTCAGCACCTAAGTGTTTTATTTCACTTTACCACTGAGAAATCTTCACAAGAACTACAACAGGCAATAACAAAATCCCTTTTCAAACATCTGCAGAGGCACTTGAGGATCTCAAGATGGAGATGAGCAGCACAACATGCTACAATGTAAACAGGCCCACTTTATTATAAAAAAAAGAATTGGAAAGTCACACTCCAGTGGCCAACTCGCTTTCCAAACAAAAATTGCCGAGAGTAAAATACAAAGCTCCCCTTGCGCTGGGAGATGACATCACTCAGCAACATGACATCACCACCTCCAGCAGTGGAAAGATGCACCCAAGCGTCCAGAATTAGTATAAAAAAGCGTCAGGTGAAAAAAAACCTCGCAGTATAGCTGCACCTGGCATTTAGTGTTGAAAAAAGTTTGTTACAAATAGCTTGTTAAAAGAACTGGAATTTTCACCCTAGATGATTACATAGTTTGCATAGTTAGACAAGTATGTGTTCCATCTGTTCAGACTTTTTTTTCACTACCCTTGGTGATTAACAAATTCCCCTGTTACAAGATGGAGGAAGCTTTTAAGCAGTGCCTAAGCCTATGCTCCCAACTGTTTCCTATAAAATAGCTGATCTTTTAAAATGCTAATCAGCCACTGACAAAAATTTTGTCCCCAATGACATGAAATAAAAGAACTGCCCAAAAATTCAAAGATTAAGAGTATTGGCTATCAGAACCCTGCGTGTTAGGAATACAGACAACATTGGTGAATCCCGTACTGAGTGAACCTTTCTCTAAGATGGTATGTAGTGCAAAATCCAGATCAAGCACCTTCGATAAAAATTACTGTCAAGAATCTGGGTTTGGCCATTTGGTCTTTCCGTTGCCATGAACCGCCTGAGAGTCAAACACAGCTTCCACCCTGTAGGACAGCATGGAATGCAAAACGAGCACTGCGTAAGAGGGAAGCAGAATAGCTACGGTACACCTGTTCCTTGGACAAGAATATCAGGCATTTCTCACAGCATTTATGTCATGCTCTTTCATGATCTGTGCAGCACTATTTCTGCACACACCTACTGTTTTCTCTTCTATTCTGATGCACCACATTAGCAGCACACATCTTACCACTTCCTGTCTTTCCCACAAGCTACATTACTTGCCATATCCTTGCCTTCCAACAGGTGCCAGTTGTGTCCTATCCTCCATTTCTCTTCAAACACGTTTTCTACAGCAGCTACAGCATACACACCACCAGTCCTATTTTGATTAAAAACATCCATCTTCCACATCTCTAATTAGGCTTCTCAGCTAGATTTTTGTCTTTTAGTCTGAAAGCCTCTCAGGACAAGGACCGTTTCTACTTGTATTTGTCACCGATCAATTACTTTAAAAAAACAAAACCAAACCAAACCACATGTAAATAAACTCCTTGAGCAACTAAAGATGTCCAGACCCAAACACAAGCAAAACGATTGTGCCCCTGGCTCCTGCAGTACTTTATGCTAACCATGACAGAGCTTCTTGCAGCTTTTCCTGACTGGCATTCTGAAGTGCAAACTACTAGAACCCATGCAGCTGGAAGAGATAAGTCAAGCTGCCAGAAAGTACATAAATGAGTGACGAAGGACTAGATGAACCTCTTGGGATGATTCTGCCTACGTGTAAATGTATCAGAACCCACTGTCAATGCCACAGAGAAATACCATCCGATGCGATATATGGTTTAGAACTGTTAAAATGCCCAGAATAGGGACAGAAAGATACTCAAACTCTGCAATTGTGCCTTATGCCAATTAAACAGATCCTCAGCTGTAAGCCCACACACAATCCATCAAACACACCTGAACAGCTCCACATAGACTGGAGTGTAGGTAGGTATCACCAGGCAGGATGGTCCGAAAAGTACTCATATGGAAGAGCTACCCCCAAATGGTACCACACTTGACAAGTTAGCCCAGCTGAGGCTGTTAAGCACTGCGGAAGATAAGATGGAGCTCTCATGCAACATTCTGCCATAGCTACCAACAGAGTAATTTCTGCCAAAGTTCTTCCAAATGATGCAACACAGAGGACTGAACCAGAACTATCAAGCCATGGGTGTAATTCAGGCTTGCTGAAGGACCCCGTGGCTGAACTCAGACTGGGGCACTCATATCCTTTTAAGTCCCTAGTCATCCCATCTTCTCCAGATCACCGCTACAAGAAAAAAAAAAAAAAAAAAAAAAAAAAGTTTAATGAGTAGCTACTAAGTTATCTTAGATCATTTACCACTTCAGCTCTGAGAAACTTCTCTGTAGTTATACTGAAGATTAATATACACTCCTACATGCAAAACAGTGAAAGCTGTAAGTTATTAGGCAAAAGCATATGATCACTTCAACGTATCTCTCAAATACACAACAAAAATCTGCTTCCTTCTATTCGGTTGTCCCCACAACACTGTGGAAGACTGCACATCCCTTGTGCAAGGCATTACAAGAGCCTCAGCTGTGTCCCTATGGAATTACTAAAGGTTCAGGGTTACCCCCTTGTGCATAAATGGGCTTTGCACAAGATGCAGGAGCAAGAAAAGAAGTAACCCTTGCCTGCAGTTGCTCTTGCCTTCACACATTCTTAATTTAAGAATCTATTCCAACAAACTGCGGAAAGAGAAGCAAGAAAACACAGCTACAAACTCACCAGTTATCACGAACACCTTCTCACCGTACAGCTGCTGCTACAAAAAGCAAGTTTGCACTGCTACCCTAATACACTGGAAAGCCTAACCTCATGCCTCTGTCCATCATCGCACACACACACCGCCCACGAATGAAAGAAACTTGGTGTGAATTTGCCCCATAAGGAATGACAATATATGTATTTCTGTATCCCTCCATACATGCATATATACTCACAGGCCCATATATGTCACTTACCAGTCAGCACTTGCGTGGTAAACATCCATACTGAGAATTACGGAGCACTGAGCATCCTGGAATCTTTACAAAATCTGCGGCTCTCACACGGGACCCGCAGGCCGGTGGCCTGGTCACTGTTGCTTGTAGTGTGTTAGCCAGAACAGCTAGGTCAAAAGAGTCTCTCCCTAACATCTCAAAGCTGTGATGGAACAGGTCATCCTAATTTTTAAATATATGTTATTTTGTAGCCTCTACTTCTTCTGCCTCTCGCAGCTGATAGTCTTTACTCAATCCACACCATTACAGACCGTACAGAATGCATGAATGACTCGTTAAAACTGCATCTTTCTGCCTTTGTGCAGAATAAACATATGTATTCTATTCACGGCCATTCCTAGCACAAAGCAGAAATCTCTCTCAGCTAGTGCTACCACTGGCCACAATGAACAATTCTAAAAGCAGCAGTTACACAACTAACAGACAGGACTTGCTCTTCATTAAGTCTTGTAGTTGAGATCATTTCTCCCAATTTTTGCAGGAATCCACCAACAGAACTGTATTTGCATTTTTCAATGCTCAGTGAACTACCGACAGTCAATTGTATGTCTTTTAGCTTTACTTTTCAATGAAAATAGACTGAAGTATGTTCAGTACAGACAAAACATATCCAGGGCAGACTGCAAAGTTACCTGTTATCCTGCAAAAGTTATAGCAATCTATATTTTGTTATAGCTACACATCATTTGGTATGCTACTACCAAACATTGTACCACTTGATATTATACTTGGAGGAAAGATACTCCAGACGCTTCATCCTACCTTTATGAGCAATGTGTATATGCTTTGGTAAGAAGAGAACATTAGTATAATCTTCCAAAGTAGAAAAAAAAGACCAGGGAGTATGGTTCATAAACCCGTCCTTTTGGAACTCACCTAGTAAGGATGGGCACACCTAAACCATGAAATACTGACTGCTCTGCAGCGTTGCACTAAATTATGGCATATTCTCTTCTGGAGAGGAAAGCGAGGTATTTGCACTGTGTACTTCAGCTAATGATAATCCAGTTCACCTAACTTCAGAAGCCCAAATTCCTTATTCTTAGGAAGCTAAATGGAGGAGTCTTCCGATTAGGAAGGTAAGGAGAAAACTAATTTCCGAAGCTTAATGGGCAAGTACTTCTGAAGGATAGGTACCTTAGACACTTAATGCTGTACATTTATGAATTCTGTATTCTTCTTCAGCAAATACCATTTCAAAGAAGTCACAGAAACGCATACAAAGTTGTATTCATAACTGCTGATAACACCCTGCTGTTCTCCCAGCTCCCCCTCACTAATCAGTAAATCACTGCTCTACAAGAGGATTTGATCCTAAAGTTCAACACAATTATGATGTCTAACAAAAATTTCCCGAGTATCTGCCACAAGCTACTTATAACACAAAACCCATAGTGTTGCACTTAACACGCAAGCAGTGAAGATCCCTGAGGTACACACGTACATCATTGCTGCTTTTGTATTTATCACTCGGAATCTGAGGCCGGGTCTTCACCGGAAACTCAAAATCCTTGTCTCTCACTTCTTAATCCAGGACTGTCAATGTAGTAGCAATCCAAAATCCAGTTCAATTTTTCTTAAGACAGGCCATGATCAAGGTATTATCCACATCCTTACATCTAGCCACCACACTACCTCATCCACCACCTGAAACATTACTTGCAAGCCTCAGAGACAGACCTATGCTTCAGTACATTACTTGGTTAGAACCAGAGGATCCTTCTCAATCCACATCTCAGTGCTACGTGCTTAGGTCCTTGATAGCACAGTCCTCTAACACAATAATCAAATCACCGTTACTTCTCTCCGTAACACATTTCCCAAAGTCAAACATAAATACTGATGAAAAGAAAAGGAATGATACATACAGAATGAGGAATGGAGGGAGCAGAGTCACCTTACAAATAAGTTTGATAAAAGTAATCAAAAATACAATTTATAATCTGCTTGGTACCAACATTTCTGTTGGTTTTCTTTCTGGAGTACATGTGCTTGTTACTCATGACAAATACCAACAACGCATACCAGCCCAATAGAAACTCTGGTGGGAATTTTGTACTGTTAAACTCTCTTCGTAATTATTTAGTACCTTTAAAACAAACTAAGGCATGTAATCTGAATGGGTCGAAGATTTTTTTTTTTTCCCCTAATGACTTTATTCTTAACCTGCAAATATGGGAGAATGGACGTTAGGCTGAAGGGCCTAAAGCTAATCATTGCTTTCAAGAAAAGAGTGTACGTGCATTTGCAAGACGGACACTAACAAAACCGCTAATGAATTCTGGTATTTTCAGCTGTCTCTTCCATTTGTAAAGATCTACCCCTGTATCTGTTCCAGGATTCACACGTTTACGAAGGAAGTATCACTTTGTATTACATTAAAACACAGATTTAAAGCCAGTAACATCCATTCGAAAGCAAGTTTGTGGCCAAAAAGTGGAAAGCTCTCCTCTTAGAGATGTAATCCACTGTGGGAAAATAATGGAAGATTGGTGAGGAGGATTGTAAACACGCCCAAGTGACTTGCAGCTAGGGTGTTGAAAAACACATATATCATACTAATCATTCTTTAGTCTTGTGCGCTTGACAAGTAGAACATCCATTATAACGTAGGCCTGTGATAGACTCCAAGGCACCCTATCTATCGTACATGCTCAAGCTTCCTGCCCTGCTGTGGAAAAGAACAAAGCACAGTGGTAAACTACACCTGCACAAATGACTGAAAAACAGGCAAAACCAGCGGGATCGGAGACCCTCTAGCAAGGACTGAGCTCCGCGGTGCCTGCATTCCCGCTTGTGTGCCGCTGCCCGGGTGCTGCTTTGGGGATCCCCCAGTTCATGAGGTAACGAAAATAAAGTTACTTTTTGCATTTTGCCTGTGGTTCTGTGGTTGTTCCTGCACCCTGCCTCTCTCAGCTCACACATCCACCTACGTAAGAAAAATGGGAAGCCTCCCTGCCATTTGTTTACTCCTATGATAAAAACAAGAGCCATGTGGCTGAAGAGACAGATTGGGGGAAACACGCTTCCTGTTTTAAAGCTTTAAGAAATGCTCTAAGATACCTTTATTTATAACTTGTCAGATGCAACTTACAGCAGTGAATAACAGTGCAGCCTGCTAGCCAAGTAACCACTACTCCAAGCTCCTTCCCCCAGCCTCTTTTACATACCCACAGGTGCACAGCTGACAGATGCACTTCTTCAAGGATGGAACTACATGCAAAGGCACAGGCAATATAGGAGACATTTGGCAGAACCAAAAAAAAAAAAAAACCCAAAACAAACCAAAACCAACAAAAAAACCAAACAGCCCCACTCTTCAGCAGCAGTCCTGAAAGATGGTTAGGTCAGAAGAAGACCTAGGAACCTCCAAAAGCAGGGACAGAGCACACAAGACTGGTATAGACTGCACCACACATCCCAGCTGACCGGCTCCTTTCCTGGGGCAGCATGCCCAGGTTCGTCTGGTGGTGTCCCAAACAGAGCTCTGCGGTCCTGCTTTCAAGCCTCTTCGGACCAGGGCATGAAAGCCTTGACAGTCACTTGGGGAACCTTTGTGAAGTCACCAGCACCAAGCTCTAGAGCCAGGTCTGCAAGGAACACGGCTGGGCCTGCTCCACACAGCAACAGCTAAGAGTAGAGCTTCCAATTCTCTACCTGTTTGACCATGATTAGATCAACATGTTAAGGGACTGTTAAGAAGCATTTCCCTCTTAGCTGTTAACATGCTAGCAGCCACACACCAGCTTCCACAACCAGCCACATAAAAGACTTTCCCTAAAGCTTGTCAAATTCTGCTTTATAAGGAAGGTGTCAAATACAGGTGGAGATTCTTCTCAGAACCTGTTCGCAACTGTTCTGGAAGAAAGAAGGAGAAAGACGTACTAGAACAGAGAAACAACTTTATTTAGCAATGCTTCAAAACTCTGTAAATGCATCAGGTTAGGGGTCAGTACTTTTACAGTAAGAAGTTCCTCTGCTGGAACTTCTACTTTCACATTCCCACCCCATCAGTTACTTACATCACAACGTCAGAAATGCGTATCAACTATTTGAAAATAAAGTGGTATTAACACTACCACCAGTCACAAATCTTTACGACTTTAGGCATATTACTGCACAAATGTTTTACACTAAGAAAATACGCACTGCAGTGGACGTCTACAAAAAGAGAGCAGCCTCTATCAACAGGTGGAACTGATGGCAATATCAACCAGAATTCTCAATGAGAGAGAAGAATCCAATGAACATAGAGCACCAAGTAAAATCAGGGGGGGGGGAGGCAGGGAATTAGGGGCAAGATAGAGACACCAAGGATTTCACTGTTTCTCATGTGAGACTCTGTTTTTCCAACATCTGCTATTTTTAAATCGTCTACTCAACATCTATTTTAAAAAATATGCTGAAAAACAAATATATAGTGCTGTACATAAATGATGGGCTGTACACAGAATGCTACTATGGATGACGTGAAATTGGAAGAACTGGAGCAGGCAACTGACACTCTTGAACACGGAGACTGGAATACAGTCTCCACAGAAAAACAGAAAGGAGTGCAACTGCTCCATCTAGGCAGTGCCTGGAGAAGATGCTACACGCCCAAGTGAACTGCAATTGCGCTGCTATGGTTATGCTTCTGCTGCACAAATTCTATCCTGACGATGGCGCCTCCGTGCCCGACTTCTCAGTCGACCCCTCCTTCTCTGGAAGAAAAAGTGTATTAGTCAGCACTCTATAATATTCAATTAACGGACAGAACTATTGCTCCAAAAGCATTTGGCACGTATTGAAAAAAAGCATATACAAAATGGTATTTCCAATGTCGGTAAGTGTTCCAAGTCAGGTACAATCATCTGCTATCACTACAGCCACAATTTTAAGCAAAAGCTAAACTGCAGCAAGCCTTTGCACAAAGTCTAAATCTCACTACGCCTTGAGACTAGCTTGTTGTGTTAAATTCGTAGTACTCCATTAAACACCCTCTGTTTTGGTGACAGTCTTCTGTATAACCGTTACCGCCTCATTTTTATTAATGCATTTCAAAGTAGCTTTGTGAATTCTCAAAATTCAACTTCAGATTACTCCATTGCTAACGCACCTTAGAGGCTTTGCTTTTTGCTTTAGTAGCTGCAGATTACCTCACAAAGTCAGACGAGCACCTTTCCTCCTACTGGCAAGATCTTAAGACAACAAAAGGAAGCATGTTCCCTTTGCTTTTGTCTCTCATCTTCCATAAGGAATAAGCATGCAAATAATCCATATCCCTACACTTCCACAGCAGGGTTCAGCTACTCGGAGCAGGCTAGTTATAGTAGTATACCCAGTGGCAGAATGGACAAAACCTTGTTGCTACAGTACATGGACACTTACGCTTCAATTTTTGCATTAGGTCTAATGGGATTTCGTGTATCCTTGATGCCATCTCCTGCAGACGTTGACACGATGCCAGCAACAGGGAATATTTTCCTTCATCAGAAGACCTTGGCGATGGCGTCTTGGTAAATTCTTCATTCAGTCTGAAGAGTTGTAGAGGACTGTACAATCCATCTCTTCCTCTTTCTTCTGGTGCGAGACTTCGGTCCGATCTACCACTTACAGTTTTATCTCCATCATGTGTTTGATGCAGCTCCTCTTCACTTTCAGAGGCAGGCTTTTTCAGCTCTTTATGAGTGTTTAACAGGGACTGTAGATCTAGCTTTGATTTTTTAATACCCTCCTCATTTTCTGAACCACCTGTTACACATGCATTGTCTATTACATCAAAATCAGACTCTGAGCTTCCAGATTTGTCGGAATCTGTGAGATCAAGAAATTTTGGCGGTGTCTCATCCAATATCCCCACGTAGCCAGTTTCAGAACTGATAGAACTTAAGAACGGAAATAAATTTGAGTGCAGCACCCCATCCACTAAGGAACCCTGAAAGTGGTCTGAAGGCAGAACATCTGTTACATCACTGTTTTCTGAACAAGTATCTGGAGTATTCACGCTCTTATTTACATATTGAAAAGTCTCCTCTTCTGGATCTTCTACAGCACTTTTGTTCACAACAATATATTTTAATTCCTGTGCTTCAGTTCTCTCGCTCTCTTGCTTTCCAGATGTTTCCGAAACTGGAGATTCAACGATATGACTTATGCTCATCTGCTGTTGAGGTCTAAACTCTGTACAACTTACTTGGGACTTCTTTTCTGACAAGGGAGCATCACAGTCGGGTACAGGAGATGCAGGGACAGAGCACAAGAATCTCGAGTCTGCCGGCTTCCGCATTATAGGTCTAGCATCCATTGGAGCTTCTTCTAGCATTACTTCAGTCGGGGCCAGCTCTGTGTCTGATGAGCCCTCAGTCTGAACAGCTTTTCTCCGTGAGCTTGAAATTTCAGTAGCTAAACGGAGCAAACCAAGGTAAAATTTTAGTACTTTCATACTCTCAGTCAATCTATTCTTCTTCTGACCCTTCAGTAACAGAAGTGTCATGGTTTAACCCCAGCCAGCAACTAAGCACCATGTAGCTGCTTGCTCCCTTCTCCTTGCCCCCCACCGCAGTGGGATGGGGAAGAGAATTGCGGAAAAGAAAAGTAAAACCTGTGGGTGGAGGTGAGAACACTTTAATAAGACAGAAAGGAAGAAAACAATAAAGAAGACAATAACAATAATAAAATGACAATAACAATAACAATAATAAAATTGGAATACACAAAACAAGTGATGCACAGTGCAGTTGCTCACGACTGGCTGACCAATGCCCAGTCAGTTCCCAAGCAGTGATCCACCCCCCACCATCTCCCCCCACTTTATATACTGGACATAACATCACATGTTATGGACTATCCTTTTGGCCGGTTTGGGTCAGCTGCCCTGGCTGTATCCCCTCCCAACTTCTTGTGCTCCTCCAGCCTGCTTGCTGGTTGGGCACGAGAAGCTGAAAGATCCTTAACTTAGTATAATTATTCTCATACTGAAGCCAAAATATAACACTATACCAGCTACTGTTAAGAAAATTAACTCTATCCCAGACAAAACCAGGACAACAAGCAATCCAAGAAGGAAGATGTATAGCTGCTTCGTATTGTTTACACTTAGTTTTCTTCCTTGACACAAAGGGCATTCTACACAGGAAATCAATCCATCTATGTTTAATCAAATTCACAGTATTCACATTGTGTTAGGCCTACATCTTATTAGCCTACTATGCTGTATTACGGAGTGAGCCATTACAGTATCTTGCAGCTGCACTGAAATAATTATCTTCTCCTTCCTGTGTGACGTGTGCAAGGTCAATGAACTAATCGCATTTCTAACCAATGAGTATTATAAAAACAAGTGGGTTAGACTTACGCAGATTTTCTGGAGTTCGGGGAATTTCCTTCCGTACTAAAAATGGGTTAAAAGACAGTAAGCTTACGAGATCTTCTAATGCCATGCCTTTTCCTTCACCACTCTGAGGCGACCCAGATATCACTGCCTTTGCAACCTGCAGGATGTTAGAGAAGGGCAAATCCTGAGAAAGCAAGGTTATAACCCCTTTATTTCTGTTACCTACAGCTCAAAATAAATCCCATTCTCCAAATGATCGGAGGAGTTTGGAATCTCCTGACTACTCTTCTGCCATTTACTACACAGGCTCACAATGACCACAGTGTCCTACAAACACAAAATGACAACAGGGGACTGAAATCGGAATTCAGTTCTAAGTTCCCCCATCATCTAGGAATCCATCTTTAAAATAAGAAAATGTCCTCAGATAAATAAAATGTATTTAAGACACTAGTCAAGAACTGCACAAGCATGAAGACTGGAGCTATATTTACACAAGTAAAACATTTTTGCAGATAAAAAGTAACTGTACCATTTCAGTGAAAGATGCAATCTACTTTCCAAATCAAGCTGTGGCACATTTTACAGTAACTCCTGTGAAGGAATTCCTCAGTTAAATCTTGAATAAAATATCTAGAAGAGGAAATACTTAAAACTCCTGCTTAAAATTCTCAAGCCCCTCTTAAATATTTAACCTGCATAACTTCAGAAACAAAAAGCACTACTGACTTCCTTCATCTATGCAGTAGCTCATAGATTAAGGCACGAGAGGTGATAAAAATCATACCATGATTCTACTGAAAGTGCTATTCATTTCACCATCATTTTTAAGCATGACAGCTGCACAAGCTCCATACTTTCAGGGTGTACTTACTTGGGCAGTCACCCCTAAAACTCAGTGACACTGATTACTGTCCAGCAGAAAAAAAGTAACTTTTCACATATGCAGATTACAAGAGGCATTTAATGATACAGTGAGTAATTTGTTCTCTGCACTTAATGACCATTTATTTAAAAACAAACCAAAAAATTAAAAATAATTTTTCCTAACCTCTTCTGCCAGTTCATCTCTGGCTTTCTGAAGAGGGTCTTCTTTCTTAACAGGGGAGACCATCAGGAGAACACAATCACCTGCACTCTCCAACCCTTCTGAAATGGCGGACTCATCCTTTCCATTTTTTAAGATATTTGGAGGCTCAGGCTCTTCTTCCCCCTTGCACGTTTCACTATGCGAGTTCTAGAAGAATACACAGGAATTATCAGAAGTTTTAAACTCAAGTGTCAAAAGATTTGCATGAAGAAGCTGCTGTACCAGTTCTGAACAGCAATGGCCTTAGCATTTAGTCAATAAAAATATTTCAGACTCAAATTCCAACTAAACACAAAATATTTTTACGATCATATTTACAGTAGGACACAAGTAGTGGCTAGGACAGAGTGTTGCACAGAACACAGGTGACTCATCCACAACTACCTTGAACACACTACAGTGAACCATTGTGCAATGGCCAACTGTACATCCACATTGCTTTTAGGCCACGTTATAACCCTTCAGTTCACACACAACTTAAAGAAACATCAAACTCTGACCACTGCTCACACCAAAAACGGCTGCTTCAGCAAGCAGGGTATCAGCGACACACTGCATGGTGTACTGGAAGTCAGGTGCAAGTGCACCTACTTCCTAGTGTCCTTGCCTAAAGCTTAATCAAGTCCCTGACAGATAGCTTTTACAGTTTTACAGGACTGACTCGGATTTCTAAAAACACCACTTTAAAAAACAAAACCAACAACAAAAAAACCCCACAACCCTCCCCCCAACCCACTCCCCAAAACCAAGTCTAACTTTCAATCAATGTGAAAAGCAAATATCCTAAGTTTAACTTATTTGACAGGCAGGAAATTACTGAAGAATAACCTTTTCAATTAACACGTCTCTGTTTTCAGATGCTTTTGACAACTCCAAAGGCACTGAAGAGATCCTTGGGGTGGTGGTGGAGATGAAGGGGGATTAAAAAAAAAAAAAAAAATTAGAAACAAATAAAACAAGTTGCATGCAAGTCTTAGCAGCAAACCATTATGTATTGTGTGCCCCGTATCTGTCCGTTACGATTTCCCTCAATTCGTCCCGGTCATCAGAAGGCCATTTTACTATGGGGAGAACCTGTGACAACTAGAGCAGATGTAGCCCTAGTTGTGTATCAGCCTCCCAAAATTAATAAGTTACAAAACTTTTATCTTGATTATCAAATACAGAAAGAAGGGGGTTTGTGACACATTTTGTAAACAAGTCCTCTGTATTCTGCAGTCAAAGATAACCGGAAATCTTCTGCGGACTTGATAATGTTCTCTTCCCTAGATATTCTTCCTCTGAACAGCCTCTGGCATCCACAGGTCTTTTCCTGTATGAACTTACTGATATTTGACAAACCCCTGGCTACCAAAAACTTCAGTCTTATCACTTCTGACGAGTGTAGTGCTAATTGCATAGCTCTCTAATGTGTAAGGTACAGTCCACGCTTGTTAGGGAGGACGTGCCTTAAAGCGTATTTGCTGTTACCTGTCTTCAGAATCAGAAGCAGACAAAAATCCATGCTGCATGAAGTCACCAAGAGAAATCCAGGCTTTAATTGCTAACTACTTGGACAACCTTTGAGACTTGCATGCAACTACATCTACTGACGTCTAAGCATAGGACAGCCTTCCTTTGCGAATTCCCTTTCTCGCCTAGTAGGCAACTGTCAAGTATCTGTAGGAGTCCCATTACAAAATACAGTGTCATTCAAAAGGTCATGAAGCCTTCCTGAACTAAGTAAATGACAAACAGGCCAAAACTTTTGGGAATACCATTATTTTGTGTTCCATCCTTTGCTGGAACTGCAGTTAGAAAAGTTACAGAACAAAGTGATTTTAGACGATTCAGGAGAAAAGCCTTGTCAGGAAGGCTTAGCTAGCACAGTAATTCTGCCTGGGAGTCAGGGTTTTTTTGTTTGGTTCAGTTTTAGTTGTTGGGGTTCTTTTAAATGCAAAAGAAGGGCTCCTGTGAACGTCTGTTCTTTTATTCTCAGGCTATACTGAACATACATGACCATCTCAAGCCAGAATTCTCCGTTTTCTCCACCCACCTCTTAAAGCTTGAAATAACAGTTAAAAAAGCGAGAGAAAAACCTTGCAGCTTGGCTGCTGCACATCCTATTCAGCAGCAACCAGTTGATCAATCAGTCACCAGCTGGAGAAAGTGGCAGTGACTTTAGGACTATCTTACTCAATCAGGTAGGTGTGACCTGTAAGCAGTCGGCTACTGAAATATTCCACTAAGGATCAAGAGATAGATCAAGGATCAATATATTCAACTCCAACAAGTAGATTTCTATCTTTTCCACTGCTTTTTTATCAATTTCTCATTAACATCATACCATCCTGGTGGTGGTTCTGACTCATCCATCATAGTTTCCAATGCCTCAGCATCTTCCTGGTAAGGTACTTCATGAATAGAGTCAAAATCATCTAGAAAAGCAAGTCAGGAGTTTTATTATTGCTTCTGGTTTTTTTGCTTCAGCTTCCCAGGTGACACAAGTGATTCAGACCACTTCTGTGGACTATTCAGGGGATGGACATCATGAACACTTGAATAAAAAGTAAATTCATACATAAGCAGGACAGTGGAATCTATCCTTTTGCTCAGGTACCCCCTGCAGCCACAGATGCCACCAGCAGCCAGCACCTATTTGTGTTGCTCCTGAACGCATGTTCGAGAGGCATGATGCTACCTGCTGCCCTGCACATACCAATCATACATTCCACCTTCGTCCAAACTGCAATCCCAGCCGTCTGTCATCATTATCCCCTCCTCTCCACACACGCATCAATTGTGTGGCACATCAGTTCCACAAAGCAAAATTCCACCCACATTTTCCCCACCATCTTCACCTGCATTCATCAATAAATCTCTCTGTGGACATACTCAACCCTCTGATCAACACTGTGTCAGTCCAAGCAAGGCAAGGCACACTCTAAGGAAATGTTTTGCACATTATCAGAGGTCTGCACACCTCAGCTCAGGACTCTCTAGAACAAAAAAAATACCAATTTTGCTACATCGTTCGGATAAACAGCCAAAGATTAACATCAGTAGTTCTCTACTAACCCTAAATTTCAGCTTCCGCAGCACAAATGGCACTTCCTTTTGTGTTCAACTCAACACCACCTCCAAAATCCAAGCTCACTTCAAGATGTTTGGTGACGTTAACTTATTTTTTTTAAAGCTTACCACGTTAACAGGCAGAAAGTTAAGTCTTCTTAGCAGCTGGATTCGCAGATCAAGCATCAAGCACAGAGCAGAGAGAATGCCACAGACATCAGTTTGTCTCAAGTGTTCCAGTACTACCAGAAGCTCAGAGCATTATTGCACAGTGCTTCAATCTTTGAAATTTTTAAGGCAAATGACCTTCCATTTGCAATTCTGTAGCCTTTCCTTTACGGCTTCTAGACTTAAACCCACATACCCTCAGACTGCTAGAGCAGTGCTTTCACCTTTGTAACCAAAAAGATCTTCTCCCTGTTGCTTTGCACCTTGAAGTTCCAACACACTTCTGCTATGTCATTTTTTCCTAAAAGGGACTGCAAGTGACATACGATTCAAGCTGCCTTCCCCCTCCTTTTCCACCCTTGCTTTGTAGCTTCTAAATTTGTAACTCTATACTAGGGACAGTCAACATCTGGCCAACAAGCACTACCCAGTAAAATACAATCGGCTCACCAGCCGATTAGCATGTGCAACACCCATGTCTGATCAAAGTGACCTCTGATCAGCCCTGTTAAGCTAAAGACTGAAAGCAATCAACACAGAGATCAAGTAAGGTCCTGATCAAATAGCACAGTTTGGACTATTCCAATTCCTAATAGACTGTGGAATAAGTCTTTCAGAATGCACCATGGAAAGATGTTTACCTGGGAGGACACATTCAATTTCTTTTCCCAGCTGGCCAATGGGAAAAGTTTTACCTTCTTTCTCTCTTTCGTATTACACCTCCAACCTGAAGCAACTTTTACCGTTAGAGCAAATGTATTCTCTAGAACCCAGGAGTGAACCTTTGTACACAGAAATCAGTCTCAAAATGCTTCGTGCAACACAGCAAAATACCAAAAAAGCTCCAGCATTGGTTTCTTGCCATATCAAAAGCTTCAGAGAATCTTTGAGATACTACAAGGTTGAAAAATGCAAGGCAACTGTGGCAAGGGGTCATGCAGAACCAGATTACCAGAGACTGTATCAAAGACACTTGCAAACTCAAGCAGGGAGTCTTTTTGACTCCAAGTAACTTTTAATAACTGGGGTGGGGGCAGGGGGGGGCAGGGGAAGGGAAAGAAGCTTCTCCTGTTCACCAACCTGAAAGTGATACTACATATTGACAAAAGACGCTGTCCTCATCATCTTCTTCTGCAAGATTAAAAGAATGGGGTGACAAAGCTCCTAACAAATCCTGAAGTTCCTTTCAAAAGAAAACAAACAGTTACAGAAGCAGGCTGAAAAAAATCTGCATATCAACAGCAATTAACAGACAATTATTTACAACAGCCTTTCTGCAAACCAGCTGTCAGGCTCAACATGAAACTTTTCCTCTCTCCACTGGGTAGCTAGGCAATGGTATACCCTCAGATCCCTGTACCAATGTCAGTGTCAGAATGGAAATTACTGTTCATTCATCAAGCAGATCACTTTAAAAGCCAAAACCAGAACTCAGCAGATGTTCAGACTGATGGCACACGAGAGCTCAATTTCCACAAGGGGACGGACATGGACAAAACCAAAGCCAACCAGCTTGCTCTTATGCTGATTTACTGTCTTGACAAGATGGTTCCATCCCCCATCTCAAATGAAGACACCAGCTGTCATTAAGTCACACGTATCTTTTTTAAGACAGACTACTTCATAAAGCAATTTCTGCTATACTGTGCTATCTGATTCCCTAACCTTACATACAAAGCTTAAGTGTTGCAATAGAACACACCAGCGTAGGTGTACATCCTCTCTCACCTTCACCCTTCCTCTTTCCCAGAAATCAGATAAATTGAACACTACTTACTGGATCCTGATCCAAGGCTAAATTAAAAGGACACAGGCCAAGATAGCTTTTCCACTTCTCTTCCCAGTCTTCCTGTTCTTTAGAAATCGATCCACTCACTGACACACAACACCGTTGCTCTGCTTTTAGCCTGTAACATAAGAGCACGGAAAACAAGCATGACACATCTGTTGGTGGAGATAATTCCGCATAAAGATGGAGAGTACTACGTGTTCCCCTCATTCTGCAAAATCTTTGATATGTATCAACTTATTCATGCACTTGTGCATGCGCCGAGAACTAACCGAAAACAACCTAAAAAGCAGCTGCTAGGTAGTCTTCACGTTTCTTACGCTACAATTGGAGGAACTATGCGAAACTACATAACACACAATGAGATACAGACTTAAACTTTCCCTAAGCCAGTTGCAGATAATGTTTTAAAATCCCAGAACCGATGAACATAACGAGAAAAAAAATAAAAACCAGATCAGCTAGCAAACAAGGTCCCCACAAACAAAGCCTGAAGTGTTAATGAAGCAAGGGCATCATGGTTTAACCCCAGGCAGCACCTAAGCACCACGCAGCCACTCACTTGCTCCACACACCCCGCTGTCGCCCACCCAGTGGGATGGGGGAGAAAGTCAGGAAAACAAGTAAAACTCACAGGTTGAGATAAGAACAGTTCAATAGAACAGAAAAGAAGAAACTAATAAAATGACAACAGTAATAATAAAAGGATTGGAATATACAAACGAGGCACAGTGCAATTGCTCACCATCCGCTGACCAACGCCCAGTTAGTCCCTGAGCGTCAATCTCCTCACCTCCCACTCCCCCCAGTCTAGATACTAGGCATGACATCACATGTTATGGAATACCCCGTTGGCCAGTTTGGGTCAGCTGTCCTGGCTGTGTCCCCTCCCAATTTCTTGTGCCCCTCCAGCCTTCT
>JAVJGG010000074.1:46253169-46269055 GCA_035590195.1 Aviceda cuculoides | reverse complement strand
TGGTGCCTCGCTGCCGCCGCCACCGCCATCATGCCGAGGCGTCCCCGAAGAGGCCGGGCAGAGGCGGCGGGGCTGGCCCGGCCCGGCGCTCGAAACCCCGCCCCGAGGCGGCCCGGAGCAGCGTGAGGTGACGGTAGAGGGCGTCGCGCTTCGGGCAGCGCTCGGGGCAGGCGACCTCCAGAGGGCCCCTGCAGTGTGGCTAGCTTCCTTGGTAATCGGATTACAAGATTGAACACGAAAACCCAGTAAAACTCGCACCGGCAGCAGGCTGAGCGGTTCACACTTTTATTCCAAGGCATTTCAGTGACTAGACTTCAAGGTTTTCACAACAACCGAGTGTGACGTGACGAGAGAGCAGAGGGGCCCACCTCACAGCTGTCCCCGCTGCCGAGTGATGTTTCCGCGGCGGGACAGAAGTAGCACCGGGCAACAGCTCCAGACTTGCTGCGGTCACCCCGGCGACACCGAGGCGATCTCTGCGGGAGGAGTTCTGTCCGATCCTCGGCCAGAAATGCAACAAGCCGGCCTCCAGTCCCGTTCCCACTCACCCCTGCACCTACAGAAGCCGCTGTATGCAAGCAAATGTGGGTTCCGCATTCCTTAGCAAATACTTGATTGAGGTTTAAACACAGAAGGATCATCGCGGTTACCAGAAGCATTCCTACCTTCAATTCCCTCTTGGCTTTTTCCTGCAATTTTCTTTCGTGCCACGTCTGTTTCTGTCTCCTTGCCCTCCGTTTTTCCTTACTTTTTACACTCTCCCCTTTCTTTTTCAACTGTCATTCATACTCCTGGAAAACTTCCCTTTTTAAGCATTTATTCTCTTCTAGTCTCAGGCCTCACAACTGATAGCATCAGGATGGCCGAAATTTTTGCACGCTGAAGGCATGTAGAGAGAAAGGAAGTCTCTTTCTTTGTGCATAAAGCATTCTTGCCAAAGGGAAGCTCTAAGCTTCAAAGCTCTGTAGGTACAGAGCCTAAGAAAAAGAACCTGAGAGAGTCTGAGACAAAGTCTCTTACCCCTTCCAGCAGCAGAGGTAGATGCAGAAGTGCTTTCTGTGTGGACTGAAAGGGGAAATTTTGTGGGCAAATCCTCATCAACTCCTTATGTTGGCAGCCCTTTATGCAAAGCACTGGAATGTTCTCATGGCTGCTGCTAGCAGGAGAACGAATCATTAACAAAGATTAGAGCAGTTGGGTACACAGGTTAGGCTATACCTGGCTTGTAGAATGGGAGCTTGACACCCATGCTAATGAATCAAGGTAGCATGCATTCCTTAGGTAGAAAAAAAGAAAAAAAACAAAACAAACAAAAAAAACAAGCCAGAATTTTGATGCGGCTAAGTGAAAGAATAGTGATTAAAAAAAAATATCCCCAAAATCCCTAAACTAGGCAGGTTCATCTTCAAAAAGGAGAAATCTAAGTTAAACATGGCAAAAGTACGTTGTATCAAAAAGACATTTTTACACTTCTCTTCATTCAGCTCTTTGCCCTGTAGTATAAGGGCCATTTGTGCGTGAAAAGTCTTGTTGGTCATCTTCATCCAAATCCAAAATGTCTGGGATATCATCTGACTCTGAAGATAGGTCTGTAATAGTGAAATCTGGAACCTGCATGGGAATGAAATGTCAATCAATTTAAAAGTAAAACTAAATAAATTTGTGCAGTACTCCTCACTGAAGTCAGGAGACAAAGATGCTCAGCATCTCTAGAAATCAGACCCAAAATACTTGAATACAGGGTGAAATATGCTCAGTCACATAGGAAACATAGCATTAAGACAGACCAAATATTATGCAAGATGTAGATCAGTTGCTTGGGAGACAGGATTTTATAGCAGTGATAGAACAGAGCTGAAGTTACTGGAGTGTATTTAATGAAACTGGTGAGTGGAAAATTAAGAAAGCAAGTTTTTAAACTTACTTTACTTTTCTTCTTTCCTTGGGAGCAATGGGCTGTACACAAAGGAACCTGCCCTGTGGAGCTTGGTATGGATGGATTCCTCTGTACTGCTCTGCCTGCCTACCACATCAAACCTTTCCTGAGAAAACAAATACCTGGAATTTGGCCTCTGTTTTAGTTGCATGTATAATATTCTGTACTGTTAGGCAGCGCCAGAGACATTAGTGGATACATGGATGTTACACACTTCTAAAAATGTTGGCTAAGACACTTAGGAGCTTAAGTCCCAATGCTTAAGTCCCCTTAGTAGGACTTAGATTACTTAGGCACATCTGAAAAATGGGATATACTTAAGCAATTTACTCATAACCAGAAGTTTTTTGCCACAAGTGAAAATTACTTCTATCTATAGTTTGACTCACGGTTAGCTTACATGTTGGTGATGTGACATACTTGGAGCCAGGTATGGTACCAGCACATAACGCTGGCTGCATGCTGACAGGACTTTGGTTCTGCATGTACGAAGAAGCAGCAACTTGAAGACATTTCTAGGAATTTGTGTCACTTAAGCTCAGTGCTCACTGGAGAAGCAGTTTTAATCCATTCCCTAACTACAAAACACTTTGCTTATTACTTATTTTATGAAAGAGTGTATGCAAGACAAAACTATGCTTTGCCTGCTATGAAGACATGTCAGAACAACAGAGAACACATCAAAGGATAAAGGGATTACTGTTTCAGCTACTGGGTTATGGACAGCACTGAACATGAATCACTCAGTTCCTGAGAGTAGGTAGCCATAGGGCACCAGGGACTTAGAAATATTAATTAAAATATTAATTAAAACTGAGCTTCAGAAGACTTTAAGCAGCGTGTCACTTATCAGGCACTAGTGTGAATACAATGAAATGCCTGGACTACTTTTGAGAAGCTAAGCTTGATCAAAATGAGATCAGTAATCTTTGCCTCCTAAAAAATAACAGGGCACTAGGAATGGGGGAAACACATCTTTCTACCAGCAACAACTATCTTGCATCTTTCTGCTTATGGCAGTTTACCTAAAAATTTAATTACTGCACTTAGAGAAATCAACAAGTTTTCCCATTATCAGCACATGACCCTGTATTTCATACTGCAGTACAGATGGGGATGTCTTAACAAGACTAAGGCCAAGTAGTCCATATACAAATTCATTTAAAAATGTGCCCAAACAGATGGTTTAAACAAGTTGTTTTATTCTATTTTTACACTGAGCAGGACACTTGCCCATGTTCAGTAACCATGTCTGACCAGTGACAATTTTCACTATATCCTAGGTTTAAGACACTTTCATTACTTATATCCATGTTGTTCTTACCAACACCCGGATAATCACTTCAAGTTTATGTTTTTTTCATCTCCCTCATGCACACATTATAAGCAGCTGACTCCTTTAATGTACTAGTAAGATATTCATAGCCATGAAAGAATTTCAAATTCGAGCATATCTGTCAGCATCAAACAGGGTTGATATCAATATGATTTATCTCAGTTTTGAACATGCTAAATTTTATTAGAACAGCATATTCTGACATCTGCACCAGCCTTACTAAAACAATGCAAAGCCCTTGGTGTTATGGGCTTACTTAGGTAAAGGACCTTCACTTCCATATCACTTTTCACAGTTGATAGGAAGTTGAAACAAAGCAGCACATCAATTCTTGCAACAAAGAATAAGGCCAGATAGGACTCTTCTTAATGCCATTTCTCTGTAATATGCAATTAGATCATTTATACAGAATACTGCACAACTTGCAGAATCCTTGCATGGAATAGTGCAAAACATACTTCAGTGTTTTGCTGTCTTCATATACAAATGTTAATGTCAATACTAACTTAACTTTAAATGTATCCATTTTTTCTTGCTTCATGTATTTTCAGAACTGAGCCATTTGAGAGATCATTCTTATTTTGTGCACTGTCAGAACAAGCACTTATTTTTAGTCATCAAGACTGTATTATCCAAAAGAAATAAAATTTCCATCTTAATATGGAAAGAAATACATTTGACAAAACACTGCACAATACCTCCAGCAAGCTGTTGCATGTAAGACTTTCTGATCACACAAATGGCCAACAGATCATGCTTAAAAAATAAGTTAAATTCCATTTTCTCTTTTTAATTAGATGGTTTAGGTAAGTTTTTGGGTGGGTTGTGGTTGTTTGTTTGGTTTGGTTTTGGTTTTTTTAATAAAGATAAATAATCGTTTGCAAATCTTTTTACACATTTTACTAGCTATATAGTATTCCTGTTAAGTTGCAGTTTGGAAAAGATTATTGCAAAAAAGTCATCTCAAGGAATGGGAGAGATTGCAAAAGCTTTCTTTAGTTTGAGGCAAACTAGCTATATCCCTGCAACTCCAGTCCTTATACAAAGCTTGTAATTTGGATTTGACCAATGTCTATGCTGCTATATGATGTTTGTGAAACTTTTGTACCACATGGAACTATTTACAAATGCTTATATTTAAAACTTTTGTAGCAAAGGATTATCAGCAATGATAGAATAATAGTTCTCTGTTAAATGAGCCTGGAAAGGGAAGTTTCAACCAGCATGAATGATTTCTGAGTGATGTCTTAAAGAGAAACAGTAATTTTCTGAATTCTAAATAGAACCTAAATAACCTTACCAGTAATAATTACATTAGTATTCTAACTTTTACCATCCCAGTTTTTGTGTGACTAGCACCCTTTAACACTTTATTCCATTTAATCTACTTTATCTGCCTTGCTGCAAATAGGATCAACTATTCCCTATAATTTTGAACATACCTGGTCTTTCCTTTTTTTAAAAGGTTCCAGAGAGACTTCACAGCTTTCTAGCCCAAGCTACATCCTAAAAAGTATTTTTGGACTAAGAACAAGCAAGTTTCTGTGCAGTATAGCTGAGCTGTTTGTTACAGGCAATTATAGAGAAACAGGTAAGATAGCAGGAAAAATTTATGAGCAGGCTCTGCTCTGTTCAAATCAGGTTTTCCTCCTTCTATTTGAGAGTTTTTAGCAGTTATTAGCATGCCCTTCGGCTTCAGTCGACTGTGCCAAAAAACCCCAATGATGGCCTTGGAAGGTGTCCACATCATTCTTGCCTCCAGTGGGCATTTTAATAGTTACTCTAACTGTACTAGAGAAAAATACAAAGTTTTGTCTGTAGACCTGTAATTAAAATAGAGCCTAGGGATATGCTGTACTAAATTACCAGCCAGAAAATACCCATGCAAGCTACAGTTGCAATTCAGTTTAAACATTCAGTTTACAACAAACCAGGAACATACTGATTTGCTCTTACTCAGCCCTCTTTTCCTCCAAGGGAGGGTTCCTAATTCTATTGGGGGGGGATGTAGAAACTTACACACTTTCAGGGAGGGGCAGGATGCAAAGAAATGACAACACACCACAATAGCTCAATACAGGAACCCACATACAGCATTTTGTTACAACAGGCTATTAGCTCAACCATTAGGTAAACATTTAACCAGATAAGCATATTCCTCTGTCTGCAGCCACCAGTTGTAGGTCAGCTGTCGGAAGTCAAAGTAACTTTTACATAGAAGTCACCCAATAGTGCATGGTGAGGGAGGAATTATTTGAAGGTCTATGCTGGTAACAGTTTTCCTTGCTTTCTAGTTCATCTCCTTGCTGACATTTAGTAAAGGTGTCTAAGAGAGTACAAAACAGTAGTGCAGCTTAAGGAAGAAGAGAGATGTATTGCTCTTGCATTAATGCTAAATGGTGCTGTTTATTTCTCAGTCCTCAGAAGACAATGGACAGTTTGAGTATCTTATTTAATTGATCACCTCAGAATGAAGGCCCACAGCCTTCGGATCTTAAAATACATAAGAATGGGAATTCCCTTCTTTCAACTGCCAGCTGCTCCCACAGCCAGTTAGTGCCACTCTATTCCTGAGCATCTCTACAACAGTGGATGCACTCTACATCTTTGATTACAAATGGAGATAAAAAAGGATATTCTCTGGCTAGACTCATTCAATACTTAAAGTACACAGAATTAATTCCTGAAAGAATTCCAGAAGTCTTAACTCAGGTCCTAGCTGGAAAGGAGTATCTCACCATCTCATGTTAATTTCATGTTAAATGGCCACCTTACAAAAAGCAAGTGTTTAAAGCCGGAAGTTACAGAATCTTTCTCTGTAATTCTCATTACAATTTTGTTTAATATTGTGCTTAAAACAGTCTTCCTAACACTTCTAGACAAACCCTGACTTGACAGCTAAGCAAGCCCCGTCACATTAGAAGTCTAGATTAGATGTGGGCACGAAAGCAAATTACATTGTACCAAGTGGAGGTATTGTTTCATGGAGCAACACATCACTAGGTGACAAGCTTCCTTTGAACTCCATTTTTCCTTCACGCTATTTGGTGAGCTCTTTGAAAATGATGGCCAGCATTGCTACACTAAATGATTGCAACTCAAAGATGCACAGGGTATGCATTAAGAACACAGACACAACTTACCTGGACAACCTTAAACCAAGAAAGCTTATTTCTTAGTGACTGCAATTCTCTTCCAGGGGAGGGGTTCACAAAATTTATTGAGGAACAATTCCACCCAAGTAGGTATATGTTAATGTATACTAGTAACTCAAGTTCAAAAGAAGGTAAATAAACAGGTTTAAAACTGGTGTTTGCAGCTGAGGAGTGCAATATTTGTAGGGAGCCAGCAGCCAAAGCAGGTAGCCAGCAGTCTCATGCACAGAACAGCTACTGCAAAGGCAGGACAGTTTTTTTTGTCCATGTCCTTCTCAATATTAGAACATCCATCAGGTCACAGCTTAGGTCACCATTTAAGGTAGGCAACAGCAAGCACCAAAAAAGCAGCAACAAAGCTAAGACTGAATGGAAGGATGCACAGGAACCCAAAGGGAGGAAGGAAATGCTACAGCTGTACCTTACGTATCTATACATACACACAAATACATTATCAATGCGGTCTACTTCATTTGCATTTTAAGCTTGCTTTCTGCTGGACCCAGTTTGAAGGAGTCAGAGAAGAGCAAGTTACATTTGTTTTAAACAGCACTGAAATGGAGACAGACTTTGGCTACTGAAGCATTTATTACTAACATACAAAATTAATTACAAAAAGATGGCTACAAAAAGTACACCACCACACACAACAGCAGGCACCTGGGTACAAACAGCATGAAATCTTGTATTTATATTGCATATTAAAAACATGGATGGATAACTATTTGGTCGGTCACTGGAACAGGCTCTCCAGGGAAGTGGTCACAGCCCCAAGCCCGTCAGAGTTCAAGGAGCATCTGGACTATGCTTTTAGTCATATGGTTTAATTTTAGGTAGCCCTGGAAGGGGCAGGGAGTTGGACTCAATGATCATTATGGGTCCCTTCCAACTTGAGACATTCTATGATTCTGTGGTCAGGTTACTAAGTTTATACAGTTAATGTTAACACTGTCACAGCATTTAAGTAACTCCAGCTGACTTGCTCAGAAACCCCACTTTCAGCTTCGGAATTCTGCACTTGCAGAACTTTTGTCATGAATTGTGTAGCAGCAGAATTTGAGACAGTCAGATCCATAATAATCAAATGCATGATCCGCACCAAACAAGGAATTTAAGCATACTTAGCTAGACTGCAGAGCTTTTAAAAGGCATTTCATAGTAGGTAAGGCTTTTATATCATTTTGGTACAGATTAAGCAACAAATCAGATGCTTTTAGCTATGGTTGGTTTCATTTAGACTAATGGTATTAAATACCATTAATAACCATGGTGAGGTTTCTTAACTTGACAGACAAACAAGGCATCTTGACAACAGTAAGCTACCAATATTTACGCACTCAAGACAGTTTTGAGTTTTTAGAGTGTCTTAACTACACAGGACAATACAGCCCATGCATAAGCATGTCCTTTGTATCATTCCCCTACTTGTATGTTTAAGGAATTTTCTCCAAGGCTTTTTTCACAGTTACACTTGCTAAGGCCACTTGTTTGGTCAGTCAGCAGAGTACATGCATGCTATGCAGTTTATTCAATAGTGTGTTCAGGCTGTTTGTCTTTCTGGCTGGAAATTTTCTCCCCTTCACCTTTGCTCTCAGCATGCTGAATGCCAGGCAGTTGTGGGTAAAAGGGACCTACCAGCCAGTTGAGCGGCGTGTTGTTAACAAGATAATCCATCACATCATCCAGAGACTCCTTCATTTTCTTCAGCTGCCCTTTGCTAGTGGTAAGAAAGCTGTCTGATAATTCTTGGAGGGAGGATGCTGACCAAAAGCTCTGGTAGACATCACCTGCCATTGACCCAACACTGTAAACCTGATCCTGCACATTCTGTGGCAGCCCCTGTAGGCTTGAGACCAGTGTGAGGCAGGTGGTCTGAAGCTGCTGAGTGAGGCTCCGTGCAATAGCTAGAGTTCTTGACTCAATATGCTGGAAACAAAAAGCATGACAGCACATTAGTATCTTTTTATGACTGTAGCAGCTTTATGTTGATCAAGATACATGAAGAAGGAAAGTACAGAGGGTGTAAGCAAAATAACGCTATAGCAGATAATAAAACAGGTCTTAAGTCTGAAGAGTCAGAGACTTGAAAGTACTTGCTATTTCTTCAATGCTCAAGTACTTTGTGGAATAGAAACATTGGTAGCTTCCGCTTATCAGCAACAGGTAAGTAAGCTCTTGTTTCAACTCTGGATAACAAATCAGAGCAGGTAAGTATATTCTAATCAATGAATCACTGTTTAAAGCTACCTATAAGACTCAGTGAGTCTGTGTCTAAGACTGCTTTATGCTGACAAACTGTTATTTCTGGTCTGGCCATATCAGGTAAGTGAGTCTTACCTAATCTAGATATGGATATCCCAACACAAGTTCACATGCTAAACAGGATAAGCACCCTCTTGAAGGGAGAGCAAACCCCAGAGTGTTTACAGGAAGTAGCCTCTTTTAAGAGTTTGGGTGTCCCGTACTTTTCATAGCAGTCACTAGTCAGCTGCCCTGAGCTTTAGCATTCAGATTTCACACTTGCACATAAGCTTCCGTGCTGCTAAGATGCTGCACGCTTTGGGGACTGTTAGTTTGCCATTACGTTGGCAGTATACAAGCCATTTATTTCTGGTTACAGCTATTTACCTCAGCGCTATGCAGTTCATCACCATCACTTTGGCCCGTATTTTTCTTCCATTCTACCCAGGATTGATAAAGCTTTTCCTGAGCATCAAGAAGTTTCTGATTGGCACTATTCATGTTCTTTCTGGCATACTCGATCTGAAATAACAGCCAAATAAGGAAGTAAAGCAAAGAGTCCAAACAGTTCCATTAGAGCTATGCTACCTTACCTGCTCTGTAATCTCCTTTTTAAATACTTTTAAAGTTCAGTATAAAAGACTTTCAGGAATATAAGAGTGTGTTCCTTCTCCTCAAAGAGGAGACAACTGGAAGCAGTTTTGAGATGTTGTGTAGTATATCCCTCTGCCTTGGCTTCTCCCCCCTCCCCCACTAGCATCCTACATAATGATTTGAAAGTGTATAGAAGGCCATGACTCTTTATGCACAGTTTGTCCTGTACCTAGAGGTACATTGTTAGGATAAGACTACTGAAGTACCCAGGAACACTCAGAAATACCCGCAGCAAGAAGAGCAAGCCCATAAAGAATCTGATATTTTATTAACAAAAAGGACTTAAAGGACTGAAGTGTTTCTACGTTGCAAGACACTTTCTTCACTGAATGAAGTCTGTATCAAATCCAGCACTCAAACAGGAATAGCATTTTGAACATATCACTTCTGTTTCTGCAGTGCTTAAAATAACAAGCAATTGCTGGTTAGTTTACAACTCAGCCTGATTTAGGACCCCTCCTGAATGGTGGTGAAAAGCTCTGAATGGGAAGTGCTTTGTATTTGGAAATTGCATTTAGTCCAAGAGCGCAATTCCAGTTTTCGTATGCCTCTTTTGGCTGCTTTCTGCACTCCAAAACTATGCCAATATTTGCTTTTTTTACCTCAAGTGAAAACTTAAACTTACCAGACTAACAGTGTGGTGGAGCTGCAAGATTGTCTCCTGGCTTTTCTGTTTAGCATCTCTAACTTTGTTTAAGGCTTGTTGGTAGGCACGTGTGCGGACCTTTGAAGACAGGGATCCTAGTCTAATGTAGTAGCTTGGCTTCTGAACTCCAACTTCAAAACCTTCAACTTTTGCAGCTTCTTTCTCTAAATATGTAGAAAGGAAGCAGATTGACCACTGGAAGAAAACTTAAGAGGTCTGAGGCAATTTTATGTGTTTCGTAACTGCTGAATACTGGACATGTTTAGCAGTCCTTTAGCACCAGGGTAGGCTGATAGGCCACCATTCTTGGAAACCCTTACCTTCACTCTGCTTGCCTGCAGAGAAGATGCTATTACAACCAGCAAGGCAAAAGGCAGTTTGGGAAGCATGTGCTCCCTCCCCACTATGAGTAAGTAATAAATGGATGATTGCTTGCTTCTCTGCAATACGAGCATTCCAACAAAATCAAACCTTGAATTGGTCTTACCTAGTTCTGCTTCTGTTAGTGGGAGATACTGGTCTACAAGGGTCTCCGATTTAGTGAGAGCACTGTCCACTCCACTGCTCACCATTTGCACCACACGACTTCCCAGGACAGTGTTAATGCTGCCATTGACAACTGACTTGGTCATTTCTACGCTGTCTTGCACTGCTTCTTTAGTCTTGCCCACAACTCCAGTGATTGTGTGAGCAACAGTTTCCTTGGCACCAGTCACAGTGGTTGTTACAGCTTCTCTGGCTCCGACAACTACATCCTTGGCATTGGCAACAACCTGCCATAGGAAATATGTTGATTCGCTAAAAATATTTCCTAGTGAGAGCTGCATAATCCAGGAAATAAATTTATGCTAAAGATTGTACAAGTATCAGTTACCTAGGAGAAATTCTGCCCTGAAAACATACGTACAAGACAAATCATAATATGACTGCCATGCAGCCTTCAGCTCAAAACACTTCAGTGCACATAATCCAGGCACTATTTGCTTCACAAGGAGCAGGAAAGAGACAAGAACTCAAGTTTAAAAAAAAAAAGCCACCAGTGAACAGCAGCTATAGATAGACATGTCAAACGGTGGACAAATTTAAAAAAAAAAAAACACAAAACAACAACAACAAAAAAGAGGCTTAATGGCTGCCCAAAGGCAACAAACAATTCTACAGAAACACTTTTCACTTCCTTATTGCTTCTGAGCTGTGCTTTAGACATGGCTTATTGAAATCTGACTCCCTGTATTTAGTGGTAACAGAAAAGAGGAAGGGTGTATAGTTCTTTTGTTTAGTCTATGTACATGGAAGGAACTTACCTTGTCAGTGGGTTGATTCAGTATAGGCAGTCTCTCTTCAATTTTGTCTAGACCTATACACGCATAGTTGTTGGCAACTACAACTATAAAAGAAATTACAATAGTTGATTTTAATTTGGGGTTGTTTTTTTTCCCCTTAGTATAACTCCCATTGAGAATTTCTCATGTGAGAGAGCTCATGCAACAATGCTCTTGAAGTAGTTTCCTCCTCTTTTCAGGGAGATTTGAGGCAGCAAAGCCCAAGAACAAGGGAGGTTTACAGTGCCAGAAAAAAAAGCTCACTTGCAGGCAGAGAAAATCCATCCAATACTTTACAACTGTTATAACAAGCTAAGCACCTGGCCTTCTGCCACTTCATGAAACCAGGCTCCTGGTTACAACAGCCTTGTGACACTGCTGCCAAATTTAACCACAAGTTGTTCTCAGCAAGAGAAAGTAAAAAAGTAGCATTTTAAAGCAGGTGAAAGGTGAGGAAGGTGTTGAGCAAGAGACAACACAACCATCTCGCATATCAAGAGGAGTCAGTTTAGTATTACGAAAGCTGGAAACTACTTTGGCTCTGGATTTTTTTTTTTTTTTTGTAAAATCATACCCATCTGTAATCAGTTACTCAACAAGCCAGGCAACAGGTTCAGTCAGCTACCTGAAACAGCACTCCAGACCAGCATGACCATGCTAAACTGTAAGCGCGTCTGGATATACAAAGCAATCAGTTGAATTAGAGTTAACAACTCCATCTTTGCCTTACTTTGTGGTTCCAGTTTCTGGATGATAGGCATAGCACTTGTCATGGCTACTGAAGTAATCGTCTTCACTCCTTTCTCTGCTATCTCACATACTGACTTCAGATAAGGATGGTTATCCTTTGTGGTAATGTAAGCTGTGGACACCATATCATAGGTGGAGCTCACCAAGGGAAGGTTGACAACCCTTGATACAATGTTCTGTTTAAAAGACAAACAGGTTAGTTGACTCCTATTTTTCTGAAGTAGACATAAAAAACTCTGGGGCTAACTCAGATGTACCTGCTGTGGATCAATTGCCGCCAATGCCATTTTTCAGGTCTTGAATCTTACACAGCCTCTGAAAGAAACATATCTGAGTTACAGCATCCTCATATCCACTCCACCTAATCACCAGACTTTGAAACCAACAACCCTTTTGTAATCAACCCCATTGATCAAGGGGATTAGGATGTTCACATTCTTGCATACAGGAATTACATTTTATTGTAGCAATTTGTAAATCCCAAACTTTGTTTCCCAATTACTTTGTTTGGTTTAGGCAACACAAGTAGGGCACATGCAAGGGATGGGCTTTGAGGTACAGCAGTTCATTGCAGAATTACCAAAGAGTTACCAACTGATGGATTAATTTGTTTTTCTAGAGGAGAGAGACACACTTGTGCTTATCTGTTGAGCCAGGACAAAAAAAAACACTAGCCAACAAGTCACTAAAATTCTAGTTTAGGATGTCTAAGTCAGATGAAGAATCCACCACCAATATCTTTAATCAGATTAGATCTTCTGTAAGCATAAGGGAGTCAAGTTTGAAGTTTAAGTCATCACTGCCATCCAAATCTCAAAAACACATGGCGGATTGAAGTACTCACTTCAGTGACCTCAGCTCAATTCTCACAAGTCATTCCACTAAACTCACAGAGTTTATTATATCTAATGCCATGCCTGTTACCCATGTAGGGCATTTAGCATTCCTCTAACACACAGAACACAGGACTTTTCCACTGCAGAAAGTAACTCTCCTTTAAGCTAACTTAGACTTACTTATTACCCATCCTGTGCTGAAACAGGCTGCAGACACCAGTCATTCAACAAGCCTATGCTACTGAATTATTTTCCAACATCTATTCCCATGGAGAAAAAGCTAACAGCTCTCCCCATATGAACCCTGTAACAGGAGAGGGGCATTGCAGTACCACATAAGGAGAACACACAGAAGTGCACTGTCATCCTATGCATGCATGCAGTCGGAACTAGATCTGCAAGAAGCCGTTTTTGCACTGATGGTTTCATGTGACCCTTAAGTTCCAGAAAAACCTGCATAAATGAAAGCAACAGAAAGGCAAGCCAGAAGTCAGACCTCAAAACAACTGTGGTTTTCAAGGCCTTCTGCTATGTTTCTTAAAAAGCCAACAGCTGCTTTCTTTCTCATATGACAGTATCATGAGTGTGTTAATATTCTGCCTGGGGTCAAGTAAAACCTTTCCCCATTACATAATGGGGAACAAGGACAAAGGCATGCTGTTATTAACATTTTATGGGCATATTTGCACATATTAACACACACATGCCATAAGGCAATGCCTGCAATGAGATTAACCACTGTACAGGGAACGTACAAGCAAGTAATAGGCAAGGGTTACAACAGTAACAGAAGTTTTCCTTCCACCAATCAAGTATTGAAATACCCCCAGAAACATGTTATATTTCTCACACAGCATTACAAGTCAGATTACTTACAAGTACAACTGGATTTCACTTTAAACCTCAAAGCATGCTGTGGAACAGAAGAGGCTAACCCTGCAGAATCTGGCCTCTGAAGGAAGAAGGGCCCTTTATAAGGATTATTCAGTATTTGTAATGCGTCCCAAAAGATCCAGCCACACATTGCATGGATTTGAATTTTAGTCATTAAAATAAGAGAGTTAAGTCTGTAAAGTTATTTCTGCTCTTCAAGACAGGGAAGATCGCTAGGATCTTGTGGAGTTTCAGAGATACCTTGAATAGTTTCAGCTCTGGCAAAAGTGAGATCCACTTCACTGGAGCAAGTAAGCGAGATGCCCAAATCAAAGCCCACGGTACAAAAGCCTTTCGGAGACAGCAAAGGATCTTCAAGAGGAAAGTGACTAAATTAAGCCAAGAATTTCTTTTCTACTTCCCCCCCTCGCTATGGAAAGACGTTAAAGACCAGAAAGCAGCACCAAGAGCCAGGCAGACGAGTCAAGGAGCTTGCCCCGGCTAACCGCAGTGCCCAAGGGAGGAAGCCGCCCCAGTTTTCAGGTGCCACCACGGACCTCGTCAGGGACGGGGCAGTCCAATGCCTCTCCCGGGGCCTGACAAGCATCTCGGGACTCTCCGGTCCCGGGAGTGCCCCGAGCGGCCCACCGAAATACACCGGGCGGAGGGACCGCAGGGGCGGCCCCGCAGCGAGCCGCAGAGGGAGCCGGAGCCCCCGCCCGCTCTGCCGGCAGGCTCCACCATATTGCGGAGTCAGGCCCGCGAGGCGAGCGGGCGGCGGGCGCTCCAGCCGCGGCCGACGAGAGCTGGTCCGGAGCGCCGCGGAGCGGTCGTACTCACCCGGGGAAGAAGGGAGGGAGGGAGAGAGGGAACGCGAACCGGAACCGCCGCCGCCGACTGGCGACGCCGGGCCTCGCCCCGCTATTTATAAGGAGCGCCCGACGCCGGCCGCGCGCTGCCCGCTCTCTCGCGAGAGGAGGGAGCGTCACCGCCGCTGTACGTCACCGCCGGCCGCGGGCGGCTGGACGGGCGGGGCTGAGCGTGTCTGGGCAGGGGAGGAAGGAGGTAGCGTCCCCCGTTGCCGCCCAGCAGCTGAACGGGAGGGGAGAACGTAATCCAAAAAAAGAAATCTTAGTAAAGGAAACTCTTGTTCCACTGACGCTTCAGAAGGCCAGTTCTAAGTATTCAATGCAAACAAAAGGGCCAGAAAGAGTGGTTGATGCAGGCTTTCAGAGGAGGCCTGTAGACCCGCAAGTGGCCTAGCCAGGAACAGACAGGTTACAAACAGAATACTGTCTCTCTCATGAAATTCTTCCAGCTCATCTAGTTGGGAAGAAAACGAGGCAAGAGATTTGGCTCTGTTGGTCTTAAATTAATCACCTCTTTTCCTTCACCCAGCACATCTTAACCAGGACTTGTCCCACGTGGGGCTAGAATGCAGGGTGAACTGAAACTGGGGACAGCCAACCCTGAGACCGCCACGCAGCCAACCGTCCCAAAGTGAACTTCCTGCTTGGAAAGGCAGACAAGCCTCCAGTCTTCTCCAGTGCTACGTGTTCAGTTCAGCATGCTCACAGATAATCGTCTCAGCACATTTAAACATGCATTTGGTATGCTGTAACTTTCATAATTCCAAAGGTGCACTTCACTTTTAACCTATAAACAAATGAGATGGACATCACAGTTAGGGATATCAAAATGGCAGAAAATGATAGTTGTTGACAAAGGTCCTGTCGTGGTTTAACCCCAGGCAGCAATTAGGCACCATGCAGCCGCTCACTCACCCCCCCACACCCCGCAGTGGGATGGGGGAGAGAATCGGAAGGAAAAAAACCAAAGCTTGTGGGTTGAGATAAGGACAGTTTAATAGGACAGAAAGGAAGAAAATAATAATAACAATAACAAAATAGCAATAATAATAATAATAATAATAATAATAGAATTGGAATATACAAAACAAGTGATGCACAATGCAACTACTCACCCTTCGCCAATTGATGCCCAGTTAGTTCCTGAGCAGCGAACCCCTCCCAGGCCAGCTCCCCCCAGTTTATATACTGGGCATGATGTCACATGTTATGGACTACCCTTTTGGCCAGTTTGGGTCAGCTGTCCTGGCTGTGTCCCCTCCCAACTT
>JAVJGG010000074.1:46217692-46228091 GCA_035590195.1 Aviceda cuculoides | reverse complement strand
GTACTCCTCCCAAGTTGCCCGCCCTTCCTTCCAGAGGTGATAAACTCTCCTTTTTTTCTTGACTCCTAGCAAAAGTTACATGAACTTACACTGGTGAAGATCTGGTCACTATGTTCTGCTTTATTTGCCAAAGCTTTGTTCCATATTATACCAGTTACTTGTGTAACATGCATTCTCTGGATAAAAACAAAGTCCTTCACGCATGCCACTCAGAGATCTATGTACCAATTCATTAGGTACTTGCAGGTGGTTTTTTTCACCAGGCATGAACTTGGAGCATAGATCATCAGGCCAAGTCAGTGACATGCTGTGCATCTTTTTTTATGTATATATACATAAATTCTGTATATACTCCAATGTGTGTAATGAAAAACATCTTTCTTCTAAGTTTTGAGGAAAAAAATGGGAAGGTACTAAGGGCTGCATAAGCTGGATTCTTATCATAAGTAATTCAGTTTGAATATTCTTGTCAACACTGCAATACGTAATCTAAAAATATTCTCTCAAAGTGCCATAAATTACTAAGGAAGGTTTGAAATACTTTGTCCTTTTCAAAAAAGTAATGCTGTTCTCACATATATAATATCTGAATCCATATGCACTGTATCTTTACTAAGATGTATAGAATACCTTCAGTAGTGGTATATCTGTGTGGAAAACCTTTTAGTATTACAGTACTTTCCATCTTGTAATATGGCTCTGGCTCTGGATACTAAGTCACCAAGAATGGGCAGATTTGGGCTTAGTTACAAATTTTCTATGAAGGACCTAAATACAGTGGAAATGTGATTGGACTTGTTTAGTCATTAGCTCCAGGGAGGGGTAATTCTGTCCCAAACTGTATGCAAAAGCAGATAACCTCTCCATGTTTCCCTACTTAGTAATTTGATGGCAGATGACTGGAGGTAACACAATTAAGAGTGCTCTTGCTCTGCTATCTACTAAGAGAATATCAAGAACAACTAATAACATAACGTAACCACACCACAAGATACTTCAAAAAGCATTTTATACCCTATTCTGTTAAATAGGATTATGGCTTAATGTTCATTCTAGCTGCAAATACCACTACTTTCTCTCCTTGGGAATTTATATGCACTTTCTATTTAAAAACAGAAAAAAAAAAAAAAACCAAGAGGAGAAAACCAGCATTAGATAGGCAAGAGGAATGAGAAGACCCTAGAAACAGATTAACATGTGGTAACAGAAATACTTCTAATAAGCCGGAAAAATATAGAAAATAATGTTTTAAAAATTCTTAGTTTGGTCAGAATTGAGAAGAAAGCTTGCTGTACCTAAATCATAGCTACTCCAACTAAATTTTTATTAGAATGCGTTGTCGTTAATATTGTTTTAAAGATAGGCTATTCTGCAAAATTTTGTAGGTGTTTAAAAGAAAACCAGTAAACTTATAATGGAATATGTGAAAGTATGGAAAATACAATACCAGTTTCTCATTAAGATACTTGATGATCCAGATTCTAATCACACTAAAGCTTGTTCACGTCTTTTTTAACAGTATAAGGAACCTTTCTATTTCTAGACTTTTGCAAATAGGACAAATTATTACTTTGGAAATACAGGTATTTTAGTGTATGAATAAGTAAGTTTAGACTTCAAGCTACAGTACAGAGCTATTCTGAAATTAATATTACTCTACATGTATTAAACTGTACCTATATGCTCGTAATATAAAACACCAAAGGAACAGGTTCTGCTGGTGTACAACAGTATCCAGTTATGAACCTATAAAGCTCTTTATAAATATTATTCACACCACCATTTTAAATATAATCAAAATAACAAAAATGAATGTACAATTAATGGTTTATATCTTTCATGTTTTGGAAGTGCCAAAGAATACTAGATTTATATAAAGTTTGAGCTCTCATCATAGATACATTAAAAAGAACATGAGTATCACTGTACTGCAGTAAGTACCTTAGAAGTTCTATATTCACACAATGTCATAGAGCATGTGGCATCAGTCCATGCTTTCAGTTAAATTTAGTTACTCTAAGCCTGTTGCACTTGGGCATGTGGTGGTGCGTTTCTTCCCCCTCTCTGGGCTGATCTACAAACTTGGGAAGTCTCACTAGGCCTTAGCATTTGTGTAATGAGTTGGGCAGTTAAGTGTCCCTTGATCATACCAGGAACTCCTGCGTGGAGCTGCACTGACCGTAGCACGGACTCCTGTTGCCTGATGGAGGCTGGGGACAGCAGTAGGGATAATTAGTCATTTCCTGACAATCTTGGGACATATCTCAGTCCTCTCCTGACAGCCTTGGACCATCCCATATCTGAATCTTAAGTCATTCTCTGACAGCCTTGGAGCCTTGCTTATCTGAATCGTAACTCATGTGAAACAGTACCAGCGCTACTGGAATCCCAGTAATTTGCTGGTGACTAAAGCCAATCACCTCCCGAATCCATAAAGAGCAATACTAAGTGAGACCCTTTGGGCTCTCCTGGGCTGCAGCAGGCTGTGACCAGCATCTCCCTTGGAGTGGGACGCCTCTCAGAGCTCGCAAACTTTTCATTTTGTGAAGATCAGACGTCTGTCGCTGAAAGCCAATGAGGAGACTTGGGCTGACCACTCTGCTCCTTGAGGCTCAACCCTTTGCCCATTGAGAAAGATGCCAAAGCATTTGATGTGAATAGTTTCACTGAACTCGAGAAGAATTTTAAACAGGTATACCTCTTTTACTTGCTTATATGTATACCCCTCAGCATCTTTGTGCATGTGTGTTTGTACTAACCTGAATATTCTATAGCAATTTTATTACAAATACTGCTTTTCAAATCTATAGTCAGAGTCACTGTTGTGAACTTTATTTAACTGTGAATGAGTCTCAGGCTGCTATTATACTCATAAACCCTGTAGATACAAACCGTTGACCAAGTCTGAGACTAGGAGTTGACCCAGCCGCACCTAAACTCTAACAGGAGTTTAGAAAGCAAGGCGGTCTCCTCTGAACCTCATGACTCAACACAAGGGTCTCCCCTACCTTTTTAAATTCTGGATCTCTGTACAAAACACAAGAAATCAATTCTAACTCTATTTTTCTTTTTATGTTTCTCTTTTACCCTATTGCATCTTTGGTCTCTGTATACATAGTTTTTGTTTGATCCTGACTTAATTTTCCTGTATATGTTTCATCCATGTATTATGTAATAGACTGAACTTTGCCATCAAATTCTGTGAAGTTGTGCTTTTATATAAATTCCTATTAAATCTTTTTTTCACTAACACCATTGGAGGTGATTCTTTAAGTGGTCCATACCACTCCTTTTCATGACAGGGCGACACATAAGCAAGGCTGACTACCTTTACCAGACAACTATTTCTGAACTAATTCGTATCAGTGTATTTCACGCAGTGCTACCCATACATTTATTCTTGCCATTACTAATTTTATTTGTAAAATAACATTTGCTTTCAGACAATTCAAGGAAAATCTGTTGTTTGTATGTGTTTGGATTATCTCAGATTGAAACAAAGTCTTCACAGAGGTTTCCAATGTTTCATATGTAAACCCATATAAACAGTTAAATGAAGTCTGAAGATACTGTTTTAGCAGAGATACATTTTTCTATTTGAGTCCTAAGTTTTCTAGTCAATAGTAATGTCAAATTTTAACAATACTTTGCATTTTTTATGTGGTTTTATCTCGCTATCTCACAATGTTACAGAACATATTATTTATACAAGATTATGATTAGAACAGAGAGATTAAGGAATTTATATAAGCTAGTTTAAAAGTCCAGGAGAAGGAGTAGAAATACAGTGCTGTGTGTATTTCTTGTGCCTTTGTGTTATGCTCTGCCTATTAGATTTTGCTGTTTCCTGAAAATGAACATTCCATGTAAATGAACAGCATGCATCTGCACATTTTGCTGCCAGATAGCACTGATGTGATCATATACCTAAACTGTTTCTTAGTTATGTGACATGTAACAAAATCAGGAAAGAAGTGGAGAACTGTAGCAAAGATTCAGTGAAAAAGCATAATGAGCGGTTTCTCTTCTGAAAACAGTGGAGAAATGCACAGAGCAAAGAGAACACAACCTTCTAAGGTCATGACTGAAACCACCACCCATGGTAAACTGCAGAGAACTCTATTTATTTACTTCAGAAAGGTGAAAGGCTGAGGCACTCCTAAGCCAATGACATAAACCCTGGGTAGGGAGATATCCTACCTCATTCCTCACTCATCTGATGCCAGAAATATGTTACAAGATCCTTTTCCCCAGCTTTTTTAAGCAGGTGATAAATAACTTGAACGGATAGGCCTCTGGGAATGCTGCAGTCTTTTATGTTCAAATGAAAACACCATTACCTGAGAAAACAAAAGGGCTAGGCAGCATTCATCTAGCTGTTTACCTATGGAGCCCTGAAAGAGAATCACTTCTGTACTCTAGGTCTCTCCAACAGAATCAAATATTCTTTCTACGTACAAACCAGCCTCTGTACTCAGTCTATTCTCACATCTGACTTCACACCCTTTTTCCTGTAAAGCACTTAGTAAATGAAAAAGGAACTATGAAAGGAAAAAAAAAAAAAACCCAACACATATATACACATTTGCTGTATTTACATATGCTCTGGAACATGGGACCAAACTCCATTATTCACACTGAGTGATAATTTTTCCCCTTGAGGGAAGGGTCTCAGGTAGGTGCTTCAAGGATTAAAATCATAACAGTGGACTTGGCTTCTAAGTCCACTTACCCCAAATGTAAATCATTAAGTTTTTTTGTAGAAACCTGAACTGTCTGGATGAGGCAGCTCTACCTCCTGTCCCACACCTCCAAGAGTACTTATCTGCTTCCACAGTAACTAGACCTGCTATGAGTAAGCAATTGCTTTTCAGAGCTACTTTCTGAAGGACTCCTTAAGCTGACTCACTACCTTGGGAGAGGAATCCCTTTGCTGACACCTTTCTTTTGCTTGCAAGAGCATTTGTGAAGCCATGAGAAAACTAAACCTGTGGGTTTGTTGTTGGGGTTTTTTTTGTTTTTTTTTTAATTACATTAGCTGTGTAGCTTTATTCACTCCACAAGAACATGAGCTGTCTTGCCAGCATAAAAGAGGTAAGAAGAGAACCAAGAACTAGGCACTGGGATGTGATGGAGGCATCCCCCATTGGCTTGAAGTATTTGTGGAATCACAGCCTGAGTTAATGGGTCTCAGATTGCATTAAGATGTCTGTCCCTGCAGACATACTAAACATAGTCTTCATTAGTATGTAGCCAAAGATCCTACCATGAGAACTGCTTAACAGGAAGCTTTTCCTCTCATATGTGTCCTCACACAGTAGGATGGCTGAGGACATGTGGCTGTCACTGAGATTAGATAATGGGCAGTAACAGGGAAGAAGTGTCTAGAGGAGGGGTGGAGTCAGAGGGCAGAAAAGTAGTAAGAAATCTACAGTCAAGCAGCAGTGGCCTGTGGTTAATTCTCAGGGAGAAACCCCCCCACTCCCAGTGAGGGGTAACTGGTGGCATGCAGCTCCCAGATGCCTGGGTTCATACTCAAAGACTCTCACAACAGCATTAGTCCCCAGCCACCTCACTGCTCCCTTCTCAGAAAGCATTTTGCACTTCCCTAGTGTAAGAATTGTTGCTACTTTAATTCTTAAATGAAAACAGCAATATAATGATAATGTTTATTTTTACTTGCCTCCATTTCCTTTTCTGTTTTGTTCAGTTTTCTAGGAGCATGTGCATTTCCAACGGTATCTATGAGACTTAACAAGGAACATGCTATTAATATAGGCAAAGCTTTCCACATCTACCCTTTATCTTTCTGTTAAGGAGAAACAAAATAACAAATTAATTTTACTCAGTATTAGGCACTTCCAATCAGTCCTCACAGGACCAACGGAAGGCTAGTTGGGCAGGCTCTATTTTTTTAAATAAATGAGCTAAATGTTGTAGTTAATCATGGATTTTGAAGCCAAGAAAAATCATTAGCTCATATCGACTTCTTCAGACTACACAGCAGTAAACAATGCTTCCCAGAAAAGCAGCCAGATTTAAGTATCTACCATCTATCAGTTATTATTACATGGTAAGGAACCATGTCTTATTTCACATCTGAGTTTGCATGGCATTATATTCCAGCTGCTATTTCTTGTTCCTTTTCTCTAAATTAAAAAGTCCTATTTACCCTTTGTGAAGGTACTTATTTATTCTAATCAAGTCAACCCAAATATTTTGATAAACTGAGCAAGTTAACGATCTTTTAGTCTCTTTGTAAGACATGTCCTCCAGGTATTTTCAATATATTCAGCTGAAATCATAGCACCTCTAAACTAAACTACGTATCTGTTTTCTCTAACATTGCCCTTTTCAGTGTAAAACATAAATAGATATCGTGGCGACACAATATTCCCCAAGGACAGATAACCATTTCTGCCCCAGACTATCAACATCTTCTGTTTAATATGAACTGCTTGGATATTCTCCTTGCCCTGACTGTTATTTTATGTATCTGTTACACACATTACACAATGTGATTACAAGTGAAAGAGAAACCAAATCAAGTTCACAGTCACTTTGCTGTGCTCATTGTATTGCAAAAGTCTAAATGGAACAAAAGTAGTTATCTGTGATGACTATTATGATGAAAACAGTGAAGACTTCAGATAATGAGAATTTCAGGGTCTATGGTACTGAACTGGTTACAAGAAATGAGTTTTCTTGGAAAGTAAAAATGAGGTTATGTTACTAAAACAGCTAATAAGATCTAGGTAAATACCTACAGGTTGTAAGTCAGGTTAGATAGGCAAGGGACAGAGTGAGTCAGCATAAACCGACCTGAACTTTAAAACAAAATTCATGTTCAGAAATATTCATATTAGGATAGGATCAATTATCTCATCAATTACAGGTAGATCAAAAATCACATACATCACAAATCTGAGTGTAGTTACAAAACAACTATCTTTGTGCATTTTCACTCATGCGGGCTGGCTGGTCAGGTTCGGCACGCAGCAGCATATGGAACATTCAGTTGAGTAGAGAGAAGTGGCTGTTGAGTAACAGCAAACCCAGGAACCTGCTAAAAAATACAAAGCAAAAGCTAACAGCAAAGACCAGACAACAGAGAGTCCTAGCAGAAACAAACACTGGAAGAATCTTGTGCTTATTTAAAAACCCATTTTCTATAGGTTGCCCAAACCAAGAGGTACCATGCTCAGTCCTTTTTAGCAGGAGTAACCTCTCTTTTTCGACTGCTGGGGACTCATGTAAGAAATAACACTCAAGGAAATTATAAGCATTTTGAAAACAATTCTAAGACCTGTTTTCTTCTAAGATGGACACAGAGAGACTGTAACTGAAAGCTTTTAAAGGGAAAGGGAACATGTTTCCAGAAAAATAAACATAGAAAGCCTTAAGAAGATAAATATTTTAAAAAATTCTGCCACGTTTTATGCAGAGAAGATTGAGATAACTTGATTTTTTAAATGAATAACTTCCAAGTATTCCTGAGTTCAGGCCAGTATTTTAAGCAGCATGTGTTAATTCATCAAAGATGACTGTATAAAGAAAGGGATCCCTCTGCTCACCTGCTGGTATTTACAAAGACCTTTCCAGCAAGAAAGGCCTGTCTAACTTGGGGTTTGATCTCATAACACAGTGACAACTAGAGAAAACTTCCAAGACTGGACTGAAATTCTAACACTTTCTGACAAAATGGTGTTTTTCAGATAAATGGGTTTGCTGAAATAGCATTGTCAATTACAATTACATTTTTAATTAAAGTGAATCAGATACATGTTTTAACCTGAAGCTATGTATGAAAATTACTGTGTGTTTACCCTGTCTCTGTATGTCACTGATTAAATTATTAAAGCCTGAAAGAGCTTGTGAATCTTCAACTTCCACCCCATATCATACAGTCTGAGTGAATAAATTGTGAAATTATAACGAGCTGTACAGTAAGATGAAACACTTGGACTCAGAGCTTTCTATCTTATACAGCTATTCAAAAGTAAACAATGATCAGGATCTTCCGCATACTACACTGACAGCATTACTTCAAGCAATTTTTAACAGATTGCGATTAGCGGAACTCCTTGGAACAGCAGGCAACCATCCCTTTGTTCATTTTCATTATCCCCTTTCTGAACAAAACTCCTATTCCAAATGTCAATTCCAAAAGCCAGAGAAGATGAAGTGGTCTCTGATGTCATGTCCCTAATTCATAAGACTCTGGAGGCAACTACAGGATTAAGGAATGAAGTCTTCCAGCAGTTATGAAGAAATTATCAAGTACTCAGTCAGGAATCTGTAAAGGGAAGGTCTTTTTATTCCCAAGGACTCAAAGTAAGCTTATCACAGACTCAGTCGGCATAAATCCTCACCTATGCCTGTCAGAGGCACCCAGAGTAAACAAATTATTTGCCCCAACAAGGCTAAAGGATCAGGCCTTACTGGAGTTGTAGATCTGGCAACTGGTGACAAATCAAAGTCAAGACAATTCTTGAAAACTCTCTGAACATATCTTGAACAGGATTTTTTTGTGCTACTAACATGGAAATGAAATGGAATGATTTGCTATAACGTAGAATTCTTAAATTATAGGTTTTCAGCATCAGTCATGAGCTGCCTGGCACATGCATACTACTGAGAATTATTTTTTAACAACAAAAAAAATTATTTTTAAATTATCTGCTCCTCTTAAAAGATAATAAGGGCAGGATAGATCACAAAGCTCACGATATTCCAGAAAAAACTATTATTTTATGTGCAAGGATCAGAGCTAACCTCTCTGGGCCAGAGAGGTACAAAAAGACATAAATTAGCTGCCTTTCTTTTAGCCTCTTTCTCTCCTTTGGGTAGATGGAATTTAATGATGGCATGAGCCATGTAGTGACACACATCTGGGGTTACAGCAACACCACTGCCCACTCCATCCTCCCATCTCTTGTCTTGTGCTTGACATTGGTGTTTCACGCCAGTCACTGAGACCTTGGCCATGTCTTCCCAGGGCCCCATCAGGTTGCTCTGGCCATGGCAGACGTCTCCAGGCACAGAGAGCAAGGGGTCTTCCCTCCTGCCCTTCTGGTAAACTGGAATAACATCGGCTAGCTTCCAGTCAGCAGGGACATCCCCAGACTCTCAAGACCTCTGCTAGATGAGTGAGAGGGGTCCTGCTGTAACATCTGCTCCCTCCTCCAGTACTCTGTGATGAATCCCCTCAGGCCCCAGGGAGTTACAGACATTCACCTGACAGAACTGCTCCCTTACAACTTCAATGAAATGCACTCCTGGCCTCCCAGGGCCCAGGCATGCCCCTCTGAACTTGTCTCTACTGCTACAGCTTGCCACCTTAATGGAGAATGCACCGAGCAGTGATCGGGTAATAAGAATCACCTACTAAGCGAGCAGCCTTGTCCGGGCTGACGGCTGAAATGACTTGCCGAAGCCCCTTTCCGACATTTTCTTTTCTGGTACAAACCAACACCTGAGAGAAGCCCTAGCCAGGGCACAGCCCGGCGCCAACCGGGGACGGCACCCCACAGATCCTTAACCCTCACCCCGCTGCCTGCCTAGAGAGGTCCCCCGGCCTCGCCCCCTCTCCCTCACACACGCCCTCTGCCTTCCCGCCGCGGGGCCCAGGCAGGCACGCACGCACGCGTCAAAACCGTGAGAGCAGATCGTTACCCGCAGTCGGTGTACTTTATCGGTAATGACTTCTTCGGGAAGAGGCGCCGACGCTGCTCTCTCGTCTCTGTACGAGTCGGTGGCCATCGGGGTACCGCGTAGCACCGTTGGCGTGGGATGCACTCCTTAACGAATACAGAATAATCGATACGCTATGAATCGTCATCGGCACTCCTTTAGGACCTCGCGACGCTCGTGGTTAACGTTAGCGCTCTCCGGCCCCTGCGTGATCGCGCATTCATTGCGCCGCGTCAGTCAGTCTTACTCGCCTCGGATTGTCGCCCTTTGCTATCGAGCGACGCTTACTTGTTAAGCGATTACCGAGGCTGACGCGCGCGCGCCTTCCCGAGGCCGGCTCCCCTTCCTCGCCCGGCGCTCGTTCTCGACCGAGTCGTTCGTTACGAACGTGAGCTCGACCCGGCGGACGTTAATTCATTCCGGCAGAAGTCGGCCCGTATCGCCCTGTCGAAAACTAGTCATTGACGCCTGAGTTACCCGTGGTTCGTTAACCCTTCCTTACGTTCCCCAACCGCAGGGCCGGCGCACGTTAGGTTCTATCAACAATTCGCGGGGAGCGACAGCTTAATCTCTGTCCTGAGCCGGCCCTGCCCCGCCGGCCTCCCTGCAGACCGCCCACCCGCCCCTGTCCCAGACGAGTTCTGTGTTAGGGAGTGCAAAACCCGCACCCCGTGCATTTTTTATTACCATTTCCTTATCTATTCGT
>JAVJGG010000074.1:46157666-46217592 GCA_035590195.1 Aviceda cuculoides | reverse complement strand
GACCCCCTCTCCTCCCCCCCCCGAACCCTTCCCTCTCCCACCTCTGGAGGAAACCTCCCTCCTGGCAGGAGGGGGAAGGACGCTCGGCGCGTTCCCCTGGCGCCGAGTCGGTCCCTGGGAAGGGCTCCTTCCTTCCCTGCCCTGCCCTGCCCTGCCCCGGCAGAGCTTCCGCGCTGGGGCTAGCCCTTACCCGGCACCGCGCGGGGTCGGGAGGGCGGAGGCGGTTTCTGGGCTTTTTAAATTTTAGTTATTATCATGATTGTTGTTAAATTCCCTGCTCCTGTCCGCCGCGGCCGGTCCTCGGGGAGCGCTGGCCTCTCCGGGCGGCGCTCGGCCTGTCGCGGCCGCGGGCGGAGAGGGGCGGCGCAGGTGGCAGGCGCTGCAGGTGAGTCCCCGGGCAGCTCCCTTCTTGATTTCTCCATTTTTCTCTCCCTTTCTGTGCCCCGGCTCCTCCCCTAGTCTGTGGCGTCAGCGGTTTTAACCCTTGCGGGGGACGGAGGCGAGGCGAGGCGAGCTCCTGGGCAGTACTTGGGCGATGGCCCCGGGCGCTTAGTGCGCTGTGCCTGCAGTGAAGCGTTAGAGCTTCTGGGCTGTCGGGGCTTACTCTTGTCTGTGCCGAAATGGAGGCGGCGGACAAGGACGTCGAGGCTGTTAGAAGGATGTTTGAATAGCAGGGGTCGTCCCTCCGCTCCCTGCCCCGCAACCCAGCGATAAAGGCACCATTAGCAATAGTCATGCTGTGTTTTGGAAGCTGATTGTATCAGTAGGATGTTATAAAACTTGACGCTTAGTAGTGCGCATTTTAAAAAAAAGAGGAAAAAGCTGGGGCAATAACTTTTAATCAGCCTGCACTATCATCCAGGGATATCTGATGTGTGTCTGCTGCATGACTGGATAATCTGTGTAGCAGCAGGATCTGGTGATATGCTGGGGCCTTCATATGTCAAATAGGGAAAAAGTATTTACAGAAGCTGTCAGAAGCTTTAAATGTGATGTAAGCTCATTAACTATGCTGTTAATGCCAAACACGATTAATCCTCTGAAGTGTCGGAGCACAACTTAACATATTGTTCATGCTGCAATCTCAGGATGCAAAAACTGAACAAAATTCTTTACATATAAATTAAATGCCTGTTCTATACTAGAAAGTCTTTTTAATGTGATTTTCTCTTTTGCTGTTAAGATCCAGCATGTTGCAAACGCAGACTTGTGCTGATTTCAAACTTAATGCCTGTGGCTAAACTTTTAGATTTGCATGAGGGCTTAGCTGGTAAACAAACAGGTTGTTTGATCTTCTTTCCTTTTTTCTGTAGGCTGTGTTAGTGTGACTTCTGTAGTATTTTCTTGGCTTATTGTGATGTATTTAACAAAGCCAAATCTGAGCCTGTACATGGACATGTTAGTAAAAAAAAAATTATTTGCTTTTAGTTGCTTTTGTTGGCTATTTTTTTCTGTAGACTAAAGACAAAGTTAGTAAAAGTTTTTGCATCACTCTTTTTAAGGTAGCATGTTAGAAGTTAAGGCAGTAAACGTTCTCTCTGTTCTTGGGGAAAAAAAATAATGCTAGACTGCAAATTTCGTATTCCAAACAGGTATGAAGTAAGGATTTTTATTTGTATTTTTTGTGAAAAGCAGTTATGACCAAACTTAAGTGACTTAACCAGACTAGCATATATATTTCAAATGCTTGGCACAAAGGACACAAGCTAAAAAAAATCAAATCTGTTAGATAGCTTGAGAATGCCTTTATTATAAATGTGACTCTAAGTCTTTTTTGAGAATTTTTTAAAATAATTGGCTGAAAGGCTGCTTTTTAACATTCCAGTGGATATGAAATGCTAATAATGCATTCTGTCTTGAGTGGTGCAATTGAAGAGTTCAGTAGAAACCGGAAATGTAAGTATTGGTTTGCCTACATGACTTTGGACTTCTGTGTTAAAACGGGTACTAGCGCACATAGAAACTTATTACTGCTAAATTCTCAAAAAGTCGGATTTAAAAAAAAATTCTTATACATTAAGGCGGGCATTTTGTTAAATAGTTATGGATAAGTATGTCCTGATTCTGGCTGGGATATTGTTAATTTTCTTTCTAGCAGCTGGTATAGTCATGTTTTGGATTTAGGATGAGAAGAATGTTGCTAACACACTGATGTTTTCAGTTGTTGCAAGTAGTGTTTATACTAAGTTGAAGATTTTTCAGCTTCTCATGCCTGGCCAGTAAGAAGGCTGGAGGAGCACGAGAAGTTGGGAGGGGACACAGCTAGGGCAGATGACCCAAACTGGCCAAAGGGATATTCCGTACGATGTGACGTCATGCCCAGTATATAAACTGGGGGGACCTGGCCTGAGGGGCGGATCGCTGCTCGGGAACTAGCTGGGCATTGGCCAATGAGAGGCAAGTAACTGCATTGTGCATCAGTTGTTTTGTATATTCCAATTCTATTATTTATGTTGTTGTTGTTGTCATTTTATTACTGTTGTTATTATAATTATTATTATTTTCTTCCTTTCTGTCCTATTAAACTGTTCTTATCTCAACGCGTGAGTTTTACTTTTTTTTCCCCAATTCTTTCCCCCATCCCACTGGGTGGGGGGGGAGTGAGTGAGTGGCTGCATAGTGCTTAGTTGCTGGCTGGGGTTAAACCACGACAAAGTATAATGTTACATTTGGCTGTTCATTCTTGGGTTAAGGTTGGACGCTTGATTATAGCCCAAAGTAAACGTAATGAGAACTTCTTGGACCATATCTTACATGTTTGTTTTCTTATTTGAAGATTGTGTGGGGGATTTCTTTCCGATCAACTTTTGTATTGTTTTGAGTGAAAACTATGTAACTTAAGCAAATTTGGCATATCCAAATGGTGGTATGGATAACATCCCTCTTACTCAACATGTATGAATTTGCATTTGGAGTAGCAGTGCTACATATTGTTGAAATGTACTGTTTGAAATGGTGTCTTTTTAAGCTTCATTCTTTCTTAAGTCTGCCTTTGGCCAGCAGAGAATTGAATTTGGAATTCAACCTCGAGATGCTTTAATGACAAATAAGTTCCTGTGTTAGCCTTGATGCATGTGTCTGGGTTTGTTTAAAAATACAGTAGGAAAAAAGTCTCAGCAGAATGAGGTAGGAAAGGTATGTTGCCAAAGCTGTAAGAGGAAGGTAAGATGGTCTTGTGACTGTTATGTAAGGTCAGATGTCTTATTTGTTAAGCTTTCAGATAATTTCAATGGCAGTCATAGACATAGAGCAGTATGTATAAAGACTAGCATGTTTGGTGGTCTTCTTACTGCTTTCATGTAGCAGTGTCTCCTTTTCTGACTGACTTTGCTTTCTGACTGAAATAACAACAAAAAGCACCTGTAGCCTTTAAATCTGGCATCCTTTTGTTTAAAGGTAGCTTGCACTGTAGAAATCTATGTGGTAGAACCTTTTTTTTCCTGTGCTTGCTAGTCATGCCAAGGTATGGATTGCCCACCTTCAGCATGCCACTTTCTTGAGTAATATTCAAGATACTGAAGATCTAGGTGACCTCTAAAATAGTTTGTGGCAATCATAGTCATGTGACTATGGGAAGTCAAATTAGATTTACAAAATTATGAATTTACAAAGTCAAATTACAAATTACAAATTTACATCAAATCCGTTAAATGGGAATCAGTTTGCTGTACTGCGCAGCAAGAGACCTGCTGTCCTCCTGTAGGGCTTCAGACTGTAAAGTGAAGTCTGGATTTTTTGATCTACTTTTGAGCTTCTGTCTTACTACAGAAATAATCCCTCTCTCAAAATTGTTGCCCTCAGTTATGCAGAAATTCTGCTGCTTCTTTCCCGCTGGATGAAAAAGTGTTATTGGAAATACACCACTCCCATGGTGATAATGAGAGTGCTTGCTTTTTGCAGATTTGTGGAGATAAAGGCTTACAACTCTGTGCAAGTGGTTGTTAGAAGTGAAGTGAGTTAGTTCAAGACTGTTTCTGGACTACAACATAGGTTCTGGTAGAGTGTGGCTGTTTCGTGTTCAGTTATTCTTGTGACAGCATCTGTCACAAAATGTGCACATACAGACTTACTTATTCTAATGTTTCAGGAATACAGTTACACTGTGCTATGCATTCCAAGCTGGAATAGAGCAGAAAGTTTTATCTTGGTTTATACCTCACTCTAGTCCTTTGTTTCTGCTTACAGGCTCTTCAAGGCTATGAATGTGGTCCTGATTCTTACTGTTTGCTTTGGCAGACAGGAAGCTTGAAAGCAGTTTTCAGAATAGCAAAGATTATAATGATGTTCTCTGTTTATGCATGTGACTCTTTGTTCTAACTTTTTTTTTTTTGAAGAGCAGCAAACTCAAGACTGTTGATGCAGAGAACAGTAAAAATGTACCCATGACTTCTTGCCTAAAAGGTTGGCTTGCATGTCATTAGACATCCCATTTGCTTTGTTTCAGTTAAGTGCAGTGAGCCAGTTTTGCCTTATTCTGCTTTCATCTTCACATTTTGTGACACTTCAGTTCCTTTCCTTTACTCTCAAAAACCTCTCTAAAGAGACTTGATGCTTTTCAAGCATCAACCAAGTGCCTGTGTTTTTCTATCTAAAAGATGTTAAAAATAGTGTAAATCAGGGATTGACTTGCAAATTAAGTTGTTCAGTTCTGGCAGCAAAAGCTAAGTTTACAATTACATGTCTGCAAAGTAGCAGAAGCTTTCTTCCTGTTGAAATGAAAGTGTTTTCCAGTTGTGAATGAGTTGCAGCTCTCCAACAAAACTTAGCCATTTTTCACCAGAGAGGCAAAGAACCCCATGTTTTTGCTTTCTCTCTGAACCTACACATTTCAGTGATAGCTTTTGCCTTTATAATTAATTAATTACAGCCTTTGATCAATAATGCTTAAACCGAAGTCTAACCACTGATGCATTCTTCAGTGCTCCTCTTCCCCTTTGCAAGTCTTTCATGTTGAGCCTCTTCCCCTTTGCAAGTCTTTCATGTTGAGGCATTGTGTGGCTAGTGAAAGCAAGACTTTTTTTTTTTCTTTCTTTCTTTTTTTTTTTTCCTTCCCCGGTTGGGCAACCCAGTGTTGCTATTCGTGGTGTCATATAACAGGGCACCAGCCTTCTTTGTTATTCTCTGGGGAAGAAACGATACTCTCACCCAGATAAGAAACCTGACATAGGTAGATGTCTTGCTGGTAAGCTATCCTCCAGCCATGTCTATATAATGTGTAAACTATATCTTTCCACTTTAAGAAGGGATAAAAGTGGGACTGAAGTTGGGAGAAAGAGAACCACAACTTAGGAGCAGCATATGAAGAAAAAGAAGTTCAAGCACTTAATTAATATTTCAGGAAAAGGAAGAAGTAGAGGTTAAACCCTGAAGCTTCTACAGGATATCCATGGCCTAATAGAAAGTTATAGAAAGGAAAAATAAGGTAAACTGCTGAGTCACAGCAACAGGTTATTCAGTTGGTTACTGTAACCATTGAATGGGACTATTGCAAAATATGAAAACCAGTGTGGCCAGTTCTCAACACTTAATCAGCCAGCCACCCTTGGAAGTAACAGCAGCAGCTCTCCTAGACGAGGGAGTCTGTCTTACCTATGCTTTCATTGTTTTCTTGACACTTGAGTTTTCCCGGTAGCATTTTAAGTAATGAATGACTGGACCCTAATGAGAATATCAACTGCTGGGTATCTAGAAGTAAGTGGCAGAAAATTGTTGTGTTTGAAGGTAATATGAACTTAAGTACACCGAGGTTTGTTTTTTGTTGAAGGCATAGACAATGTCTTTTGTAGGTTGCCTTAAAACAGATCGTAAAAAATAAGCTGTGTGTTTGCCAGAGGAAATACTTTTAACGTTGTGGATAGCCTGAGAAATGATAAATATATGTAAAATGTGTGTCTTGTACCTGTTAAGCTTCTGAAACCACCAAAGATGTGACTGAAGAGGGATATTGACGGAAGCTAAGTTTAGCCTGGGGAGACCCATCTTTCTCAGCTCCCTTCTTCCCCTGTTATCCACCACTTAATTTTTAGGGGGAATTCCCAATGAAAGCCTGACTTTAGGTGCCCTCAGTTATCATTTGAAACTCCTCTTCCACTTCCTATAGAGGGAACCTGGGAAAGCTAACCATGTGAGGTTAAGTTTAGTTTTCTGAATAGGTCCCACGGACATCTACGAGTAAAATTTGGATTTGGCAGGAGGAGGAAGAGTACAAGTCATTTTCTTATAGGCTAAGTCATGAACCGCTGTGATGTATAGATGTGGTTTGTTAACGAATGGAGCAGTATGCCTCTTACTGGTTACATCCAGGTTTATTTTCAGTTCTGAGTATTAAAGGGTAAGCAGGACATAAAAGAGAAAACTTCCTAACTGCATAAACATGTTAATGTTTTCTCAAAGCTGTGATGAAACCAGAAAAAATCAAGTCTACATGTCTCCTATACAATGTCTACTTGACTCAAAGTGAATTCTTGCAGTTAGAATCATCAGTGAAAGACTTGAGTTTCTTCTGACCTTAAATTCTTGCATAACCTTGGGGATGCATCCTTACTTAGCTTTTTTTTTTCTTTTTTTTTTTTTCAGTTATGCCTCAGACTTTAAGCAGTAATTCTCCCTGTATAGGATTGTTTATGTTTTGTATCTGTATAAAGTATAAGTGTATCACTAAAGTTTTCCAATATTAATAGACTATGTAGGCAATCTTGCAGTTGTACTGGTATAAGAAAATCATGAGTCATAAATAGAATAGACTTTGCAAATGAAAAATTGGTTTTGCTGGTGGTGGTGTATTTACACAAGGGCATATGCCAGAATACCTGTATGTCTCTGAAGAGCAGAATTCTTTTGTGCACTCCTGTCTATGCTAGTAAAGTTCTAGGAATAAACCAAACCTACGTTAAGCATAATAAAAGAAGGAGTATGTTGTTCAAGATTGGGTAGAACATGTAGAAAGTTTACCTTTCACAAAAGGCACAGTATGTGACCCATGTTTTCTTAAAAAGGCAGTGTCATTCAAACTCTGATGTGTATACTTTATTGCATTTCTGCTTTGAACTTTTTTGTTTTGTAGGCATCTTGTAAGATAATTACATGTGAAGAAAGCCTTAAGTTCCTTTGGGTTATGATGACTCATTCACTGAGAATGTAATGACTAATGTGACATTTCAGTTTATTCTAAAGAAAACAGAACAAATCCTGCACAAAGACATTTACAGCTTTTTCATCTTCGTTCTATGAGATTCAGATGTACAGTGTATGCACTGTTAATCTCAAAACCTCTTCTTAGTCTCTTTGATCTAACTGATTCTGCTAGGGAAAAAAGAAATCCTATTAAATAAGTCACTCCTCTAATTTTAAACTGCTTTCCTAGCTGTATTAATAGCCAGATGATACACAAATCTGAGAAGGGAAACTGCTTTGAGCCTCAAGTGCGTAATTGTCTCTTGCACCTTTTTAAAAATCTTATCCTTAACTGGTATGCTTGCTGGATTGAACACCTGCATTGAAATACTTTGCATTTGAGTTGTCCAGATTGGTAAGTGGAAAACTATCTTATATCACTCAGTTTGTATCCCTACTCTTTTTTTTCTATATGGAGTACTGATGCTGCCCTAGACTTGTTAAAAATGACAGAGGATGAAGGAAAAAAAAAAAAAGTAAAGATTTAAAAAACTGTGTGGTAGAGGGCTGTGTGATGCCCTTTCTTTTGAGCAGGGGCTGAAATGCTGGTAGCCAACCTCTCAGGTAAATCCTCTGACTACGTAACTGTGGTCCCATCTGCCTCTTCCCAGAGCCAGTAATATGTTAAAGATCACAGTGGAGCAGTATCTGTAGAGGAGAATGAGGATGTTCCACTACTGTATACTTGGGAGCAGATTGTGAGGGCTGACATGCTTTTTTGTTGGGTTTTTTTTTTTTTTTTTCCAAAGGAAGAAATTGTGAATTCCGCTCCATCCTATGCAGAGAAACGAACGTAGGAGTCTCAAATGTTTTGTGCTTGCCGCAGAAACTGAGCATTGGGTAGAGTGGTGGTACTGTGCTGTTGTGTAAGACATATGGAAACAAATCTTGGGAAAGGATGTCTGAATTTCCAAAGAGTTTGGAAAAAGCTGAGATCAGTCCTCTAAGGAAAATTGAATTAATCTGTTCCTAGACAGTTAAATTGGAAATAGAAATGCTAACAATTGTGAATTGTATCCACAAAAGTCATAGCCTGCTTTAGAAAACCAGATTTTTCATTTCTACTGTTATTACTAAATAAATAAGAACATTATGTATCAAAATATTTGTATCAAAAAATACATTAAAACAGTCATGAAGAGTATTTTAAATAGGAGGACAAATGCGTGTGTTAAATTATGACAGAAATGGATGTTGCAAATAGTAAAGGGTAATAACAATAACATGAAGGGCAGAACAATATGAAACAGTGAATCAACATTACTTTTTGCATTGCTTTCTCTTTGCACAAGAGAAATTATGACTGAATACTTAAATTTGCTTTCAGAATCTGTCCTGGTTTTGGATGGGATAGTGTTAATTTTCTGTATAGTAGCTGGTATAGTGTTATGTTTTAGGTTCAGTATGAGAAAAATGTTGGTAACACACTGATGTTTTCAGTTGTTGCTAAGTAGTGTTTAGTCTAAAATCAAGGAGTTTTCAGCTTCTCATGCCCAGCCAGCAAGAAGGCTGGAGGGGCACAAGAAGTTGACACAGGACACAGCCAGGGCAGCTGACCAAAACTGGCCAAAGGAGTATTCCATACCGTACGACGTCATGTCCAGTATAGAAATGGAGGAGTTGGCCTGGGGAGTGGATCGCTGCTCGGGAACTAACTGGACATCAGTTGGCGAGTGGTGAGCAATTGCATTGTGCATTATTTGTTTTCCGTATTCCGATTCTTTATTACTATTATTGTCATTTTATTAGTGTTGTTATTATTTTCTTCCTTTCTGTCCTATTAACTCAACCCATGTGTTTTACCTTTTGTTTTTCCCCCAATTCCCTCCCGTATCCCACTGGGTGGGGTGGGGCGTGAGCAAGCAGCTATGCGGTGCTTAGTTGCTGGCTGGGGTTAAGCCGTGACAGAATCCTACTGGAGCTAAGTTTTAGGCTCTCTGAAGGGATATTTCTCCAGATTTTTAGGCAAGTGTGTTGGAGGCTGCTAGTAATATTGGCTGAAATTTTACGAAAGATAACCTTTTCTTCCCTTCTCTCTTTTTGTATTGTAAGTAAGCAGGTATGCTCTTGGCAATGATCTGGCTTAAGTGCTTCTTTTACTGTTTAAAATCTGTATAGTTCATCCCAGAAAATCAAGTTTCCTGTAAGAATTTTGTCTGAGAACTCCACCAGTGTGTTGAGTAACACAGTGTAGAGATTTTGAGTGTTAGATGATAGTATTATGAGAATGATCAAAGTATGTGTAATGTCAGACTTCACGTTTACTTACCATCTGGTGAGTGATAAGGCTTCATGACAGAATCTCAGGTTTGCTATCCTTTGACAGCTTTTTTTAGTGTTGGGGGAAAGTATTTATTGATACATTTGTCTGTGTAAGTAGTACCTTTCTAATATGTTATCTTTTGTGATTATTTTCTTCAGAAGTTCATATAATATACATGATTTTAATATTGTAATGATCTCTTATTTGACGTGCATTCAGAACACTGATATACGGGCTTTGATGGATGCAGATACTCAGTTCTGCTGAATATATATATTAAGGAATACAAGTGAGCACAGCAGGAAGCAAAGGTTGATAACCAAGGGCTTTTAAGGGGTGCAAACATAAGTTTCTTGACACTTACTGCAGAATTCAGAGGTGTCATGGCTTAACCCAAGCATGCAGCTGAGCCCCACGCAGCTGCTTGCTCCCTTCCCCCTAGTGGGATGGGGAGAAAATCAGAGGAGTAAAAATGAGAAAACTGGTGGGCTGAGATACAAGGCAGGGTTGAAGGTGTGTAAGCACTGCTCACCAGTAACAAAACCATCCCTGAATTACAAACACTGTTGCCAGCACAAATCCAAAACATATCCCCATACCGGCTACTGTGAAGAAAATTAACTCTATCCCAGCCAAAACCAGCACAAGAGGGAAGAAAGATTTCTTGGTTTTGTGATGGGTTTCTGTGTAAAAATCAGATGTTCTGGTTTTCTCAGAAGTAACTGAAAATTTTAACAGAAAATACAAGTCAGATTTCCACAGAATGACAAAATTTTCTTGCCTGTGGGTAAAAATTAACTTTGTCAGTACAAACTTAAGCAATATTTTTATGTTTATTCTGGAGCAAGAATTGTAGTCATAATGAAGAGTTTGAATCACTTTACCTGTATGCTTTCACAGATACACAGTCCACTTGATGATTTTTATTTGTGAATGCTTTTTGATTTCTGTACTTAAAATATTGAGATAGCTTTGTTATCCTTTAGGTGGCTGTGGTCCATTTTGTCCTGGCTTTTGGAGTTGTGACTGGACTGGAGTGTGGTTGCATGGGTGCTCTTGTGAATATTCTTTAAAATAAATTAAAAGAGACATGGGAGGCAATCATTGAGAGTTCCTGCACTTTCTTAGATTGCTGTGATCCATTTCTCTATTAGCCTTTATTTAGGCTTTAGGCTTTATTTAGGATTTAGATCCTAAGCAAGGAGCTTGTCTTTAGAAAGTTTTGCTAAAACATTTGAGAATAAAGAAAACCCTTAGGACAGTCGAGGGCGTAAATTTTCAGGAACCATACTCCTGCTTAAGCTTATTGCACATGGTTTATGTTTGTGGTAACTTCATTGCGAGGTTACCTGCAAAGTGAGTGGTGTAGAGGGGCTACTTGGAGCCCCTATGGGTTAGCCTACACTCTTTCTGCATTTGCTGCAGATGTGCTAACACAAACCCTCGCTGCAAAAATGTGGTGCGAATCAAGATCATGGTATGCCTGGTGCAGCATAAAGAGCAAAAAGACAGTTCTTCCTGTAAGATTCTCACTGCCGCAGCATAAGACCAAAAGCATGAATATTCTAACTGCTGTCAAGTGTGTGGTTTGGACTTTAAGCCATCTTGGCAAAAGAGAGTTTCTTAATGAGGAGTTGGCAAGAGGATTAAAAGACAGACTTCTGAAGTGTTAGTAAGCTCCTGCCGAGCTTGAAAAACAGCCGAGAAGGAATGAAAATGCTGACAAGAAACCGAGTGATTCGCGGCTGGTGTCATAGGCCAACCAGAAATGGGAGTCATTCTCTTGATAGCCAGGAAAGGTGTTCAGTGGGGTGGGGACAGGCTGTGAGGCTCTGAAAGTGTTGATAGAGTAGCCTTTGTTTGGTGTGATAAAGCTGTCAATGGAGAGACCTACAGAGAACAGTGACGCTGTCCTGCGGCATTTTTTTTCCTGAAAGATAAAAATGGGTAAAATCATGTTCCTCAAAACCAATGAATATGTTCTCCACTCTGGATTTGTGGAGCCCTTAGGAGATGTTTTCAAGCAGCATATGGCCGATTGTATTGTAGGCAGCTAAGAAAAATGAAATCAAAGCATGATTGTGTGATCTGGCAAATCTCCGTCCCTGGGGATTCTGGCAAAATAATTTTAAAGCTAATACTTAACTATTGCAATGCTTTGTAGAGAGAGCAACAAGAAAGAGAATATTTATCTCAAACTCTCACAGCTTACTTTGAGTAACCTCCCAGGTGGATTTGAAACAGAACATCTTTTCTTCTCTCCTTTGACCTCTCAACACCAAAACATAGTCCGGCCTTACCCCAGCCAAGAACGAGCACCAAAAAAACTACAAAAACCAATCTAGGAGATTTGGGCTCCCAGAAGGGACTTAACCACCAGACTATTGTCTCTTGACTTTTTCTTCACTATTTTATTTTTGTTTCAGGCTACTATATTTGGGTTTGTTCCAACAGAGTTTCAAATTACAGAAAGAGTTCTCTAACAAAGAATGTTTCCAGGGCTGCAGATGTTTCACTTATTACATAATACTGAGCATGGCTAACCTTTAAAGCTCCAACTGGGGCAGTAAGTGCGTTTTATAAAGTACTTCCCTTGCTCTGAGAACTATTATTATTATTAATAATAATATAATTTTCTCTCTTGGACTGTTTTGTTTGCAGTGTCTGGAGTTGCCATCTTCTGTTATGTGAAAAAACAATTTGGGTACAACACTGATAAAACAAGATTAAACTGGCTTACTAAATGAGTATAGCTGGACTGCTTGCTGATTATCATTCTTCCCATCTCACATCTTTTCCATTTCTGTTTTCTGACCTTGGCAATAGAACTTAGTTTACTGGTACCAAACTCGCATTCACTGATTCCAGCTGCTTCTCCTCTAGATGCTGGAGGTCACTTCAGAATTTGTTTTTTGGCCTCAGATGTCTGTAACCACTCCAATTTTTATACCATTGAACAACCTGAAATTACTCTACAAAAGGAAAATTTGAACTGGTGAATATGGCAGAGGTAGTCTGGGTAGTCTAGAGTTGGGGTTTTTGTCTTTTTTTTTTTTTTTTTTTGCTTCATTTTTTCTCCACTTAGGATTTTTCTGAGGGGCATTTTCATACTCCTGAGCATCCTGGATTACAGGGCCCAGTAACCTAGTGATATGTTCAGTCCTTTATAATTCATAAGTAGCTGTTCAAATTGCTGTCACAAAACTTGCTTCTGAAAGCTTTGTTATGATAAAAGCATTTATATCACAACATCATTGCCCCACTGTTTTGTAGCAGTGGTAACTGGTTTTGCTGACAATCAGAAAAAAATCAGACTAAAAGCACAGTTCTGCTTCCTAAGACAAAATCTTAAATTGTAGGTAGTTTGCTTTTGTGTCTTCTCTGAATAATTCCAACTTATTAAATATAAAGCTGTAAATTTGTTACTAGTTTCCTCCCTTCCTTTGACAATTTTAGCTCCAGCAATCCAAGGCATTGCATGCAGGACAGGAAAACATAGAAAATGCAAGGAAAATTCAGGGTAATGGAGAATAATATATTTTGTTTAAGGGCAAAATTATTTTAAAATGATCTCCATTTGTTTCTAAAACAGGTCTGAAAAGCTGTAAGACTTGTCAGTAACAAAATTGATGCTGAAGTGGCAAACTGTATATGCCTTACAAAACTAGAGAATTATTGCTATGTGATTATCACTTATTATGATACTGGATTTGCAAAAGTCAGTTCATTTCCTCACCACCCCTTCTTCATACAAAGCACACTATTGCATTGTTTGAAAGCCCACAGTTTGAAATTGAAAAGGAAAACTAAGTTGGAAGAATACAGACATCTGTTTCCCATTATATCAATGATGTATTTGTTAGTAGCTCTCATGAAAATGTCAGTTGCACATCCCCAAGGAGAGATACCAAGTATCTATCTTAGTCAAGTTTTAAAGAATTATGGATGTCTTTAGCCATCATAGAAGTTATAGTTAAAATTGTGAAAAGGATCTTTTCATTTCCCATCTGTGGTGTTTTAGCCCTTGGTCTTTGATTTTTGTCTGCGAATGTGATGTTGAGATTTTTTTTATTTACTCAATTTATAAAATACAGTTTGTTTTTCAGTGTTAACTGTAGAGCTGTGTTTGACATTTCAGGAGCTTAAAGCAGAAGTGATTTTGTTCACAAAACATTCATAGTTTGCAGAACACTGGTGCTCTGAAAATTGTTTTTTGTATAGGTGGGGAAAAAAAAAAGGGCAACTGTTTCATCAAATTGTTTCTAGGCTTGGTACCTTTGTTTCTCTAGGAGTTTCTTACCTGAGGTGATTTGATGAGATATTTCTGCTCCTTTCCTACTGTAGTGCCTTGATCTGTTTGGGAGGCTTTAGGAAACCTTCTCACCAAGCTGATTACATTCATTTTATGTGTGATTTTTGTGTTCAGAAAACGATCTGGTACACAAACAGCTAGTACAGAGTCAACATATTTTTCTCTGAGTACGTGCAAATTTGCCACAATTTAGCTACATGACACAAAAAGCCAGTTTAGATTATTTGCAGTACGGGACCTTGATACAACTTGTTTTCTGGACGAAGTTCAATTAAGTGATAAAAACCATCCTATAGGAATACTTCATTAAGTGTAATTGGCAAGCGTTTCATCTTTTGCCTCATCCTTATTTTTCACAATGTTAGAGACCTCTAGACAATAATCAGCTTGTAGCTTGTAACCTATTTAAGTTCTGCAACCATTACATTCTCAAATGTTTGCTTGAAAACTGCTGTGAAGGAATGGCCTGTATTTGTATAGGTGCATGTTCAGACCCAGGCATGGGTGACATCCAACCATTCTTGTTCCACAGCTGGTTGTGTCAAGATGGGTAGAAGGTGGGCATTGCGCGTCTGCAAAGTTATTTTTGCAACTCTAGTTTTTCTAATACTTGTGTGATTTAGTCAAGTGACTGTTACTGTTGTGTCATAATTTATGACAATATGATATGCATTCCGAAAAAGAAAGCCTTTAAACGCGCATCTGGGGATTCTTTTTCTCTTGTTACTGACTGACTGTGACTAATCTGTGGACTACTTTTTTTTTCTGTTTTAATGTTGTTCAGTGCTAATAGTATGCTTGAAGTAACATTGCCTTACCTTGTCTTTTGTTGTGATGTGTGTATATATATATGTGTGTGTATGCATTCATAGTACATTCTTACACATAGTAAAATGTGCTTTGTAGAACTCATATGTATACACATCCATGTAACTTCCCTAAGTGTTGCTAATGACATCTTAAGTGTTTGACAACCTCCTTGGTTCATCTGAACTCGTTTAACATTGTTGAATAGTCTAGTTTATAATGTTGCATTCTGTAGTAATTTTAAATCATCTGTGATGCATACGCAAGGTCTGATTTCTGTTGTCCCACATGCACTGAACTGAAATGCATAAACTGGAATTGCACACTTAACTGAGTAGAAATGGGCTTGCTTAAAAGTGACTATGGTACAGACAGGCAGACTGATGTGAGTAATAGTGAAGAAATGCTAGAATGGACAAGCAAGTGGAGCGCAAGCTCTTTGGGAACCCTGTGTGTGTACTCCAGTATGTTCTGGTTATTAGATGGTAACATTGGTGACTGCGTATGCTGCTTACATTTAAGCCTGTGTGGGTATGTATGTGTGCTAGAATCATATCTGTATTTTGTGTTTAAAAAGAACAGTCTACAGTTTCAGTTGCCAAGTATAGTCCATGATTGCATGGATTGCATTGCTCATCGCTTTTCAAAGTGTTAGCTTCTGTGTCTTGAAATCCAGTTAAACAGAGACAAAATTTGAGACAATTAGAACAATTTGAGGCAATTAGAACAAAAGCAATCATTCTGATTTATTGAATACAGTTAACATTGAGAACCACCTTCACTGTGTTCTTTCTGTTGGTATGGAATACAACTAGGAAATAGTTAAAAAAAAAAAAGCCAAAGAAAGCACTGTTGTCGATGCATTTCCACTAATGTGAAGTTTGAAAATACAGTATTCATAGTATTAGTACTAACCATTATATCCAACAGTAGTTTCAGTCATTTAGCATTTGTATTTAGGTTTGGTTTCTATAAACAGCACTAGAGGCAAAACTCTTAAGTGTCCAGTTCCTCACTGCTGGTCAAACTTGCTAAGTTCAGGCCTTCAGGTTCTACCTTCTCCTGTCACAAGTAGTGACTAAACTTTATTGTTCTGATTTAAGATCACCTGTTTCTGCAGAAAAATGTCTTTTTTAATCAGTGTCATCAGTTTCTTCACACCAGCTTTGCCATGCCTTTATCTTCACCACTGTTGCAAAATACTGTGTAAAGATTTTTTTACCAAGGCCTGTAGTGACAGGATAAGGGGCAACAGTTTTAAACTGAAAGAAGGTAGATTTAGATTGGACATAAATAAGGAAGACATCATAATGAAGGTGGTGGGGCACTGGGACAGGTTGCCCAATGAAGTTGTGGATGTCCCATCCCTGAAAGTGTTCAAGGCAAGGTGGGACAGGGCTTTGAGCAACCTGATTTAGTGGAATACGTCCCTACCCATGGCAGGGAGGTTGGACTAGATGATCTTTAAAAGTCTCTTCCAACCCAAACCCTTCTGTGATCCTGGTATTTGAAATGTATGCAGAAAGAAGGGGCGCAAGCTGAAGGCTTAATGCAACCTAGCTGTATCTCTTTGCTGTGTATGACAGTGATTTAGCTGCTTCTTGTCTTCTAACATGTCTTTAACATCTTCTAACATGTCTTTAAAGGTATTTACAAATTTGTTTTAATTTCTTTCCATTTTCAGTTCTAAGGAATAGCTGATACTGCTTTACCTAAAAAAGTATTCTGTCTTGCTGTTTACATTTTAACTATCTAGCATGTGTGTGTGTTAGGTAATGCTTTTAATGTGAATTGGGAACATTTCCAAAGTCACTCATTTAAAGACATTCTGCACTGGTTGCTGTGATATAAAATTAAGATTTAACAAGCATCAATGAAGATTCTTTTATACAAAGGGGAAACAAATTGCTCTTCCCATCCTTTCACCAATAAAGTTATTTAATCTCAGCAGAAGATAAAAGAATGGTCTGTGTGAATAAAGAATCAGATCTCTCCCTTCTCTACCTCAGCAAGGAATGTTTCTTTCTGAATTTTCAGAAAGGTGGACAAATTTTGCCTTCCCTTTCTCTCTTCTCATTAGTTCATTGGAAATAATACAGAAGTTGCATGTATAAAGACTTGGTCACATTGCTTATAAGTTCTGTACTGGGGATTGAGGTGCCTGTGGTAGTCCTTGTGTTGTCTGTGAAGTTTTGCCTAGCGCAGTGGTTGAAAAACATAGTAATATTTCTCTCTTACTCAGACTGTAGCCAGTAAATTTTTCAAGCGTTGCAGATGACCTCCTGACACACTGTCTCGTATCCATCCAGTAGAGTCTTTGTCTTTTAAATTAGTTTAGCAAATCCAGTGTCTTCCCTGATCTTTAGGCCAGTTTATTTTAGGAATAAATTTCAGAGCAGAATGCATATACATTTTTCTTTTAACTCCTTTACTGCCAATAGCCAAGTATAATTCACTTGGAAAAGTAAGCATTTGTGTAGAATTCCCGAATTGTATTTAACATCTACCTTGCTTAAAAATCTTCACTGTACAGGCTGTTTACAAAATAGATGTTTCAGCCACAGCACACAGGAACTGCTGAAGTTATTCTTCAGTCTGGAATAAAACTTATTTCCTATGCAGTCTGGTTACAAAACTATTTTCAGTTATGAGGAAAGTATCCCATCTTGTCCAAGTTCTTCAATCATCTGTGTATGCCCGCTGTAGGCATCACACAGCAAGTACTTTATAAGTAGTAGTTTCCACACATTGTAGTTTTTGGGCACTGTCAGTATCTGGAAGAAGATGCAAACAAGTTGAATAAATTGCAAAATTGTGTGTTGGCCATTAATCACTTGCAAAAATACCTTTATAATTTCTGTTCTTTGACCATTAGTTAACCAATATTTTCAGTTAAATAGATTTGTGTGCTATGATTCTATTGAAAATAGGCTAAAAAGGCTTTTTACGGCTTTATTTGTGATTCCGGGTCAAGAATATCTCAGTTCTGAGTGTTCATGTGGGTAGTGAAGGAAAAGGTGACTAATTGTAAGAAAGAGTTGGTCTTTCTTATAAAGTCTTGTTAAAAAGCCATCTGCTTTTTCAAGGGAGCATTGTATAAGATAATACAGTTACTTCCCTGCTACTTACTGGAGTGTATGTTTCTTCAGTTGCAGGAAGGTTGTGTTTTGTCTATAAAACTGGCTGCCATCTCTCTGATGTTAGGCTTTTACTGATCTGATTTCATTTCTTTCTAATGGATGCTTGCTTAGAGCAGAATTTTGAAACTAGTGAGATTTTTGTAAACAAAGTTCAGGTCTATTTCATAGACTTTTGCTATGTGAAAAAGAAACTTGAGAAGAACTTTTTAGATTCAATTTGTGTATAGTATGTAGTGAGTTTCCTTTGCAGGTAATAGAGTGCTCAGTGATGAGGAAAGAAGATGCTTTTAAGATTTTACCGGGTAAAGTTATGCTAGTTGGCCTCCTGAGCTTTATTCTGATTTTTTTCTTGAGAACAGGTAAGATCAGCACTCCAGTTAGGAGTGAAGTGAAAAAACCTTTGATATCCACACACACTCTTGACATAAATTTATTTTATTCTTTGTGCGCATTGAGATACTAGTACTTGTACCATTTCTTTCCAGAAGTTGAAAGGAACAAGCAATTACTCAAGGATTTGCCTGCATATAAGCCTTAAGAACAACTACCTCTGAACCCATTCTGTGGGTGGTTATTCTTCCTCTGGAGTCAGCATGTACACACAGGTTTCCAAGAATACCTTCTCCTTAGTAGTGTCAGGTGTAAGTATGGCATTTGTATGTAAATTATCAGATTGGCATTTGTGACAAACCCTTTCCCTTGGTTGCTGCCCTATGCAGGTTTATAAAGCTTATGTTTCCTTTTCTTCAAGTCCCCTTGCGAAAAACTGCATTTACCTGTACCATTTGTTTCTAGACTTAGGCTGGCTTTCCAATCTAATTTTAGAGGATAATTCAACACTTGATATATTTTTAGGATTAGGACAGACCTGTACTTAGATTGCATAATTTTATCACAGGTTCAAAGGGAGAGAGCATAAGTTATGCCATGACTTTTTAGGAATGAAAGACTTTAATTAAAAGCTCTTTTGAGAAAATGGTCTCTTGTCTCTACTAGGATGAAAGTTCCTGGAAAGTGGAGGACAATGTTTTATTTTCTCCACTACTATTTTTTGAGCAGGTCTGAACTGTGTCTTAGAGGTTGGTTTGGAAGTGCCCCAGTTTCTTTGATTCAACATCGTAGGCCCATGTGGTATTGGGACAGCGTTGTGTAGTGATGGCAGTTTGGTCCAGAAAAAAGATGGCTGCAAAAGTTCTGTTGATAGGACAGAAAGGGGACCGTAGTTGGAATAGCGTGTTGGACTTAAATGGCTACATTGCTTGTGATTTCTGAGTTGGTGCTGTATCTGCTCTGCACAACATTATTTAGCATGTTAGTTATGCTGATGTCCAAAGTGTCTTTAAAATGCTTTCTGAAATACTTCAAAACTTTTAAGACTATACGCGCTGCCTGCCAGATCACCTCCCTATTGTTCTTTCCAAGAGCCTTTTTCAGAAATGAGGGAGGTGGCCTAAACATTTGACAAGGTTAATGGATCTTGCATCTCAGATGCTATTTTCAGAACAGATTTTTCTTTCAATTAATACTATCTTCAACCAAAACACTGAAATGAAAGGCTGAAATCATACTCTCTGTCTTTCTAAAAATATTTTAAAAAATTGCACATCATGCATGTTTTCTCCTAGCAACTTTCTAACATTTAGTAGTATTAGAAAATAAATGAAAATTCCTAGGATATTAAGGTTTTAGCATACTAATTTTGCTGGTATTCCTTTTTGCTGCATCTATGTCTTTACTTTAGATGAGCAGACAAGCACTTTCCTGTAATTCCACCCTTGAGAAATAAAGTAGTGCTCATTGTACTTACATTGTGGAGAATTCTAAGCAAATGTTATTTCACTACAAACAGCTGGTGCAGTGGTAAAGCAAATGATGTCATTAATGAATTTAAATAGAGGAGTCTTGGGAAAAGAGTTGTGGATCTAACAATGTTAAGATAAATATTTGCCATTACTCAGAGTATGACAGGTAGCTGAAGCAGATTTCCACAAATGAATATGTGTTAAGAGAAGCCACCTTCTTCTGTGTTTTGCAGGCAATGCAGGAGAAAACTTTTTTATATCTAAAGAATAGGAGTTCTCAGCTGTGGCAATCTCTGTAAATGAAGACTGAGAATTTTAAATTAGTGATTGACGTTTTGGAATTTAAAAGCTTGTAACTGTGATAAAAGCAACATAGCTATGAAATAAAATACAAATGCAATACTTGTTTACATTGTCATTTTTACTTTGTTGTGCCTGTTTGTAATTTGCTCACAGATTTTTATATATTTGCAAGAACAACTCTCTGTTGTGGTTCAGCTAACTGTAAATAGAGGAAATAGCAGTCTAGCTATATTGAAAGAAAAATTTAATTGGCGTTTTAGCAGCCAATAAACTGAAGTGATTTCTAATAAAGTATTTTTTTAATAATTGTTCAAAATTTATAGAAATGATCTTTAGAATGGAAACATTTTCCCCAAGGCACTTTCACTATAAAATGTCTCCTTAAGAAAGGGTTATGGCCTAATAGGAAGCTAATAGTTGAGTTGCTATATTTTTGATAGAACATTATGGAAGAATTGTAAAATTACATTTTAGTTGTGAGAAAGTCTGTTGTCTTTTTAGAGAGGTCAACCTTAAGTGGACTGTGGGAGAGTAGACTACTTTGCCGTATTTCTGGCACTTATCAGTGAAAAGAATTTATTTCGTTTGCTCCTGTGTATTTTTGCTAAATGGATCTCTTGACTTAGACTAGTTGTACTAAGTGCGTTTAAGTGTTGTCTGTGCAGGCTGGTTTTGTTTTTCATCTACAAAGCTAATTGCTTCTAGTGGGAATTCCTTTTAGAAAAGCATGGGGATTTTAGAAGTACATCTTTTATTCTGAAGACTTTTTTACTTTTTTTTTTTTTCTTCTTTTATTTAAAAAATAATTTTGGTCCTAAACTGCTCATAGCAAACTTTCCTATTGTGGCCTATGAATGAATTGGAAAACTAACTTCACTGAAGTAATTTTTCCATAGCCCTTATGGATCTATATGGATTTGGAGGTTTGTAATTCCTCAAACTGTATTGCTCATGTTCTTAAAACAGAATTCCCAATTTTTGTTTTCAGTTTGACTGTAACTGAAGTATCTTTGTAGACTTAAAAAAAAAAAATCTTTCATGACACTTGTATGTTGGGTTTTTTTTCAATATATCCTGCATTTTCATTATCCAACACCAAGGTGACAGTTTTTAATTTTAGAATTTTTTTCGTATTTGGGTTTTGTCCTGCAAGGGAACGGGGTGTTACAATAAAAATGCCAATGGTGAATTTTCCTATTAGCCTTGTGATGTACAGAAACCTACTCACAGAAAACTGACAGAGGACAGTATCTATTGAAATTATGGTGGGGAAAAGTTGCCATGATAAAACTTATGATAGAAGGTCTCTTAGAAGAATGTTTGTTCCCTTGTCTATTAAGAGCAGCGGTGTGCATAGTTATTCCTGTGTGAGGTATCACAAAAATAGTGGAAAATGGCAGTGGTTTCATCTTGTTCCTCCACAAATCACGTTTTATTTTTTTTCCTGCAGTTCAGAAGGCAAAGCATCCTTGGACTAACTGAATTTGGTGTTTCTATGTGTTTTGGTGTCTATCCGCAAATTTATAGTTTAGTGTCTGTATTTATAAAGCTATTGCATTAAAGACGATAACCATGGCTTAATTAAGAGCTATTACTTTAAGGGCTCTTTTGAGAGATCATGTTGCTTTAAATCTTTCTGAAATTTGAGAATAAATACTTGAAGAGCTAAGTTGTAGTGCTTAGTTGAAACTTTGCTTCTCTTATCCTTGTGGAAAAGGAAGGGAACTGTTTTGAGAGGTTTGGAACAGTTTGAAAAACTCGCTAAATGTTGTGCTGACATAGGAGGCTTGTGTGCCAAGTTTCTCAGCTGAATTGTCTGGTGACTCTGACTTTTGCCTGCCACATATTACAGGGTTTCTGTGAAATAAAACATAGCCATGGCTAAGAGAAAAATATGAAATCATAGATAGAAGTGTATGCTCCATAGCAACCAATTGCTACAGTTTTATTGATCCCTACTTGTAAAAATTTGGGAATGGATTCTCTTCGTTTGTATTCTAATCTTCAAAATCTTACTATTCAAGTTTTCAGGTCCTTTCAAATTTTTCTCCCTCCATTTACACAGGAAACCTAAATTTTTACTTTAAAACACATTCAAGAATAACATCAGCGGAACTCCCAGGAAGTACAGCTGTGATTAAAAGTACAAACTGTTGTGAGGTTTTTGAAGTTGTATGCTGTTATTGTTACTGGTTTATTTCTTGCTCAGTGTGCTAAAACTAAATGTGGGCAATGATTTAATGTTACATTGAGAGAACATGATATTGAGCTGTGTGAACATGTAGCAGGTAATAAAAGGCTGGATCATTTAACAAAGGTTTTGTTTTTAAAAAACCCCATCTATATGATGCCAACCATTTTGCTGTTTTCAGCAGCTTGTTCCAGTAATTTGGTTTCACATATGTGAAGTGCAAACAGCACTTTCCAGATTACACGATATTCTGGCTCAGGACTTTCCTTTAAGGGGAGCAGGGAGACGTTTGTTTGTTTGTTTATGTATTTTTATAATTCTGTGAACAAGTCCAAGTATCTACAAGGCAAACTGAAACATCTTAGACTTAACAATTTTATGATTAATCCAGTCCAAGTCAGTGCTGCTGCTGAAAGGGGCGTACTGCTGCTGCTTTTATGCTGACACAGTGAATCATTGGAGAACTGCTCCGGCTGAACACTCAACAGCGTCTGCCAGGTTAGTGTTCAGCCAGAGTAATTCCTTGTTCTAGTTCATTACATGGTTGCACAAACTATAGTTCTGGACAAAAGTGAAGGCAGGAATGAGCAGTGGCAGTATGAGGAGAGACCTTTTAACGGTAGCATCAATTTATATGAGATTAAGTTGAAGCCATTACTCCTGCATTTCATGCTCACTTGCTTATCTGTAAAGGGCTTTATCACTAATTTCATGTTGTTTATGACAGTAAAAAGGGTAAACTGCGGCAACTTCTGTAGCTGAAAGTGGTTCAGAAGCTTCACAAGTGGCTATGGCTTTGGAGTAATTTTCTTACTCTTCAGGAGACCTAGGCACTGAACACCTGACAAATTGAATAAACCTTTTTATTGTTCCTGTTGATATGGCATCCATATATTTTAGGCCTGAAAGCTCAGTCATGTGAGTAGCTGTCCCATGGCTTTTGCCTTTTCAGGCAGGGGAGCCAAACACTTCTCTGTCACTTCCCAGGATCTCTGTTTATGGATTGCCCTACAAGAGCTGTTAACTAAAGTGTTTAGAGAACCCTGAAGTGATGTTGTGAAAAGCATTGTGGAAAAATATTGCAGAAGAGAAGAGTCTTTTAAAGGGTATAGGCACTCTTCTTTCAGGTTTGAAAGGATTTGAAAAGTTGTCATTTCAGTGTTAGAAAATAAAAATTGAGTTAGTTGGAGTGCAGAGGTACTACAAATTTGCATGAAGTTATCTCCCTTCCCCTCCCTGCTTTCATCTCATGCTACGGTACCTTGCAATATAGTGGTTGGCACCTAAGTTGCATAAAGTTATGCTGAGAGTTCTTAGTAAGCATGTAGGATGAATAACTGATTTTTCCTTCAGCTGAGTACTCAGAACACTTCTGATGACAAGTTTTACAAGTCTTTGTGAAATGTGAAGATGGAAAATAACTTTTCAGTATAATTTCAGAAAGAAAGAGCAGGATAAGAACAGGAGGAGAAACTAGGTTGCAGGGAATGGGATTATACTGAATCCGCCAAACCACCATTCTGTTAGCAGAGGCCAATGTTTCTGCAGTTATCAGACTGGGACATTCTAAACGCAAGAAACTTTTCAATTTTGGTGCACTTACTGTTTGGTAATACCCATGAATCACCACTCCTTGGTAAGTGGGACCTTGGCAGTTGTAGCAGTCTTGTTTTCAAAGATGGGAACCAGACTTCCATTCTTGGTTAGCTTTCTAGATGGGATCCCCAGAAATCTGGTGGTGGAAACACAGGGATGAAAAAGAAGGTGGTCCCTAGCTCCCTGAAGCAGTATGACAGTATTCAGGTTTATTGCTTGGCAACCAATGTTTAAATATCACTCAACTTTTAGAAAGATTGGTATTTCATGAGATCATGTACTTGAAATTGTACTTGTGATATTTGAGCATAGTCTGTCAGGTAGTTTTGTTCTTAATAGAACCTTGGGTTTCACAGCTTTAAAATCATACATTTAGTGAACATCGCTGGTGTTGGAAGAACAACTCTTTCCAGATCTGGAATGTGCAGCTAAGCAGTGATGTGTACTGCCTGATCAGCTGATGAAATGTGGGTTTGGATGTGTGATTTTTGTAAACGACTTCCAGATGTTACAGTTGCCAGCTGAATGTCTCAAGACTGCACTGTTAGGTCTTGATTATGAAACAAAATGGATGAAATGTGCAGAAGATAAGCTAGTGAGCCTATACTTTGAATTGTTCTCTCTTAAAAAAAAAAAAAAAGGCAGCACAATTCTGCAGTCAAATTACTCACTAAGCAATGGCAGGAAAACACAGATGCTTTTAGTGCATTAATTTATAGCCTGTGAAGAGCTTCAGTGGTTCTGATAGCTAATGCCAAGCAATTTTCTGTGTAGCTGATGTGTTAGGAGCTCTTGAGTTCTTATTTCTCACTTAAACTTCGTTGTGCTAAAACATGACTGTTACGGTGCTAGAACTGAAATCCAATTACTGACAATACTACCTTTTGAGCCACAGAAATCAAAGTTTGTTTTGGAGTTTCCCTAGAATTTTCATGAAATCTCTATATGGGAGATATATTTTTTATTTGCAAAAATTTCTTTAAAAGTTTTAAATCCTCATACTTGTTGAGGGAAGGGGTTTAGCTTGAAAGCAGAGTGTTTGATTTCTCTCTCTTTATTTTCCCCAGGAAGTACTGGCATAACCATGATAGAAGACAAAGGTCCACGAGTGGCTGACTATTTTGTAGTGGCAGGGCTCACTGATACAGATACTGCAACCCTCCTGGACCAAGAAATAAGCCGACATGAAACAAAATCAACTGGTCCAAAGGCTCCAATTACTGATATTGCTGTGATAATTAAATCAGCTGGTGAAACTGTCCCAGAGGGATACACCTGTGTTGAAGCCACCCCTACAGCCCTTCAAGCCAACTTAAACTATGGAAGTCTAAAGAGTCCTGAACTTTTTCTTTGCTACAAGAGAGGCCGGGACAAACCACCTCTTACTGACATCGGGTGAGATTTCTATGACAGTTCAGTTCCTCCTTCAATAATGATCAAACCTTACTCTTCATAGATGATTATGAAAACAGATGTGAGAAAACTTTTAAAAGCATATTGTCTTTGAATCTATATTGCTTATTGTGTGTGTCTGTATAGTATTTTCTTTCTGAAATAAGTTGAAAAATTGTCAGTCTTCAGTGAACTTGTCTTTTTAAAATTAATAATATGTTTTAGTTAAAAAGATATGTTATATATAGAGATGGAGCAAATCAAATATGAGAAATGGAAGTTCTCTGCTGCAGTTTTATGAATGGTGAGAGAATAGTACAAAATTAATATACAGAAATGGTATAGTGCAAATCCAAAAATATGACATGCTTACTCCAAAAATGATGATTTCAGAAGACAAAAATTATCACTTTGTGGAATTCACTGCAATGCTTAAGGTAAAAGATATCCCTTAAAAATGGTAGGACACTGAAACAAAGGTCTTAAAATTATCCACCCACCTAGAATCTTGTAGCCTACCTTACTGTCAGATCAGAGTATTTGTGAGGTTGCTTACAAGTTCTGAAATGATTGGCCGCAAACACTAGATTATGTAGTCTCTTGGTAACTCTAATCATGGTTGTATTTCAAAAACCATGTTTTTTGATGTCTGAGGTGTAACAGTTATTAGTACTGTGTTTGAAAACCTTAGATATAGTCAATGCCTTAAGTTCAGTGCTTAATAAATGCAGGGGGCAACCTGGCAGGGAGGCTCTGAACCAATTTTGTTACTTACAGGATACTGAGTTTAATGTTAGTATTCAGGACCAAGGTCACAAAATCCCCCAAGATCTTGAGGCGGTGAATATTATGGTCTGTGCTACTAGCATATTGAGGTACTGCTGAAGCTGTAATAACTCATGCAGCACTACAGCATTGTCTAAATTTCTCTATATAGCACTTCTACTTCTCTGGTTTGTTTAAGGATGTTGTAGCGTTACTGGGGTTGTAATAAGAAAGACAAAATGGAGCGGGTGGGGGACAACTGTTAATGGTGGCAAAATAAGGAATGTGTGCGTTTTACCCCGCTTAGTTATTAAATAAACAGTATAAAGTAAAAACGTAAAAACCATGCATCTATATGTGAGCTATAATAAATTTTGTCAATTTCATTTGTAAATTTAAGCATATCATGCACAATGCCTACATAGCCTGCTTTTGACCTACAGTTTGAGTGCCAATTGACAAGTAGAGTCCCGTCAGGAGGAAAAGGATGGCGTGTCGTGGTTTAAGCCCAGCTGGCAGCAAAGCACCAGGAGGCCACTCGCTCACTCCTCCCCCTTCCCGGTGGGATGGGGACGATCAAAAATAACGAAAAGCTCAAGGGTTGAGACAAGGACAGGGAGGGGTCACTCACCAATTATGGTCATGGGCAGAAAACAGACTCAACTTGGGGAAAAAACAAAATAACTTCATTTACTGCCAGTCAAATCAAAACAAGGATAATGAGAAGTAAAACCACATCTTAGAACACCTTCCCCCTACTCCTCCCTCCTTCCCGGCCACAGCTTCACTCCTGAATTCTCTCCCTCCTCCCTCTGGCAGCGGGGAATGGGGGTTGGGGTCAGTTCACCACATGTCGTCTCTGCCGCTCCTTCCTCCTCAGGGGGAGGACTCCTCACCCTTCGCCTGCTCCAGCGTGGGGTCCTTCCCACGGGAAACAGTTCTCCAAGAACTTCTCCAACATGGGTCCTTCCCACGGGCTGCAGGTGGGCATCTGCTCCCCCGCTCCCCTCCATGGGCTGGAGGGGCACAGCCTGCCATCTCACCACGGGCTGCAGGGGCATCCCCTCCTCCCCGCTCCTCCTCCCCCTCCTTCTGCACTGACCTCACTGTCTGCAGAGGGGTTCCTCTCACATTCCAATCCCCCTACTCACTGCAGGTTCCCCTTCTTAAATCTGTTCTCCCAGAGGTGCTGCCACTGTCACTTATGGGCTCGGCCTTGGCCAGAGGTGGGTCCGACTTGGAGCCGCGGAAGCTTCTAGCAGCTTCTGACAGGAGCCGTCCCTCTAGCCCCCTCCCTCACTACCAAAACCCTGCCACACAAACCCAAAACATAGTGAAATCTTGGTAATGAAATTAGTTACATTGCAAGATCTCTGCTGTAAGGATTATAATTCAAGTTGTATAATTAACCTGGTAGATTCTAATTTCAGTTCATCTCAATCATCTAAACTATGTTCTAATCTTCAGTGAAACTGTGAATTTTAAAATAGTCTTTTCTCATGTGTGTGACTGACACTGCAAGATAACTGTTACAAAGGAATTTGTGTAGAATTCGGTATGAGGTTATTCTTTGAATGATATGTCAAACTTCAGTAAGTTTTAGCAGAAGGAAGACTTTTTAGAGGGAGTGATTCCTCAAAGGGATTCTTAAGCCATTGGTCTTCAGCGTGTGTCTTTATGGAAGTGACTCTGCTAGCACAGTTTATTTTATTTTGATGTCTCCCACAACTTCAGGAACTTGAATGCTTGGGTAGATTTCACAGGGAATACCTGATAAGCAAAACAGGCAAATAGTTGGCTGACTAAGGGCTTCCCTAACAGAGACACTTTTTAGAACTATTATTGGAAAACTGTGGTATTTGGCAAGTAGCATTTATTCTGTTGGGGGGTTTTTTGTTGGTTTTTTTTTTTTTTGTCATCGTTGTTGTTTTTTTGGTTTTTTTGTTTTGTTTTGTTTTACACAGATCTAGTTCGGGTGTCACACCTAACAAATCATGGCAGGCTTTTCTCTCTGAGCAATGATGCATATGAATGTTTTCCCCCTGCTGTTCCTGGTGTTTTGCAACTACATGCAAGAGATAGTTAGAGCAAGCTTGCTGTTATTTATTTATTTATTTATTTCAGTGTGTTCAAATGAAAGTGGAGTTTGGGCATGAGGTGTATATACAATCTGAAGGCTAATTTATGCTGTTCTCTACTCTTTTAATTAATGAAACAAGTGTGAAAGAATATTTTATCTTTGAGCCTTAAATATCCATTAAGTCAGCTGACATGCTGAATGGACTTAGTAGGTAGAGTATATCCTTTGTAAGGGTCAAATACATAGTCTGGTGTCAAGATAGTTAATATATATATAAAGCTGAGTTAGCTTGTAGTCAAAGCATTCAGATGATTCTTGATAAATATGTGTGTGTGTATTTCTTTCAGGGCTGTTTTTAGGGAAACTAATTAAACAAATGCTGTTTGGAAGGAGGGGATGGGGTACGCTCTACTGATTCTCTGCCATTGTCCTTGTGTTCTGTATTTCTGTGCCCTTCATTCTCTTTCCTTCCTATTCTTCTGCTGGGACTTAAGTTGAATTGTCTGTAAACTGCCGAAGTGACTTCCTGCTGCAGGTGTTCACTTGCATATAGTTAGGCCACGTGCCATGCCTCTGGATGTTGCATTTGCTGTGGCCGTTTTTAGTTGGAAGAATAAAGGTGTGATCCTAGGACAAGAGATCTCTAAGGTCCTTTTCCTACATACAGCTGTAGAATTTAGTTCTTAAGCTTATATTTCTATAAATAATTCAGTTACTAGTCATTCTTTTGCTTTCCTAACCTGTATTTTTGCTGATGTTCCAGAAGCAGACAAGAAATGAGATTTGAGATTTGTTTGGGTTTAGGTGCAGTGAGACTTTGAAACAAGATCTCAACTCTTTTTGTTTTATACTTGATTTAGGAATATGAGATTGCTCTAGCACTTCTTTTTTAAATGGAAGAAAAGATGACAGAAAAATGCTTTTTATGTGTAAGTGGTAATTTATAACACTTACTATAGAAAGGACCAAAGAAAGAATATCAGACTTCTTGTCTGAAGCAGAGGTTCTTGTATTACTGAGTAATGCAAAGATAACTTGCATTGTGTAAGTAAAGAATCACTGTTTGGTTGGGGTTTTTTGGTTGGGTTTTTTTTTTGTTTTGTTTTGTTTTGTTTTTTCAAACTAGTGTGGGAAGCTTTAATTTGGTTAGTGATTCTCTGCCAAGGACCCATTTCATTCTGCATACCTGGTTTCTGAAAATATCTGCAAGAGTATCAATTGAACAAATGTTTTTCTTTCCTTAGAGATGTATTTAAAAAATGAAAGTGAACTCAAACTTGAAGAAGCATAATAGAAACTGGAAGATGTTTGTAACAGTCAGCATCTTGCAGTGTTTTGTATATCCCACTAGTGTGACAACTGCAGTTGGATGTTTGGAACAGCTTAGGTTAATAATGATGAAACTAATCACTTGTATGTTTAGGCAAATAATAGTAGTGGTGCAGTAGAAATAAAAGATAAGTCAATCTTTTCCCTCTGCTTCACCCAGTGCTTCTCCTCCGACTCTTCTACTGCCTAGTATATTTATTTTAGTGCTTTTATTATTCAATACTTGTATACTTCCTTCTCTCAAATGAGACAGGAAGAGTTATTGTAAGAAGTTATTTTGCATAAGGACTGTGAGAGGCAGAAGTGTGGTTGGACCTAGAGGAGAAGTCAAGCTGGAGGGCAGCCCCACACTATGCAATTTGTAACAGTCTGCCTATTTTGAAACGGTTTTCCAGAGGCAAAGTTTTCAGTGGTTTAAGGTTTTTTAACTCAACAGCTGCAAGAAGGTAGTATTTATCTTTTCTAAACTCTTTTAACTGATGTATTGAAGTATACCTTTGAATCAGTAAAACTGGTCATGAGAGAACTTCCATGTACAACGTGAAACAGCCTTACGAATAGATAACAAGATTTTTTTGCTTTTCTTATGAAGACGGGACCTAACATCTAGAGAAGACTGTAGGCTACATTTTGCTTGAAGTGAAACGTTATTGAAGTTGATAGAATAGTGTAGCAAATAGGGTATACTTAGGATCCAGGCCAAAGTATAAGCCCACAGAAGCAGGAAGCAAGTCTTAACCCTGATCAGTACTAATAATCGAAGGCAGACACTGGAAGTTGGAATAAGTAGGAGAAAACTTACTCTCTAGGGGAGGACTTTGTATATACAGGGTGTCATGTTAAATATTTCATGCATCACTTCTGAATGTTTTTGTCTGAATCATTAAAATAATTGTTTGATTTGAGTGATCCATGGGTGGTGGTTTTCTTCTGTTTGCTTGTTTTCTTAAATTCATACTATGCATGACATCAGGAAATGGTGTGGTTTTAATAATACTGCTGCTGTTACATATGTGAAGGGGCGAGAGTTGCTTTCATTTTATTTTTGCTTTTGATGGGAGGTGACCTCACTGTTACAGTCTTGAGTACTGGTCAGCCCCTTACCTTTTAGAAGTATTTGCACAACTGAGAAATTGTTTGGTCTTTAAGTATCTTTCTGAGAATCCTTCTAGACTTTTTGAATTGAACTGCTGGAATTGTCTGATTAATATGGTTTTCCTTCTCAAAAGCTGTCAGCTGACAGATGTTTCTGGAATAGCTTTATATTCTTGGATTTTATTTAAAATACATGAAATTGAAATAAAACTGAACTGAAACTTCCATTGGAGACTGCTCTGTTAATATTCTCTTCTGATTAATGTAAGGCAGTGATGTGAAGAGTTCATGTAAACTTTTTATGCACAGTGAAGGAGGCCTGAGAACTGCTGCCATTGTGGTTGTTGGTTTTGGTTTTTTTGTTTGTTTGTTTTTCAACTTCATGAAGTAGGTAACCCAATAAAAAGAGCAAAATACATGTTCTTCCAGAAGATTATTTAGTTTAGAAGTAATTGGAATAGCATGTACTTTCTCTATATGTATCTTGAACCAGTAGGTAGTATATTAAAACTAATGTTGCAACTTGGAAATACTGGTATTAGGCTGGTTTTGAATCTGAGATTACACATTGTTTTAAATGTAGCAAAAGTGTGATGATCAGACTCTTTACAACTGAAACCATTATTGAAGGCAAGTATATTGTCCTCCATGAACTAGCTGAATAAATTTAAATGGCAGCCTGGTAACTACGTCAATATACTCCCGACTCACGTGATTTCTTTGCTTTATTAAAGTATTCTAGGACTGTAGTTCATAAATATACTCAATACTGTGACAAGATACGCATTTGTTCTGTGGAATCAGAATAAACAGTAATATTTGAATATTCCAGTTTAAAGATGGACAGTAGTATTTAAGTAATTTGGGAAGTTTAATGGTATGTATTTTTTTGAAAGTTTTGAGAATTGTTGGATCTGGAAAAAGTTGAGGTTTTTTTCCTAGATAATTCACATGACCTTTTGAAGTTTTCAAGTTTATACTTACTAGTAGTCTGTCAAACATTTAACCAAGGGTATTTTGGGACAGTAAAAGATATATTGCCTGGTTATTTTTTATTTTAAAGTTGTGATGGACTACATGTGGGAAGCTGCAGGTCACAACATAAAAAGTTTTAATGTGTTACCTTTATCTTAAATCTTGCTGAGTATTGTAAAGATGAAAACTCATTTGAAGGTGACAAGTACTCTGTACATACTGCAGAGAATCAAGCAAATGGAACCATTGCTTATTTGGTTGTGGAATGGGAGATAAAACATGCCCTATCATAGCATCCGTGCATTAAATATATGGCAGTGATATATGGGTTTGCTTCCACATTTCTTCTTCACTTCCTACTAGCTTTATGTTTGGGAAAGATCAGAATGTGAAGTTTTAGTTCATTGAGCTGCTGTGAAGCTGTGAAGGATCTTTTTTTTTGCCAAGAACGTGGTGATCTATGGGTGATCTGGCTGTGTGAATGTTGCTGTATGGCCATGTAAGATATATTCCGCTTTCTAGGAGTACAGCCAATTGTAGTTATTATTTCTTCCTTTTCTGTGGAATGGAGTATTAGTTTGTCTTTCCCCCCAGCTTCCATTAAAGAATGTTATTCAAACTAGGAATGTAAATCATTACTGGGTTTGGGGTTTTTTCCTGTAAAAATTCCATCTAGGAAGCAGACTTCTGTCTTCTGTTGTTCTTTTCCAATAACATTCCTTAAAAGAAAAAAAAGGCAAGCTTGAAATTACTTTCCAGACATTTTAGTGATGGAAATATTTCTAACAAATTATCAGGTATCATGTACGCAAACATACTAAAGCTTCCTTTGTATTTAATTTTCATTGATAGTGCAGCGTTCCTACTAATTCTATAACTAAATCTTTTTCAGTGTGACTTGATTTTATTTTTTCATAACTATGATATGTTCCCACAGAGATTTTTTTATAATATTTAAAAATTTCTGAACAGTTCCTTTGCCTCAAGTCATGCACAACAAGAGACAATATATAAAATGCACATTGGAATGTTGCAAAGATGACATAGGGTGCTAATGGATGGGCGGTTTCTGTGATTTTGTCCAAGTAGCTTCATATATATTTGAATGTGCATAATATTTTGTTTTCTTCCTGTCTGCAGAGTTCTGTATGAAGGGAAGGAACGCATCATTTCAGGCTGCGAGGTGATTCAAGCTACTCCTTATGGTCGTTGCGCTAATGTTAACAACAGTTCAGCTTCTTCTCAACGGATCTTTATCACATATCGAAGGGCTCCTCTAGTACGACCTCAAAATTCGTTGGCAGTGACGGATATCTGTGTTATTGTTACCAGCAAAGGAGAAACTCCTCCTCATACATTCTGCAAAGTAGATAAAAATTTAAATTGTGGTATGGTGAGTATTTAAAAGCTTGAATGTCTTTTTTCTTTCTTTTTTTTTTTTTTAACCCCAACAAACCAATCCAAAGGAGTAGCTTTTTGAACTTTTTTTAGCACTGTTATAATTGTGTTCTATCACCACATCATAATTCTTTCATTCTATATACCGTGTGTGAGACTTCACTTTTGTGGGTTTTGTTGCTCTGATTTTCTTTTGTGTTAGGAATTACTTCTTCATACTGATTACTCACTACTTCCATTTGCATATTCATGTCTAGGTGCTATTTAGTAGTAGTGTGATGGATTTTTTTTTTTTTTTTTAAGCTTGTTCCTGCCCCCCCTTTGGTGATGCTGACAGTCTGGATGAATCACAAACGCTTTTTTCTTAGTTATTAATAATGCCTATGTTACTAAGACATGCAAGAATGATAATTACTGCTTACAGTTCTTCATGTACTTTTTTTTCAGTCAGTTCACTTTTATTTAGTCTGTTTTGCATTTAGTTTACTCAGACTGAAATAAGTGATTTTTTTCAAATGGCAAAGTGTATTCAGACAAACTGCAAAACCACTATGTAAATAACTGGTTTATGGAAGTACGATAAATCTTCAACTGATGATGTTTAGAATTTCACTTCCACGGATGAGTTTCCCATAAAAATCTCCTTCTAAATAACCAAGAAAATGTGAAGCTGCAAATGATCTGCTTCACTTTTCCCTGTTCTTCTGCTGGAATATGTCAAAGAGTAGTGTGGTGGTGTGATTATTTTATGTAAATCCTGTAATCTCTAAAAATTGTGAGAAGGGTGAATTCCTGATTTCATGATCTACATGCACTCAGCAGCCAACCAGTCATTTTATTCTGTAATGCTTTTTATTTAAATGTCTGCTTTGTTTGTAATGTTGGGAGTATATTCAAATGCTTATACTTGATTCCTGTTGCTGCCTGTTGTCATCTTTGCTGGTTCTAAGATGAAACTTGTGTCTTCCAGTGGGGTTCCAGTGTGTACCTTTGTTACAAGAAGTCTGTGCCAGCTTCTAACTCTTTAGCATATAAAGCTGGTAAGTAATGTTAGAAGCAGACTGTCTAAACATGCTAACAGAAGGATTCAAATGCCTTGCTGAAATTGAATAATAATTTTAAAAGCTTAAGTGCTGTCTGTCAGTATTCTGTTCCTAGAGCATGTCAGTTGAAATCAACTCCTATAATGCCTCTTTGCAATCCTCACTTTTTCCCAGGAAAAAAAAAAAAAAAAAAAAGTCTTAATAGGAATATCATTGCTCTTTATTAATTTAGTTCTTATCACAACAGGTTTGGTAGCTTTAGGAGCTTTAGTGGAAAGCTAAGCAAGCATTTCAGATGTAACAAAAGACTTCATATTTCTTGTGTTGGTGGTGATGGAGAAGGAGTAATTAAAAATTCCATTAAACCTTACTCATATTTCTTTTTATGTCTCACAGCTAATGCAACATCTTTCATTTAATTTGAAAATTAAATGTGTTTCTTCCCTTCAGTTCCACAACTATTCACTTGCTTCTTATTTGAGGAGAGTGAAAAATATTCTGAACAATAAATGACAAAAAGTATTTTCTTTTAAATCTGGCTTTTATAAGTTTTTTAATGGATTGCTACAGATTATTATTTTTTTTCTGAAGTCAAAACTTTCAAAAGAATTTCTGTTGAGCACTGTGCACCAAATTCCTTTGAAAGGAGTAAACTACCAAGTAGAAGTAGTGAGCATAGATAATTAAGTCAGTGTACCATAAAATAAGCTAGATGAACAGCAATAATAAACCAGTGCTTTTGTGCCTATTTTCTACCAGCAAGAGTTAGATATATTTATGAAAACTGAATAAACTATTTGTTTAAATTGAACATAATGAGTGATTAGCAGAAAATGTGGACAGTCAGCTAGTTTATCCTATTTTCAGTGGAGGTATTGCTGCTCTTTTTACAGTAGATAAATAACCACTTTCTTCATAGGAATTTCTTTGTAATAAAATCCATTCCAAAGGCACATTTAAATAGCACAGGCAATTTCCAACTGGTTTAAAGTAAAAATCTTCACTAACTAGTTTTTACTAGGTACTGTTTTTCAAGCACCTAACCAAAAGAGAGTGCTTCAGTATTCATACATAATTTCTAGAGGTTTATTACTTGGATGACTTAGTCTTACCATCAAATGTGAGACTTTCTTCTTCTGCAGATGTAATATTTGGTTATAAAGTCCAGATGACCAACAGACTTTGCTGTATGTTGTGGAAAATACATTGCTTACATTGTTTAGAGCTTGCAGAGCAAATGTGCTTACTTTTCCTTCTCCCATTCTGAAGGCTTAATTTTCAGATACCCTCAAGAGAACTATGAGTCATTCCCACTATCAGAATCTGTACCTCTCTTCTGCCTTCCTATGGGAGCTACTATTGAGTGCTGGGACCCACAAACCAAATATCCACTACCAGTGTTTTCAACATTTGTACTGACCTGCTCTTCTGCAGAAAAGGTATGGCTCCACACTGTGACTAGTTTTTGCTTTAGTTCAAATGGCTACTATGGAGATAAATTGGCATTTTTTTTCTTCTGTATTTGAGAAATACTACAAAATAAATTGTTAAATAATTCCCTTGTAAAATTGTATTTCTTAAGCCTTCATGTACGATGGAAGTAAACTGAAACAGGAAATAGCTGGAAGAGTATGTGCTGTTTAGTCCCATGTAAGCTGAACCATACACTTAAAACCAAAACTCACAAAACATGGATTTCCCTGTTCTTTCAAGTAAGAAGTTTCTGGGAAATGTAGCCTACATATTAAAGAGATGTTCACTTACCACATGTGTTAGCAAAGTTTAAGTTGTTATGGTTTTCCTATGGTTACCTTAAAAGCCACTTCTGTGTGAATTTGTGTAATTGGGCTCTGTAGGTATGTATGTACTTGAATAGGAAAATAGTTACCAGAAAACAGCAGGGCAGGGAGAGGAAAAGTATGTGCTGAGAGGTAGCATGTGAGAGGCTCTGAAGAACTGATGAGCTCCTGAGACCAGTGATCCTGTTGAATTTATATGAAGTGGTGCATTTGGAACACCAGCCATCTGCCAAATCTGTATAAGGCCGCCAGCACACATGGGCACCAAAAATGCTTTGCATGACTCAGCCCACATGTAATAAGACACTGTCTGCTATACACAGACAGAGACTACAGGGTTATAGGTATACCGGCTGAAGCAAGGGAGCCCTTGTTTGGGGTTGGTCTCCCAGGTGTTGCTTCAGCTTGCCTGCAGTGTCTGTGTGTGAACTGCATGAGGGAATAAGTGATTGTAATGTGTGATTAGCTCTCTACGATTAACAAACAGCAGTTTGGCTCTATTAGTGATAACAGGTCAACTTCCGCTCTGCCTCAGTCCCCTGTCAGGGAAATTTATATACTTCTACATTTCCAAACAACAAAAAAAGTCTTTCTCCAATATATTAATACTTCTTTTGCAAAGAGGAATGCAGTACCGGCCAGTATTTTTCTCGGAGAGAATGTATACTGTGGTATCCATATTTCCCTGTTCTCTTTTTGCTAAGCTTGCCAGAACAATTCAGTTAATTATGAAACTCTGACAAATAATAAAGGAATATTAGAAAAGTTTGGTAGCTGTTTAGCTTGATAAAATGAGTGAAGTCAAAGCTAAAATTATTTTATTGTTTAGTGTGCTAATGATAGCGGAATTTACTGAGCACAAGCATTTCATGAGAGGGTTGTTCGTTGTTTTCTTTTTTTTACCATAATGGTTAATGGATAGGGTTTTGTCACAGCATGCACTTTGGTTCCTTCCCTTTCAGATTACTGAATATGAATACTTTGTTCAGTAAAGTGCAATGAAAAAAGAGGGAGAGAGGCACAAGTGTCCAAAGCGTTTCATTTATAAGAATACTTTGTGTATGTTTACATAAATGAAAAGGCATTTCACAAGCTACCCACAAAAGCACTGTAGTGTGTGTGCAAACACCAAAGACTTAAGGATGCTTCGGAAGTTCTAACCCAATCTCCTGTTAAATACTGGGTCTGCTCAGCTGTTTTTCTTCACCTTTTAGGTTTATGGTGCTGCTATTCAGTTTTATGAGCCTTATCCCCGGGAGCTGCTAACAGAAAAACAGCAATTGCAGCTGGGTCTCCTGACAGCTGTAGAGAGGAAAGTGGTTACTTCCAAGTCCATCAATTCCAACAAATGCATCTGCCTTCTCTCACACTGGCCTTTCTTTGAAGCATTTCGAAAATTTCTTATGTTTATCTACAAACTGTCTGTCTCTGGACCTCATCCTCTTCCCATTGAAAAGTATGTAAAATATTTTTCAAGTTAATGTGGGAAGGTAGTTATATCGACTGAAGGAGTCATGTGATTATACATGTCACACTTACTTAGTTGGTATAATTGTTCCATCCTCTTGCTTGCACTGTGTAACATATGTTATACTGACAGAAATTACTGCTGCTTCTGTTTAATAGTAGTGGCTTTTGCAGTGCCAGGAAAGTGAACTGGATTTTACTGTGGCTTTCTGTTAGAACGTATCAAGCCTGTTCACCTTTCTCTTAATGACAGCAAACACAGAAAATGGCTGAGCTATAAGATACATGCTAACGTTTGCAGTCCTGCATTTTAAGTTAATAAATACAAGCTCAGGAACTGTGTGCACTAGCAATGAATATCTGTGTCTGTTTCCAAGCACTGCAACTAATGCATAGTGTGGGGGGAGAGAGACAGAGAGAACGCATGTGCCTGCATGTGTATGTGCATAAACTATGTAGAGGATGCTTTTCATGGTCCTAAAAGTTGCTGAAATACGATGTTACCTTCAAAATTGTATTAGATATCTGGCAGTGAAGTATATAGTTTCTCTTAGCTAAGTCTCATTAGAAACTCTGGAGAATGAGGTTAGGCTGCCTGGGATTTTAAATGGCTTGCCTAAATGCCAGTGTGTTCTTATCTTTTGCATACGTATCTGAAAATGCCAGTATTAATTTTCATGCATTAAATGTGAGTGAACGGAGCTTCTTTGTTTCTGTTTGCATAAACAGGCTTTTAAACTTATTAAACCAGTAAATAAATCTTGACAGCCTTTCTAAAACATGGTACCATAGTAATTCTGAAATGTCATTAACGTTGTTTTGCCCCCCGATGAGTCCCTGGTGCAGGTTTTCTAACAACTTGACTTCTTTTCAGGCACATATCCCATTTTATGCACAATATACCTTTCCCTTCACCACAAAGGCCAAGAATTCTGGTGCAAGTAAGCAAAACATTTGGTTCCATTTTTAGTTACAATAATGGCAAACCCTCTTTCTTGCTTTTGAAAGCCTGGTTTCTTCCTTTAGGCTTTTTACTCAGCTTTGAATACCCATCTGCTGGAAGGGAGAAAGGAGGGATGGGTGGGCTGGCCTTCTCTTTCATTGGTCTAAACCTGGAGTAACCTAGCAAAGGAGACTATTTCAGACTTCAGGTGGTGCGGGTGGCAGCAGCTTCCTTCTTGCGCTTTTGAAATTTCTGGCATATGTTACCCTTTCATTTTATAGGCACCATTTGCATTACCTTAGTGGGGGGGGTTGTTTGTGTTCTGTCTTTCTCTCACTTGTCCACCCACTACTGTGGGTAAAAGGTTAGTCCCCTGGGGCACTGTCTCTTGTGCTTCTCTGTTTAATCACCTAGCAGCAGTTACATATTCAACACTGAGTCACAGACAGTTTCCTGTAACTTCTGAGAATCATTTCAGTGACTAATACAAGCTCTGTTGACCTAGTGAACACAAGTCCCAAAGATTGTCTCTGATTTGTGTCTCTTACGTGACATTGTGACTCTGCCAGGCAGTTTATGAGACTATGGATATACATTTATATTGAAATATTATAGTGTATTAACTTTGGAGTTGTCCATATCAATCACATACTACTTTATGTGTTTCAGCTTTCTGCCCATGATGCATTAATATTGTCTCAGCCAGTTTCTACACCATTGCCATTAAGGTATCATTATTAATGCTTTAAATGTATGCTACTTGAAAAATTCAGATGCAAATGGGAATGAGTCATAGGAGGAAGCCAAACACTACTGCAATATTATTAGATCTTATAAAGAGAAAACTCAATACACATTTATTATATTATACAGTTGTGTCTTTTTGACATAGACCTGTCCCTTGTGGAAGAATAATATCACCCATTATCCAGAAGTAAAGATGAATTGCCAGATTTTTGTAGGAACTATGAAGAAAGAAGAAGCAGACTGTGGTGAAAAAAATACATGTATTTAAATATCTTGTATTTTCAGAACCTGTGTAGTAAGCAAAACTTTTTTCTAATAGCATATATAGACTGTTGGGATTTTTTCCATTTTCGGATCCAAGAGAGACATTTATGCAAGCAGTTATGTGAAATCAGTCTATGCATGAGTGTGTGAACGTTTCAGAAATTCTGAAGTATACCTAAAAATTTATATTTGTGCTTAAAGGTTGATGCAGTCTCTGTGGATACTGCCTGCATCTTCTGGGCTGGAGGTCCATATGATTTTGACATGGGGTTTTGTTTGGATGGCTTTGTTGATTTTTGGTTTGTTTTGAAGTTAAAAACCAAAATATTCTTCCTTTTTTTATTTCTCCTCCCCCCTTAAACATTATCATGTAATATTCTGTATGCAGAATAATCCTGTGTTTAATCATATCTGTTACACAGCCTCTTAAGTGAAAAATTGCAGCCAGCCACCAAACTGCAAAGTAACATGTAAGCATTTTTCTAAGGACAGATTTTACACCCCTGTGCTCTTACAGATGTCATTACAATTCCTAAATGTGTACAGTCCAAACAAATGAAATGGAGTCTAAACTGTAGAAACTACATGCATGTTGCTATCAGAATGATGGATTGATTTTGCTTGACTAGTATTAGAATTTGATACTGTGATTCTAAGGTCAGATGGATACTCTAGTTCACAATTTTTGCCTGAGGTAATCGATCCTATGAAACTACTGGTGTTATATGTGCTCGGGTTAGTTGTTAACTAGTTAGATCTGTTTTACTGTTATGAAGAAAAGATGCCTGTGCATATATGAGAGAGATTGCCATAAACAATGGAAACTCAGCAGTAGCATGGTATAGCATATGTTTCTTTAGCAATAGAATTTGAATTTAGGTTTCTTTGTGGCAGTACAAGTCTCATATTTAGGTGATAGCTATTAAATAGATAGGTAGATATTTGATGTGTGGTATTATTAGCAGCATTCAACTAGTTAATCCCAAACAGTTGTCGGAAGTTTGATAGCAGTGACTTTTTTTTTTTTTTTTTTTTTTTTTTTTTAACATCCTGTAACATTCTTATTCTATTCCCCCTTCCCACCCACCCCTTAGTGGAGCAAACTTTAGCACTCTGCTCATGAATCTTGGACCGGAAAACTGTGCCACTCTGTTGCTCTTTGTATTACTAGAAGGCAAGATCCTCCTCCATTCTCTTAGACCAGCTGTGTTGACAGGAGTTGCTGAAGCTGTAGTAGCTGTAAGTACAAAGTGTTCTGTACAGCAGAGAGAGAAATCAGTTCAAACTCCACAGTTGTTGCAAGGCTTTTTTAGGTTAAAATGATTGATGCACTAAATGATCATTTTTCCCAGCAATAGCATTTAGTTAAAGTGCCCTAGCATGTCTTAATATTGTAACTATTAGGATGATCAACGTTTTTCCATAGATAACTAAGAGATGTGCCATAAATAAGTGGTCAAACTGGAAGGCTCTTTTCTGACAGTGTTACAAGGCTTCTAGCAATTTCAATTTGCTGCATGTAACTTCTTGGGTTTTGTTGTACAACTGTTGTCTTGGTTTAATGCATTGATTTAATTTAATTTTTCCTTCAGATGATATTTCCATTTCAGTGGCAATGTCCGTATATCCCTCTCTGTCCTCTGTCTCTGGCCACCGTACTCAGTGCACCTGTTCCATTTATTGTTGGAGTTGATTCACGATACTTTGATCTGTATGATCCACCACAGGATATTGTGTGCATTGACTTAGACACAAACATGGTGTACATGTAAGTTCTATGGAGTTTTTACATTTATCTGTGGATAGAGAGATTGCTGAAATGCCTGGGAGATAAAATATGGTTCATTTCTTACTGTCCTCTGTTCTTTTTCTCATTTCTAATGCTTCATAGCAAATTAAAACTTACTAAGTCAAGGGTCAAGACTTGCTGCTGCTTTTAAAAATGTGATGTAGATGTTACTATAAATTCAGTAACAATGGTAATGTGTTCTGGTTTATTTTTCCACTTCAAGGACTGCTGATTAGGGAAATGGGATAAAAGCTAGAAAAGAGGAAGAAAAATTGTTTCGTTGTTTTTTTTTTTTTAATGCCCCACCATTTCTTTCATTTTCATCTTGACCTGCCACTTTTGGTTTGCCTGTGTTCAGTGACTATTGGTATGAACATGAGTTCTTCAGGACCCTTCAAGACAGCTTTTGATGCCGTCTTGCACTCAGGGCACTTTATGTTTGGGCAATAAAGACATTTTTATGAATTTACAAGAGCCAAATTTCTGATGAGATCAGTCAAGCAAAATTTGGTGTCTTGACTACATTCAATCTCAAATATTGTCACTTAATTACTATATTTCTAATGCTTTTCTTAAAGTGAAGGTGTTGCATGAATAGTTTCTTCGCACTTTCTTGAGGAGAGGCTAATTCAGAGTAACTCTTCTGTTTCTCTGTAATGTATCTAAATGAGAGTACAAATAACTGAATTGAAAATTCAGTTGTTTCAGGTGTTTAATTTAGTAACTTTATGAATAACCTTTCCATTTTAAATTAATTAGATCATAAACAGAAAGGGGCATCTAAGCTAGTTCAAGATGAGGCTGAACATCACTAAATAAAGTGCATATCTTCTCTGTGAAAATATAGTTTTACTTCATCTCATGTCACTTTTTAACTCTTGACTTTTGTTTTTACTAACTTGAGTTAGAATTAGTCATTTGATTTATGGGTCAGTTGAATGCTTTCTCAATTTTCATTGTGGCAAAAGGACCCTTCCTCTACTGAAACAAACAAATGTTTCCTTTACATTACTGAAATGCTTTGTTTTATTAGTAGCATCAAAGGAAATAGTAAACAATGGAGCAGACTGTGTTTATTTTTTTGTTTTTTTCTCCCTCCCAGAGGTCCCCATTAAAAACACTACAAAAAGCATTTTCATCACTGTATATCAAAGTATTATGCTACCAAAAGAATAATTATAATAGGTGTTGTGAAAGAAGAATGTATTGAAGAAACTCAAGGAAGATAACTTGCTTATATGAAGATGTTTGCAGTGAGAAATACCTGAATATTTTTGTTCATAAGTAGAATGGAAGCTGAAGACTGGGTTGCAGAAAAATGAAGGAGATGGAAACAGGGGATTTAGTAAGGTGATAAGGATGTCAAGATTCTGTTGGGCTGACTGCTAAAAAGACAAGTACCAACTTTACTCAGATTGGTTACTGAGTGAAAAACCTACCAGTGGCTGACCTTTTATGAGGCACTCAACTGGAAAGATTTTTGTGCCTTCTCTTTTACTGTCTTATAAATCCGTTTCTCTTCCAATAGTCAACTGATCATTTTTGCTGCCCATTTTATGTGTATCTCATCTGTACCACTTATTTGACTGTAACATTCGACTTAGGTAAATGTGAGGTGTTGGTACCTACATTATAAAACGTTTTTTACCCTGGAAATGAGGATTTTTTTATTTTTCAGTCTTGGAGATGTGTAGGTAAAATGAAATAAAGCCCTTTGTGATGAAGATTATACAGAATTCTAAAATACTGTGTTATTAGTGAGTAAAGATTGATGTTCCATTTTATTTTATCCACATCTATGTCTGCTCCTCTTTATTTCTGTGGCAGTGCTGCTTTTTTAAAAGCATTTAATGGCACTGTTGCTTACTTTGAAAGACTGTGTACTAGAAGCATAACATTTGAACAATTCAGTATTTTCTAGTCTATCAGTCTGTCTGTCTAGTGTCTTTTTAGAGCAAGTTTGCCACTATCTTCCTTATGATAGACTGAAGATTTATTTACTGCCAAAAAATACTGAAGGCCTTTTATTCATTCAGCAGCTTCCTTAATGCCTTTTTTTGGATGTTTTCAACTCTCTCTGTGAAATTAACATTGAAAGCTGGTTAAGGAAAGTAGCCTTTTTAGGGCAAATATTTGAGAGTTTGTTTTATTTTTATAGCAGGATTTTTTTCGTTGCATTTTTGGAACAGTACTGCTTATATTGTTTATAGGCATGCCATTATGGTGGGGAAAAAAATGGGCAAAAGCATTTCATAAGCATGCATCTTTTCTTTAACTCCTGAAACTTTGGCTTCCTTTCTGAGATAGTTCTGTGTCAGTGCCAGTTGAGCAAATAATAATCGAACAAACATTTCACTGATGCAAAGTGCAACACAATCATTGACAGCATCAACTCCGATAGTAATAACTGATTAGGTCTTTTGGCCACAAGGTTTGCAGTACTCTATGTTACGGCAATTGTCCCCCACCTTCACCCTTCCAGAAGGAGATGTAGGGGTTTTCAGGATTTACTACCTACTCTCTCTCTTTATAGCCAACTGCTTAAACAAGGTCTGGCATTGTACTGATTGTCCTTCTAACAAAGATGAGCATCCCTTTAGGCCAATTTACCCCATTGCTTAATCAACCATGCAATTTTCAAACTGAACTGAATTGCCAGTCTTCCTAGTCCCTGCTAGCCTGTGGTTTAAGCTGAACTGCTTTGCCATAGACGTGTTACAGTGTACCATATGACCATAAAGCTACCAGACTGGTCTTCCAGCATTGTGCTGGAACAAGTTCATGTTGTATTCTGAACTGCCTTTATTTGTATCAGTAGCAGTATGGCAGGTTTAAGGTAGTGTAGACTTTGCATAGTAATCACATACAGATTAGTGTGCTTAAATTATATTAGCAAGACTGATAAAATTCTGAAAGGGACATCAGCTAAGTGAAACATCAACTAAAAGTGAAACTTTAACTAAAAAGTCTAAATCAAATCTTAATGCAGATCCTTCTTACAGACTGGAGAAAATTCTACTCATAACTCAATTTATAGTGCTCTGTATCTGAAGAAATGAAATTCTGAGTTAATGTCACTCCCATTTTTTTATTTTGACAAATACAGACAGTAACAAGATTTCTTTCTTTTCAAAACAATTTGTTTTGTTTTACTTACTACATTCTGAAAATGACGCAACTTAGGGCTGTGGAAGCCATTCTTTTTTATATGGTCTGTATTTTATATGTCCTTTTTTCCCTCCCCTGTGTTTTAGATCAGATGATAAGAAGAGCACCAACTGGAAGCAGTTTCCTAAGAAGCCTTGTAAAAGTCTGCTCAGCACCTTAAAGAAACTGCACCCACAGCTGGCAGCAGGTGAAATATATAAAATAAAATGGGAAGGGGTAAGAACAGAAACTGCCTAAAGCAGGGAAAGTAAATATTCAAAGAAAACTAATAAATTTTCTGATACACACCTAAGAGCCTTAAATTATAGTTAGTATATAAATGTAAGGACTTAGTTCTATCATATGTGGTGTGAATTATTTTTTTAGACTTTTACTTTCTTTGCTGCGACTTCTTAAAGTTTAAGCTTTTTTTTTAGCATTTACTCATGATTAAATTATATTTAAACAAAGATTCAGCTGAAATGCATTTGGATCTCAACCTAGAACAATATTCACAGTTCTGATCAAAAAATAGTGGAGGAAATGGGGATATGAGTAAAATAATGTTGAATATCTCAGCTATTGTGCTGATACTGTGGAATATCTCAGATAATGACTATTCTACAAAAATAATCGAGTAACTATATTTTGACAAAGTATTTTGTCAAAAGAAAAAGAAAAACTGACCATCTTCAGCCTAATGACTTAGGTAAGAAGTTGTAACTGACCTAACAGTTTTCAGGTATTGCTTCTTTCTGACTGTGGACAGGCTCTTTAAGGTAAGCTGTTTCAGACTATGTTAGGTTGCGTCATTATGGAGAAGACGACAATGATAGCCTCATAGGTATACAAGATACATAAAATTTGTAAGTTACTGAAACAGAAAAGTGCATTAATTAAGAGGTAGGTGTTCTTGCCTCAATTTTCTATAATTTGTTTGTAGATAGCCTTTACTTAATCTTTTAGAAAACTTCAACTTTTCTTTTGGTTTAATCAGTGGGGAATGTCATGCAATCTGCCTAATATAGAACTACTGCCTAGTTTTAACTTGACTAGAATTAGTGATCTTTTATAGATAGATAGTTTTTCTATTTTGGCAATACTATAATAGATATGTTATTTATTTATATTCCAATAAATGATATTTTTTGTTATAATGAAAAGTGTGGAACTATAATTTCCAGCAGTACCTGCTACTGTTTTTTCAAGAGTGCAAGAGTAAACTCTGAATGTCATCTACTTGTTCGTATCCTTTGGTGCACTCAAATGATAGAATTTTTATTAGAAAAATAGTTTTAGGGCCTTTCCTTCTAGATGTGCAATCTTCAAAACAGGGAAAACATGCTCCTTTTTGTTGGTATATTACTGAAAGACTACATTCAGTTGGGTGTGTGGTAACATTAACTCAACTGAGATCCTCCTCATTGGTTCATGTCCCAGAGGGCTGAATGAGTTAGAAAAACACATAATCAACTCTTGAGGTAACCTGTCTTTTATATGGGCCAGATCAATTGGAAAACAATCGTAGGATTTCTGGTGTTTGTCACTTCTGAATATGGGCGAGTAGAAAAAAGAAAAATCCATCTTCAGCATCTTGCAAAAGTTACCTGTTTGAATGCACTGAATTTTAATATAGGATTGTATATGTTGCTCATTGCTAGTTCACAGGAAAACTCAAGAAGGCTCTGCAGTGGAGATGACTCCTATTGAGGCAGATTTTTCCTGGCAGAAGAAGATGATAGAACTCGAGATGGAGATCCAGGAAGCTTTTCTCCGTTTCATGGCATCTATTTTAAAGGGTTACAGAACATTCCTCAAGCCAATCACACAGGCACCTTCAAATAAAGCAACTGCTGCTGATTCCTTGTTTGATCATCAAGGTGAGGGTGAGGCAAACCAGCTGCTGATAGCATTGGTAGTGTTACACTTTAGGGTTGAGGAGCTGCTTGACTTTAAAAAGTCAAAGTTCCCTTTGGCTGTACAACTTTTGGCAATATTTAAAATTGCAATTGTATGAAGTTAAACTATTCAAAGTTGGTTAGAACACTGATATATGCACAAGGAACTGCGATTTTGCAATAGCTCTGGTATTAGAAAAGCTGTATTTCAGTAGCATGATGTAGTCTCTGCATGGCATATTCAGTAAGGGCAGCTCTTGGGAATGAAAGAATATTTCTCAATTTGTACAGAGCAAAAATTCCAGAAGCCCAGTAATGAAGAACAAAGTAATGTTCTTGATATAAATGGGAAGATAATAGAGAGCAGGGGAGAGATTAGAAATGTAACAAAACAATAGTCAGCAAAGGTCATCTTGTTTTCCTCATGTTATCACCTTAACTTTTTAGATCTGTTCATGGGCTGAATGCTAGATAAAATGTCACAGGTATTTCGTTTTGTATGTGGTGGTGATGTTTTGGGGTGGGGTTTTTTTGGTTGGGTTGGGTTTTTTTAGTCACTGGCAGAGAGATTTGGTTAGGGATTTTTTAGTCAAAGGTTTGGAAAGTCTTAAATATTTTCAGGCCCATCACCTCTTAGGATAACAAATATATTTTTTTATTTTAGTATTGTTTAACTGTTAGATACTTCTGCTTTTATATGAGCTCATCATCTTTTTCTTGCACAGAAAGTCAACAAACACAGTGAGCAGATTACATAGGGATGATTGCTTGCCAAGTATTGTTAACTATGGTGAAAAGTAATTATTTAAAAAAAAAAGCTGTCATTTTAATCTTCCAACTGCCAGTAGTGATAAGTAGTTGTTTATATTGATGAAGCCAATACTCTATATTATAGCGCTTTAAATATTTTATGTTGACACTTCATATGTTAACTTCTTATGGAAATCATAACTGGTATTTAGTTGTGTGTTCCTTTTTATAACCAGGATTTTTAAAAAGCAGAGACCGTGCCTATACAAAGTTCTACACACATCTCACCAAAACGCAAATATTCAGCCGCTTTATTGAAGAGTGCAGTTTTGTGAGTGACAAGGATACTGGCTTGGCATTTTTTGATGACTGCATAGAAAAGGTGAAAAATATGTAGCAGTACTATTAAATTATATGCTTCTGTTCATTTTGTGTTATTGTCCTGGTTTTTAGTTGTAAAGGTAGGTACCCTCTGCAGCAAGTGTTTTGAGGGATTGGCATTCTTGGTGGTTATTTCCGAGTCATTTTCTTCCTTCATCTTCTTGCATGGTCATCATTGTCTGTGTTGATGGAGGAAACTTTAATTAAAGCCCTGTAGGATGTCAAGCTATATGATAATGTGAGAAATGCCAGTAGCTGACACTTTAGCACAATGCCATCCATGTTCTCTCTTTAAATGTTAAGCACCCTCCTTCTAGTGTGGAATTACGTACCAGTGCTCATTGCATTGTTGCTCTTTTTCACACAATTTAAACTTAAAACACAAAAACATGCCTAGTGCTCCACTTGTGGTCAAATCTGATTTATGTAGATAAGATCCCCTTTCGTTGCATGTATTTTATATGAGTAAGATTGCTTAACCCCTTCTTGTTTTTTGAAACAAAGTGTCTTCAGCATGGTTCTCGTCCAGATGGGTTATTGAGCTTATAGCTCCATCTGTAAAACGCCAAGTTCACAATATAAAAACTAGGAGCTAGGGAATTGTATCTGTTTTTTTTAAGGTGTATATATATGATTTGTTCTGGACAAACCTTCATTTTCATACCAAGTTCTTATAGACTGAGTCTTTGATTCAGTATTGATTCCAATCAAATTAACACTTGTAAACAGACCACAAAATAAGTGTTTAAAAGTTTTTTTTTGCCATTATTTTTCTTTCCGCTGAGGATGGGGCGTATGCATCTACAGTATGCATCTAGAGTATTCTTTGTTTAATATTGTTAATAATTTGATATTATTGCAGGTTGTTAATGTGTTGCATACTTAAATTGTAATACTGAAAATATCTGCAAAACAGCAATTTCTTTCAATTAAACTAAATGAAAGCACTTTCCTTTGACAGATTTAGGATTTTGTATTTAGTAGCTAATGTCAACAGATTGAAAGCATGCAGATTACTGCATTTTCTTACTTTCAGCAAAGGAAGTATTTGAAAAAAGATTAATTGCTTCTACAGTAATATGAAAATTTAGTGTTTCTTATTTAATATTGCAGTAAGTGTCATAGCTTTAATAGAATTATTCAGGATTTTTTTTTTTGAGTTGAGAAGACACTCATTTTTTTTTCCTCTTTTCCCAGCTTTTTCCAGATAAAGGAACAGAAAAAGGAGAAAAGGTACTTTGTCCTTCAAAATGTTTAGGGATATCTGATCATGAAATAAAAATGGAAAGACAAGGCTGTGGGCTTGATATTTGAGTAATTAGAACAAAGTTAATTTATTTTCTATATTATGTATATAATCAAATACAGTATATATTAAGTATATTTTTACATATACTAAAATATTTAATGTTAAAAAGGACATTTTATCCCAAAGCCAGACTCTGTACTTAGAGTACAAACTCTGTTTTCAGGTTGATGTAGATTCCATTGAAGATGCACGGTTGATTGAGCTTGATGAGTCACAAAAAAGTGAACACACAGTGTTCATAATGCCACCAGAACCTCCTGCTGATGACGGACAGGAGCGAGTGCCAAAATACAGGTACAAGCTAAATAGCCACATGTAGTGAAACTAGAATGCTTATGATGTTAAGCAGGGGAGATGTTCCATCTTGGTGCAAGACTTGCCTTAATATAATGTTCAGAAGAATCTTTATATAAAGATATGAACTGCCTGGATTCTGCTAAGTTTCTGAAGCTCTAGAAGTCAGTGTTTTGTGTGTGTATGTTTGAGGGCATGAGGATTTTGGTTTTAATTTTTCAGTAACTTCTTGCCAACTTTATAGTAATACTTTTTTCTTCACGTATTCAGTATCTTTCTTCCTGTTTGAGCCACTTAAGTGTATTTTGTAGCAACTACAGTGTAGTTTGTTTCATAGTGGGAGTGACAGGGGGTGGGTAATGGATCTGCCCAGTACTATTGATCTGCAGCTGATGAACCAAAAGAACAAAACACCCACTCCACTTTTCAGACTTCTTTAATTCAGTGTTTTTCAGCCCTGTGCAGGAAGAGTGGAGTTTCAGACATTCTGGGTATGATTTTTTTCTTTCTGTCTCTCTTGGAGGTCAAATAGGTTCTGTTTCCAACTGTTGTCCTTGTTAATCATCATCTGTGTTTCCCTGACCTTCATGACACGGATGGCAGTCTGGTTCTTGTTTACATTGTCTATGGAGATTTAATGTCCAAGGCATCTTCTTGTGATACTTTTGTGAATAAGAGTAAAAGGATCTTGCTATCTTCTTTCCTTTTTCTTTTTTTTCTTTTGTTTTTTCCCCCCCTGGTTCTTTATTCTTCTGTTTGTCAGTTCCTTGCACGCAAGTTGTCTTTGTATGGCTTTCCTGCTATGAGCAGGTATGTGAAATCTTTTATTTTATTTTCTGTTTTTTTTAATCATCTATATAGCTATAAAAACTTCCCACAACTAGATTTCAAGCTCTTTGACAGGCCACAGGAGCTCAAGCTCTCCTTCAGCAGACAACCAGCTGGAAGCAGCATTTCAAATAGTCCAGCACTCATGGCAAAGAGGACAAAACAGGTCAGATGAGTCTTATGTAATCACTGTGAACACTGAAAGATATGAAGTTTTTTGGTAAAATTGCCACTACCTATTTATTTTGTAAGTTAATGTTGTTAGAGGTTTGGTCTTTGTAACTACCGAGATCAACACTTGCAAAAGAAAGTAGGCAACAAATAAACAAATTAGCATCTGAGATTACCATTTACTGGCAAACCCATTTTTAAGCTTTAGAGTGTAATATAGAACAAAAGGAAATTAAAATTAATACTTGAATGGGGGAGAAAAAAGAAGATGATTAATTCTGATGCTAGTTTTTGCTTGCAGAGAGCCTTAATAAGAGAGCAGTAAGAAGGGACCTTCAGCTGAATGTTGTCCGTTATTATTAAATGCTTACTTTTAAGAAGCCAGTATCTGAGTTAGTAACAGCTTCTAGATTCAGGATGTTACAACTTTTGTCTGCTTTTTTGTTTTGTTTCACCCTTACAGGAGATAAAAACAGCCCATAAATTAGCCAAGAAGTATTATGTAAGCCCCCCACAATGGGCTAAGTGTCTCTTCAGTCATAGTTACAGCCTATGGTTTATTTGTCTGCCAGCCTACATCAGAGTTGCACATCCCAAGGTCAAAGCACTGCAACAGGCATACGATGTTCTAATTAAAATGAGGAAAACTGATGTGGAACCACTAGATGAGGCAAGTGCGAATAAAAAACCATTACCATGAGTGGGGAATAGAAGGCAAGGTCCAAGTATAGTGTGTTTCACCACCACCACCAGGTTAAGCATACTTACAGTTTCACCTGTTTTGAAGCCACCTTGAAATGATCTTAAAGAAGTCTGCTTAACTAGGGCAACTGGAAATTAATTTCCTTTTTTGTTACCAGTGTAGTGTCAGCTGGGTCAAGTACTACAACTTAGTATTGCTAGTCTTCTCCCAGACATCTTCAAGCAGGAAGTTCTTGAATATCCCTATTTTTCAAATGCACTTTGAGTTAACGCTTTGCAGCCTTACTGAACAGAAGAGATAATGGGTTTGTAGGCAGTATGGCATTCTTTCAGTAGTATCCACAGGCACACAGCAGCAAGTTATCCTGCTTTTTGTGTGGGCGTTTCCTTCCCTCCTTTATTTTGCAAACAGAAGAGCCAAGTGGAAAAAAATTGAGCATTCTCAACAATGTGACTGCTGATGTTATTTCAGCTCATGTGATTTCCTGTTTAATTTTTGCTCCCTCTTCTGGCTGTTGACTGTTATGTACTGAGTAGCTGCTCTCACATGGCTTTCCCTTTTATATGTGTAAAAGTTGGAAATCAGGGAAGAGCTGAAGCTGTTTCAAAATCCTTGTCATCAGTCCATTTATGCATTTCTGTATCTTGTCAGGTCTGCTACAGAGTTGTAATGCAGCTCTGTGGACTGTGGGGTCAGCCTGTTCAGGCTGTGAGAGTCCTCTTTGAAATGAAAAATGCTGGAATACAGCCAAATGCCATCACCTATGGTTATTACAATAAGGTAAGAGAAGTGTTGATGAGGGATACTGGACCAATGTCTGTCTTGCTGTTGTCACTCCTGTTGTCCTGTAGCATGTTTTGAAGAATGTTTTTTACAGCTCTTCACTTGGATTTGCTGATTCTGTTGGGCAAGCAATCATTTTGGACATGCTTATGGTTCACTGGATCTACACTGTATGGTTTTACACTGTTAAGTGTACATTCCTGTGCTATTCGGCTAACCAAAATTCTGTTGAAATACACTTTTATAGTGTTTACGTTTCCAGGTTTTGGAACCTGTCTTCTATGTCAAAACCATCTGTTCCTAGGTGTATCCTTTAAGGTAGCAGGATCCAAAATGGGTGAAGACTGGAATTAGGCTAGTTGGAGTAGCCTCCCCCTCTTTTCCTTGCTTCCAAGTTCCTGTAATATGTTGATGAAACTTCTTAGTAAAGTAAACTATGTAATGTAATAGGAAAAGAGGTGCTACTATGGTCTTTTGTTGCTACCAAGGTATATAAATAAGAATAAAACCCACCTTGTTTACTTAAAGAAATTTTAATCCAGTGTTTGTCGTTACTCAGCTATTGTATCCAGAGCTGTGGGATAAAAGCGAACAGCTCATAAAAACTAAATATTTGTCCTTCTTCCCATGGTTGACAGGAAATGCCTTTTTTGAGTATGGAAACAAAAGCTCCTCATTGTACTGTGTTTCATAGTGTAACTTTCTTACTGTTTTTGTTATTGCAATGTCTCTTTCTGTAGGCGGTATTAGAGTCTCCTTGGCCTAGCAGTAACCGCAGTGGCATATTCCTGTGGACAAAGGTACGAAATGTAGTTCGTGGCACAGCACAATTTAGGCAGTGCTTAAAGAAATCAACGCAGAGCCTACAACTGCCTGTGATATCAGGTAATAAGTTAGTTGAAATGGATTTATTTCTGCTGAAGAAGAGCATGACATGCTTTCTGAGGGATTGCAGCTAACATCGTGGCTTTTACAAGTGGAAAATCTTAAGTGTATAAAAATTGATAGTGGCAACTTGATGCTTGAAGCAGTCTTAGAATGTCTTTCGCACGCTGAAGAATTAATTGTCTGAATTCTCTTGCTAGAATTTCATATCCTTATTTTATATGTGCAAGCAAAAGTATTTACTGTTGTCTGAAGACGTTACATTTGATTAAAAACCTGAAAAGTTAAATCCTCTCCTACTAACCAGCTCTCATTCATGTCTTTAGCTCTGCGGAGTACCACGGGTGGAAGTGATGGGGACATGGTGAGCCATGGTAGCGTGGATAGTTCTAATGATGCTAACAGTGGGGAGCACACTGTCTTCGTCAGTGACTTAGTCAGGCTTGATTCCATTGATAATCACTCTAGCACAGGTACTAGATTCTGCTGGGTTTCACTGCTAACAGTCCCTCAAAAGGCTAAAATTTCTAGTCTCCTGTTGATTTCTCCTTCACTACTACCACCTTCCCTTCTTGAGGCTGTAGAGAATGAAGCATGGAGTTAAACTACGTAAAGACAAAGAAATACACTGTTGTTGAATATTACTCCTTCACCGCAGATCATGCTACTACTTTAGTTTAGGATGAACCGTAGCAGAAGTACTGTTATGTTAAAATAAATGTCTTGCTGTGGTCTCATGAACCTTGCTTTTTGTGCTAATCTTCAGAAAGGTATGACGCCTCTGACATATGAGTCTGTTCAATTTTTGCATATGGTCATTTATTTATAGGAATGATCGTGTGAGTAAAACCTTTCTCTGCATTAAAGGAAAGGAGTGAAAGTTGCTGAGGTGATTAGAAGCTAACACTTTAAAATGTTGCTCCTTGATGGTAATCCAGAAAGGCCTAATCAGCATTCCTGGAATTAATATGTTATGTTTGGTTATAGTAAACTATGCTTTTAAAGGCCATATTCAAGCTTCTTTATAGTAGTTGTTAAACTTGGAAATAAATATAGAAATTATCAGAACCTTGTTGTAGACTTTATGAGACACCCTGGGAATGGAAAGACAGATGAAAAGCTGGAGAAAAACTCTGCTTTAAACTCGGTGTGCACTATTCCAGACAACCTGGAGTAAAAAGAGTGCACAGGAAGTTAATCACTTGAGATGGCAAGACAAAATTCATGGTTCTTCATATCTGCTTTAGTACTGATTACATCCTACCTTTGCACAGTCTCAACTAAACTTTGTTTCTGTGTGTACTTCAAAACTTATTGTACAAATGGTTCTTGCACACTCTTCATGTTTTTAATGTCTTGAGGCCTTCTGTAAAGAGAACTTTGAGTCTGATTCCTTTGCTTCATCTGATATGCCTGCCTAGATTACTGAACTTCCCTTCTCTCTGCTCTTTGTTGCTCTGCTTTTTGCTCTTTGCTGTCTCTTGGGTGCTGCATTTGTCCTTGGCTATCATGGTGTGGGGTGCAGACTTATATGGTGTGAAGCCTTGGATGCACGTGTGCATTATTTCTACCCTTGAATGTTACTTCTGCAGGTAATTCACCCATTTATTGATAGGGTGTTTTCACTTCTGTGCAAAACAGGGGTACTAACATTGTTGAAATGATGATAGGGAGAAAATAATGACTGAAGAAGGTCGGAACTTAATTTTCTGTATAAAAGGTTTTTCATATAGTAGCCAAATGTAATAATTGATGGCTGCTCAAACTTCTAAATTTAAATCTTTTTTCAGTGTTTCCTCTTTGTTGGTAAAATAAACAGCAGTCATATGTATATGACGTTATAGATAAATTATGTCTGTCACTCAAGTTTTATTGAGCTTCCTAAAACCTTTCACACTCAGTAACTTACACTTTGATCTTTTTAAATACTGTCATGTATTCTAACAGGTACTCAAAGGCATATAAATAATCCTGTTTAATATGTCACTGTGGGATGTGTCCCATATAGTATTTTTGTATTTTTGCATATGCAGCAGCACTTCAGGTAAAAGTAACAAAGAAAAGAGTGTTTTTCTGGGTTGTTTCCTATAGTAGACTTTTTCAACTACTGTAAACTGTTTGATTTGGGTTTTGGTTTGGGGGTTTTTTTGGTTTTTTGACAGTTACAGCTATCAAGTTTAAATTGGACTGTGGAGGAGCAAGACTTTTTAAAAATGTTCAGATTTTTACTTTTTTTCTGTTGCATTTTGTACTTTGCACTATAGCATGAAGATGTAGCACAATTTATGGTACAGTTCTTTTCAGGGATGTATTCATTGTTCAGTTACTGTTGCGCTTGTCTAAATTTCTTCCGTAGATGTGTTTGAGAATTTAGCTTGCCCAGGAATGAAATATTTCATGCTAATGAGAAGGGAAAGGAATGAAAGGAGATACAATGTGTTAAAAGTAGTTAGTCACTGTAGTGTTCCTGGGGGAATAATTTGTATTTAATATAATAATTAGAAAAGTAAATTTGGATTGTACAGCCTAATTGTCTCATCAAGTAGATCTGTGCACAGATTAGGCATTTTGGTGATCTTACTATGAACTTCACAAACAAAATGTGAAACAAATTAATTTCAGTTCTTTTATTTTCTTATTGAAAAACTAATTTAGGAAAGAAAAACAAATCTGAGGCATGTGTTTGTATTCCTTCAAACAGGTGGTCAGTCAGACCAGGGCTATGGGTCAAAGGATGAACTTTTAAGAGATGATGGGGATAGTCTTCATGCAAGTGAAATACAAGTAGAGAAAGATGTTTCTTCTAAAGCTGAAGACCTAGTAGGAGGTTAAGTATACATGTTTACATCGATGAAGGCTCCTTGTAATAAATCTGCTTCATGCATTAGACTACTACAAATAACTTGATGTATTGAACTCATAATGTTGCCAAGGTCAAAATATGACTGTGTGAAATCTGGTGGACTACTTCTGTGCCCTAGATAATAGCAGTGGAATACGTATAGGTAGAAATAGCCCGTTATTAGACTAATTAATATAGATGGAAAAATTGGATAAGTGCTGGGGCACGCAGTATTTTGTATTCCATTCCTCTAATTTGTTTATTTGAAAGTGTGGCCATTTTTTTAGCTGTACCAGTTGACCTGGTAAAAGGCACTACTTTTTCCTACAAACCCTTCCCAGCTGTAGAAAGTGTGGTCATCTCCTGTATTCCGTCCAGATTTTGCCCTTAGTTTCTCTGTATTTTGTCCTTCTCACTACTGAATCTGTTTCATATCTGTGTTACTAGATCCTTAATGGGAGTTAGGGCTTCTAAAACTGTCATTAGACTAATAGGCCTGCATGAAAATCTTAGAACTGCTGTTCCTGCTTTGCTTTTGTTAGTTGAAAAAATAGCAAGGGAAGAAGTTGGCATATGCTCTAACCTTGTGAACAGCTAAGTGCTCTGCATAATACTGTCTAGTGTCATCTGTCTGGGTATTATTTCCAGGAAATGCTCAGTACTTAGTAAGGACTGATCCTTTATGTTGCAATTACCTAAGGGAACAGTATTTGAGTTTATATTTTCCATAACAGTGCAAATGAAATTATTTAATTAAATTAACTAAAGTTCACATTCTTTTTCTTGTAGAGGGTTGTACTGAGAAATCTGATGAAAAGCAACAGCTGAATATAGAAACTCAGAGTCCAACAGACCCACCTTCTTGGGGTAACAGCATTGTGAAAGTTCCATCTGGCATTTTTGATAGCAGTGGAAGGAAAAGCAGTGGTGGTGAGTCACTGGGTGAAGCAGAGCTTGCTAAAGTCCTGATGTTATTGTGCTATAGTGTTTTGCAGTCTTTTTCGTGCTATGAAGAGAAACAAAACTTCTGTTTGAGGTGCAGATCGTCTCACACATTTGCTTTCTACCATTATCCTTTGCAGGTGACTTAAAAGGAACCTGTGGATTCTAAGGTTGAGAATCAGTGTTGAGTAGATTGAAATCAAGATTTTCCCTGTCCCACACTGAGAGTCTTTCAGTAATGTATTAGTAACTCAAGGAAATTAGGGTCTCTAGTCTTGATTTTGTCACCTAAACCCCACTGACCTTGGACAAGTCTCTGTTCCTGTGGCTTACATTGCCAATGTATAACCTGAGAACAACGCATGTTGTCTTTGAGCCATACAAAATTTGTTTACATATCTGGAGCTTGAGGAAGACTATGGGTATATAAAAGCCAAATCTTGGGGCTCATTGTTTTTTCTGCCTTTGTGCCTGTCCTTGGGTGTCCTCTGTCAGGATCATAATATAGTAGAATTCTTGTACTTATGGAGTTTTTTGCCTTGCTAACAAAACTTTCTAGGCAATAAATAGTCCCAATTCCCCCAAGGAATGGGAATATTTGTAAGATTAGTTTATATCTTCCACGTGCTAAATTTCATTAGCTTTCTCTAAGTATGAGAGTGTCATAAACAAAGTAATGCTTCCGTGTTGTTCAGACACACGCTGTAGTTTTTTTTCAGAACCAGAATGAATTACGGAGTTTGATGTATAGATCTGTGAATATAGCTCTGGAAAAAAAACCCAGAGCAATCTTTACTTATAATTCTACTTTCCTTTAGTTTGTGGATGTAGTACCTACTCTCTGCTGGTGTTAGCACAGGGAAAGAAGGTAGAAGCCATAAAAGGCTTTGACTTCAAGGAGTCAAAGAGTGGATGACTTTTGATCTGCAGGATGCCTTTGCAGCTAGTAAAATAACTTGTTAATACTACTGTAATTCTTAATGGATAACTTGAGATTGCGGTGCTCCAAGTCTTCTCACCGATAAGGAGATTTCACATGATTTCAGGAAATAAACATTTTTGGTGTCTATGGATACCATATTAATGCCTTTTCTCTTTTAGAAGCAAGTTCCAGCCTACTGTTCATAACTCAGGATTCAGTTGAAGATGTAGTCTTTGGTGATGTTTCTCCTAAGAAAACAAGTGAAAAAGGACAGAAGAGGCAGAAACTGTTTTCAGAGAGAAGCTGCAGTTTCAGCAGTGAAAGCAGAGCAGGAATGCTGCTGAAAAAAGGCAGTTTGGACTTGCATTCTAAAGAAATAGCAATAATGATGGGAGCAGATGCCAAGATTCTAACAGCAGCTTTATCTGGGGCCAAAACTTCACCCTGTCATTTGAATAAATCCCACAGCTTTGAAAGTATTGTTGACCAGCAGGTTTCTGGCGTAAGTGGCACTTGGAGTTGTGTGACTGAGAGTGATTGGGAATTGGAGCATAGGTCTTCACCGGTGCTGGAAGAACCTGGGGAAGAGCAGGAACATCTTGAGAATGGAAGAGATGAAAACATGACCACAGTGGAAGACATGACCCTTGAACAGTCAGCTGAGTCAGACAACCAGAAACCAGAATCCAAAGATGCAACTACTAAAAGGAATAGCTTTTATGGAGTGGTTAAGCCTATTGAAAGGGAAGATGTTGAAGTAGGCTTGGACCCTTTATCTTTGCTCGCTACTGATACCATGCAACCAAGGCATCCAGAACCTGGGGAAAAGTTGGTGTCACCAGTTGCAGCACGTAATTTGGCAGATGAAATAGAGAGCTATATGAATCTGAAGAACCCGTTGGGTAGTAAGTTTCCCAGCATGGAACTGCACAAGCCAGAGAGGGAAGCAGAAGCCTCTGGTACACTTGGTCACTCCCAAGAAAGAAGGTCAAGCCTGCCTTTGGATCCCATCCTGCCATCCCCCAAGTCTTATGAAAATCGGAGAAGTCCATCTGTCTCCAGATCCAAAACATTCACTGGACGACCAAAGCAACAAACCCATCCACGAGTTCAAAAGGAGCGGTCTTCATCTTTGACAGGACTGGGTCGTTCTTCTCCACATGGCTCGTTAGGATCTGTTGTAACAACTTTATCCAATCTGAAGTTAGACAATATACTGTCTGGACCAAAAATGGATGTTCTGAAATCAGGCATGAAGCAGGCTGCCAATGTGGCCAGTAAGATGTGGGGAGTTGTAACTTCAGCATATAGTTACTCAGATGATGAGGCAAGTGTTTTTCAATATGAAAAATCTTGGGAGACAAACTTAGAGGGGTAACTTCTGTGTTCAAAAGATTGTATTTTATATATGGTGGAGTTTTCCTCTGTCATTAAAAGCCACTTTTCAGACAAAAGCAAATTAAATGGTCTTGATGCAGTAAATTTAAACTTTGACTTTTTGTTCTCAACATTCCCTCCCATTTATTAATTTATCTATTTATCTTTTTATTTATGTTTAAAGAAACTGCATCAAGAAACTCTAGTAAAGAACAAAATTATGTCATCTTAAATGATATCATACTGCCTGTCCTATTTTAAAAAATTAAGAAAAGGTTGTGAAAACAAATCACAAACCTAAGAAGTCGGGTTGGTGAGGTTTAAAGTTGAAAGTAGTAAAGGACAGCATAAGATCTGGTAAATTCACTCATCAGGAATTCAGAAACTAAATGTTATGGTTCTAGCATGAGCACACTTGATTAACAGTCTTTTTCAGAGTAAAATATTTCAGAGTATAATGGCATGAATGAATGAGGAGATGGAGGGATGAATATTATAACTTCCCCCTTTCCATATATGTCTTATTATTGTGTCTCCACATAGTTTTCTCTCTTAGAAAGGCCTCTGCTTGATCCAGTTAACCCCTCAATCTGGTGTTTGGCTTTACGGATCTTTTGTCTCCTCTCTTCAGGCTGTTAAGATAACTTCTTGTTTCCTTTTTCAAATTATCGTTCCTTTCCCCAACCTCCGTAAAAGGTGGGAAAGGGGAAGATAGCTGTCTGGCTTTATTTCTACATGAAACAAATTTAACTGATGTTACTATTAGGGTCCTTTCTATTAAATAAAAAACCCCGTTTTTCTTAATATTTTTTTTTTAAACCAGATTTTGCCTGTGACAATGAAAACTCACTGGTTTGCTTTCTTTCCCGCGTTTTTTTCCTGTGACCTAAGTTTTCCTGTGTGCCTTTCTATTATACTGATCTATTCTATAGAATTTTGTTTAATGGCACATCATAATCTCCTTGATGGGACTTATTTTCATTTCCTTCAAGGATCTTTTTGTTCTCTTGTCTTTAATTTCTGCAACTTCCCTTTTTTAATATCCTAATAATTATACTTTGTCACATCCTGTGTCTTAGTGACTGTGTTATTGCTACATTATTTCAGCTGGTATGTTTCATTCCTGTCTTCAATTCTGAAAATATGACTTCAACTCAGACCTTTTTTCTGATAATTCCTTCGTTTTGTGTAATGACTGCCAAATCACAATTACTTGCATCATTTTTCGTCTTTCTTCTGTAGTGAAGAAGTTTACATCCTCGTTGCTTTGTCACTCAGTTTGATCCTCAGCTAAGTATTTTCACTGCTAGAGCCTTTCATTTTTCCCATATCCTTCTGGTTTGTCTAATAGCTGCTCTTTTTTGGGGTTCTGTAGATTTATCTCGTGTATAATAATTTTTACACCAGGATTTCATCTTAATCTGCTACTATTTATTTATTAGGAGATGGAGGTCAAGTAATGAATCTGGGAGTACTCAAACATACTAATTTTCTTCTTCTTGTATTAAAGGAAGAAAACAATCGAGCAGACTTTAACTTCCCTGCTGGTTTTGAAGATAATATTTTAGGAGATAATCTGTCACCAAGAACTGGTGTCCCAGGGCTAATTACGAATGAACTTGCACAAAGCACTACTAGTCTAGGCAGCAGCAGTAGCAGTGGAGATGCAGGAAGACAACATTACAGTGCAGGTGAGATTTTTTTGTTTGTTTCCCCCTCATAACTTGTTTGTAATATAAAAAACAAACAATTATGTGTGAAATAATTAATAACAGTGGAAGCTATGGTAATCTGAAATTATTTCAAGCCCTTAAGATAAGTACAAGCAAATTCGTACTTGCATTCTATACTCTTCTTTTGCAGTAGCAAATAGCTAATTCTTTTCTCTGTTGAATATTTAAAAGTTGGTACAAAATACAGGGATTTAATTGTAAAAATACGTCCTCTTTGTATGCGATAGGAAGGTTCCTAACTAGTTACAGCCAGGAACACCTGCTCATTCATGTGAAGTCATGTAAATG
>JAVJGG010000074.1:46136714-46148453 GCA_035590195.1 Aviceda cuculoides | reverse complement strand
GGATGTGAAAAGACAGTATTTTCCTATCTATTTGTGTGCAATTTAATTTTAAAATTCTCTCCCTCCATTTTCCAAAAAGCCCCCACGTAGAACCAAGAACAATTTTCTGAGTAATGTAGTTGAAGATCAATGCTAATGAAATCTGAAGCACACTGGGAAAATACAATGCATTAGTATGGAAAATCACAATATGGGACATAATATCTCATAATTAGTACTTTAAATTGACACACTAGTGGTAAACTTTTCTTGCCCATTAATTCTTATTGTATTAGTGATTCCAGAGGCACTTAATTTTATAAAGTAATTATGGAATGATTGTTTTGAGTGCCATATATTTTTAATGGAAAAATATGTTTCATATATATATGCAAATACAGATTCTTTCTGCTTGTTGGAAGGACCAGTACATAGACATGCATACCAAATATTAATCAGATCAGAAAATACTAAGGTATGGCATGATAAGTAGTACAAATCAAGTAACCTATTTGGTGCAGAAAAAATATTTTCAGATACGTACTTACAAATATCTTCAGATATCTGTAGAAAACTGAATGGTGTTCATACATTAAGCGAAACTAGAAAAGGCAATTAAATGTTGCAGTACTTGTGACTTTGCTCTGGTTGAGTGCAGTTTCCTCTAGAAGACATCAACTGTTCCTGTTTGTTGGATTTAAGATAAATAAAGTAAACCTTTTTTTGTTTGCAAAATGAGTAAAAGAGCGGTTTTTTAAATAATAAGACTGTACTGATGTTTGTAAAACTTCTTCCCTTTCTCATGTTTTTTAGCTTCCTTTGACATCTCTTGCTCAAGATAGCAAGCTAGTATACATCCATCTTCTGTGGGACAATATCAACCTCCATCAAGAGCCAGGAGAGCCCCTTTACATATCTTGGAGGAATCTCAGTAAGTAAAACCAGTGTTAAAGAAAGCAGAGGGGGCAGAGGCTATGGAAAGAAGCAGTTGTTCTGTAGTGTCTGAAGTGTACACAGCCCATCAAGTTGGAAAGCTTTTTTAGTGTGTAAAGCATCTTCAATCCCTTAGGTACTTAACATAGTCTCAGTGTCAAATTATTTGTGAAAATATCTTACTGATCTGTGTGAAAAGGTACGTTATCTGTTCTTTTTTGTGTCATACACTTATAAACAGGGTGGGAGGATTTACTCTAGATGTTGTGCTAAATAAGCTTCACCTGATTTGAATGTTTCACTGCATTGTCTGGTTATATCTATGCAGGCATGAAAAAGAAGACTGTATTACAAAGAAGTATTTTGTGTTTCTATAGATGGTCACAAGTTCCATTAATATGTACATTTGGCAGCCTACTTGACTGTCAAAAAGTAAGATCCAAGAAAACCTTTGTCTAACATAACTTGATTTGGAAGGAATAAAAACCAGGCAGACTGATTATGAGAACTTTGGGATTTTATTACTTCTCATCAGCATAAACCCTGTTGTTGACCTGAACTTCTCAGTCTGTGTTTTAACTTTTAAAAACTATGCTAAAAACTGTGTAGTATGCGTGCTAATTCTGGTTCTGAGGAAGAAAAAGGGGTTTGTGGAAAAGTGTCCTAAAAATAAACAGACTGATCAGAAATTTACAGTCAAGAGCACAGAATAAGATGTGGTGTTTCCCTCAGCTTCTGCAAAAGCATATTGATCTGAGCATAATAACATGAAAAGCATTCAGACATGAATGAAGATGCATAAATATATGTATGTATGTAAGTAAAGGAGAAAAAGGCCTGTTTTAAATGTGGAAGAAAAGTAGTAGTGTTGTAGATAAGCTCTACAGCAGTGTCAGAAAGTATTTGGAAAACAGGAAATTACATTTGTAAACAATCAGATACGTCAATTTCATTAAAACCTTAGGTTGGTGTGATTATTATTGCTAGCCTTGGTCTACATTTCATTTACACGCAACGTACTTGCTGCCTAATCTATAGCCTTATATTTTTGCCTGTAAATGGACTTAGTACTCCCTCATGGGTTACTGTTTTCCAACAAATAATAGTTCAGTGTTATTCTGGAAGTGGCAATGTAAGCAACAAATCATGATGGTAAATGTCTTGATAATTTTCTGTCTTGTTTGACACAACTGTGTATTATCTATTTAAATATGTAACCCGAAGTTATCAATGAATTGTACGTGGCTTTTAAGAAGGGCTTTGATAAGAAAAGTTTCTTCGATAAGAAACATGACAGTGTTTTCTTTTGTCTTATTTCTTTTCCTTTGTGTAAAAATAACCTTCTTGGAGTTAACTTAAGTAGAGCAATAAATCTGAGCTAACAAACCATCACAGGCAACATCTGATGCTGGATACTCTTCAGCCTCTTGTATTTCTCTGTCATGTGAGAGTTCTTGCACATGGATACTTGTTCCATCCTGTCACTTTCATGGTGGAGTAAAGACTATAAGCAAAGCCTTTCCATTGTAACAAGTGTGTGTAGATTGAGTAGAGGTTCTGTATATGTATATCTCACTTTCTGAAATATCTTCTGCTTATTAAAGTGAAAGAAAAATCTTTACTGTTTTAATAATCTATACTGTTGCATTTCCCAGATTCTTCTGAAAAGACACCAGCCACAGTGGCAGAAGAGCAGCAGGCAACAAAGACTTTGTTGGAGAACATCAAACTAAGTATTCAACACAATAACGTTGTTAAACCAATCAACCTCCTTCTACAGAAAGTTAAGCCAGATGTGAAACGACAGAGGTAAAGGGGTAATCTCTTCTTACTTTCTCCCCACTCAAAGTTAAACAAGATCAGGCTGTATACTCTTCATAATGATAGTTCCATAAAGACCTCTCGGGAATATTCAGTTTCATTTGTATCCACCAAACACTTATTTGTTTATGCCTGTGTTTACAAACAGATGCATTCTGTAGCTAGATGCAGTAATTCATGCAAATCAAATGGATAAATGTAATTCTTTAATCAAAACAGACATTTTACAGATGAATAAGAAAAACACTACCCAGATTTTGGTGTTGTTCCAGATGTAGCAAATCGATAAATACAAGTGTGCAGCGTCCTGTTGTGTCTGGAATATTCTCCAAACTACCTAGTTATACCTATTGAAATTCTACCAACCTCAAGTACTGGCTAAGAAAAGTGGATACAGCATGATCTACAAACAAAGTGAGACATGTAAATAACACTTGTACGGTGCATTTTGCCATCTGCACCACAGTTCAAAGAGGGCTTTGTACAAAAGCTTTTGTGGTTTGTAGTTACTAAAAAGAAACAAGAACTAATCTTCTTAGAGAAGAATCTTCATGAGTTCCACAAGGTAAAAAGAATAAGTATCTAATTCTTCAGTGATATCGAGTTCTGAGATAGATCATGACATTCTAAAACAAAAAACAAAGTATGTGTGATCTGAAATAAACCTGCTGTCTGTACTTCACCCTCAGGCAAGAATGAGTTAATAAATAAGTGGTGCTTAATTTTATATTTCGTATTTTTATGGAGTTTTTATGGCATGTTTGGCAGAGGGATTTTTCATAGAAAATGTAACTGCTGGGATTTGGCAATAATATGACTTCATGCATTAAGGAAAAAATATTCAGGCATGAGAAAACCTTAAGCTAGTGATCATGTAGATTGGTCACTTTCTTCACAAGCAAGATTAACAGAACAGTCGCAGAAACTACATAATGCAAGATTAGCATCTTCAACATTGACTTTCTAAGCTTAGGATAGTTGGCACTTTCATTAACTTGCCGTTCAAAATATTTCCTAGGAGTTTTTACAGAGAAATTCTTTTCCTGTCTCTGGTGTCTCTTGGAAGAGAGAACATTGACATTGGTAAGTAAAAAATACTGTGCAATGCATAGTGCCTGTGTATGAAATATATGAATACTTTATATGAAAACTAGTGTATAAAATCAACTTTTCATCCATGAGTTTCTAAGTAACTTTTCGATTGGTGTGTTTTAGTGAAAAGTACTGTGCTGTCACTCTTCAAGTAGGTGTTGCTTTTGTGAAAGTGTAATTCAAATGAGGCCGTTAGTTTTGACTTTGTTTGGAACCAGTAATCAGTTATTTTAAACAAAGTTTATTAGCTTGAGCTTTAATTCCTCATGTCTGAAAACTTGTTCTCAGTCTTGTCCATCTTTCTCCAATCCACATAATAGACCTTTGTCATCTAGCCACCTGATTGCCCACCCTTTCCTGATCTCCTCTGCCCTGACTTCTGTTTGGTACTATGTAAGCAAAGGGACTCCCTTAGGGGATGTGACAGGGGAAATACCCTGGGAACAGGCAAACTGAACTGTGGTAGAAGTAATGGGCATCCACTGTGATGCATTGTGATGTTCCAGCATGAAGATGCTTTTCAGGTTCTCTGAGAGGATGCATTTTAAAAAAACAGCGTCTAGTTAAGTTAATTATTTTGTTATATAAAAATCACCAAAAGTATTTTATAGAAACAGTAGTGTGCACTGTACAGGGTTTCTTAAATAACTTCAACTATGCTTTTTCTATTTCAGAGGTCTTTGATAGTGAATACAGGCTTGCACATAAAAATCTACCAAAGGACGTTCTTGAAAAGATGCAAAAAATAGATGCTCCACCAAGCAGCAGGGTTGAGTGTTGTCGGAAGTGCTTTGGAGCTCCTTTAATATAAAAATGAGAAAGACACACGCTAAACTTCAGTGAGACAAAAGCAGAGGTGAACAAACCAGGAGCATTGTGAGATATACACTTTGAATCCCAAAAGGTGATAGTTAAGCAATTTGTCAAAGCAATTTCATTGAGCTACAACATACGTTCTTGTCTTTCGTCTCATGAAACACAGTGTAAAGCACGTTAAAATGTTTTAAAACTATATTAATAGGGTGAGTTGGTTTTAGTGATTGATCTGTTTTTTTTCCCTGTATATACTTCTCCTTTTCCTTGTTCAAATCTTTCCCCCATAATATCAAGTTGTTCAAAAAGGCTGATCAACAGCAGCCTGTAGTTGGTGACTTTCTTAAGGGCCACCAATATTTGTGTATTTTAATGAACTCACTTTCCTGCCACAGAATACATAAGATCCTTCACTACTTCTTTAAAATGACCTTTACCTAAAGAGGAATCTTTTTGCTGGTGTGCAGTATGTATGCAAGAATGTAAATATTTCAGTCCTTGGATTGGAAGTTGCAACAATGCAGTTGCTTTTGTCAGATCACAGTACCTAAAATTGCTACCCTTCACCTTGTCCCAGTCAGTATTCTAAATTATCTTTGGTTGACCTCTTCATAATGTATGTCTATAGTTGTAAAAACCAGAAACTTATACTCAGTTTTCCTGTGTTCTTTGACAAATTAAAGATCTTATGAATGTTGCCACTTTCTCCAGAAGAATGATAGGCTTCTACACTAAGCAGCTCAGAAATGGCTGGCTTTCTAAAAATGAGATAAGAAGATTAGGTGGCATTAGGATACATAAAACATTTGTCAAATAGATACTGTCTGAAAAAATCATGCTTTATACTGTATGCATGTGTGCTTAAAAAGTGTCTTTTCCTTTAATTCATTATCACCTTTTCCCATGGTTTCATGCTAGCCTGTGGGTTAATTATTTTGCACTGATAGTTCAAATTCAATATTTCAATTAAAATGTATTTATAAATGTGGTCTTCAAGGTCACTCAAGCACAAATGAAGTGCTTGAGTGTATGATCTGAAAATATGAATCCATCTTTTGGGTTGCTTCTAGTAGTTAAGACACTTCCTCACCTTACATATCTCATTGACTACAGTAGTCATAGTCTTTGCAAGAAGAGCCTGGATACTGGTCAACAGGTTAAATGTTTCTGTTACTTGAGGAATATGATAAGATTGATTCCAGTTTTTTTGCTGGAAAGTTTTTTGTGGTGTGGCTTTTCTGATGGAATTATTCTTAGAGAAAAAAAAAGAGTTAAGATGTTAAAGAAGCATAGCTAAAACTATAATCATAATTGAGTATGAATGTATTTACTTCGTACTACTCTCTTTCTTAAAAATTTTCATTCTTGAAAATGATGAGGGATGAAGATCTGTCTGGAACAGCTTCTACATGAAACAACGAAACCAATTTTTGTTTTTTCATGAGGCTAAAGCAAAGGATTTGCACTGTTTATGAGAAAATACATTTGCATCATAGACTGATTCCTTGTATTTTGTCTAAAAGTGCTGATCCTAAGTTAATATGGGGATATTGCCTGGACAGATTCTCTCCTGATGAAAATATTGTGCTTGCTCAACAATTAAAAGCAAGAAAGCACACACTGACTTTTTTTTTCCATTCTTTATTCTTTGAGTTTATGTATGGTTGGTTGCAGATATCTGACCTACATCACAATGGAAGAGTAGAGCTTGGTCCTTCGTATTTTCCTCTCTTCTCCTATTATGTAATTGACATGCACTGTTCCATCCTTTTAAAGTAAAAGTCTTGCTGAAGCATTTGTCCAAACAATTTAATACTTCTACAAATCAAAATGCCAAAATTTTCTGTGTAATGCTATACTGATTGTAGCACTCAAAAATTATCTTCGTATAGCTGTATGTTTAAATGGACAAACATATGATTATGTGATGCAACTTGCAAGGAATCAAGTTTTCATTACCTGTAAATTCTCCCAGCTCATTAAATTACAAAGAAAATCTATCCAGTGAGTGCTGTTTTAGAGAATTGATGACATCCAAATTGTTTTAAACCATTGTAAATTATATTATTATGAACTAAATTCTGTAAGCAGATCACCTTCTTTTCAAAACAACCTTCCCATCTGTTGCTTAAAATAGAGATTAATCAGGCAGTAGTGTTGTAGAAACAGCAAAGCAGATTGTGTCACAGCATCTAGTGCTAAATGTTAGGCTTTCCCATTTATACACACTAAACAAAATAACCCCTAAAGCCTGAGGGGGAAAGGACAGCTACAGGATTGAACTTGCTTTGATTTGCTCCTGTATATTGGCATTTCTGTACACTACAAATTAACTTCTAATCCTGTTGTATGTACCTGGACTTCACAGTGGTAGAAGTTCTGCATGCAATTACTTGAAATTTTGAATCTGCCTATTGAAATTAATTCTTTAATATAGAATGACAAAAGTAAGCACTCACTCTTTTGAATTTGAGGCTTTTTTTAATGCCTAGTTTTTAATGGCTGGTTTTAATCAGCTGGTTCTTGAATGAAATCCATAGTTCAAATGCAAAGGGAGATCTCTGAAAGTGATTTGTTTATTAAGGTTTCATCTAAGAAGGTGCTTTTTTTGGGAAAAAAAAGGAGTTCACAAAAATTGGAAAGGAATTAAGAACTGAGTGTTTTTTTCCTGGTTGCTTTCCTTTCAGACACATGATGACACTTCCTGTTCTTCCTTTGGCTTTTAGGTCTCCTCCTACAAACAGGTAGAGACTGCAGTTTTTTCCTACACAAACGTTCTGAGATGTAGGCTTCCCTAATTTGAATGCCAAAAGAACTGGTGAGCATGCCTAAGAGAAGGGCATGGCATAAAACAGTTTAGCATGGCTCAATACTCATATGGTTGAATATCTGGCCAAAAATAAACAGGGAAAAGTCTTCAAAAGTTTTTTTGTGAGTGCATTGCAAACACTTTTGTCTTCCTGAAAATTGGGCACTAAAGAGGTAATAAGTTCTTCTCTGCAAGTTAGTAGTAACAGCATGAACTTTTTGGGCTGCATGGGAATGACTTAGTTACCTACAAATGCTTCTAATTTGTTTGACACTCCACTCCTAGTAATCCAAATTTATCTGAATCCATAATGCATGAATGAGCTGGACAAAGAGTTGTGAAGGAGGGGTGTGGATAAGCTTGATCTTGGTTCTGTTTTCCTTTCAGTGTAAGCAGAAAAAGTAGTATTTTGCTCACTTGTAAAACTCTTCCCTCCAAATACTCTTTTTAGTAGCTCAGCAGCCAGTGTTCAGGAGGAGATGGCTCTTCTGTGTGTATTTTGGAATTCTCACTTATAAACGTGAAGAAAATGGCTGCAGATCAGCGTTAACTTCAAAACCTGCAATGTGTGCACAAAGTGAGGGTATAAACAAAACTGATTACATATGCGGATGCAAACTGTTAATGAATTTCTGGTAAGCCCAAGAACTTTGAAAGTTTGTGTTGGAATAATAATTATCGCACAGAAGTTTCCTTGAATTGTTGCCCTAAGGATGTTGAACTGCAGTGAGTTATGCTGAGGAGATACTATCTTGCACCTTTCACCCAGCTATAAAACAGTTACATACAGCTTGTGTGCTTACATCAAAATAGCTATTTTTTCTAGAATTAAAACAACAAATGGGGTCTTAAAGGTTTAAAATCATGATTCTTAAGTGACAAAGTTTTTCTTTATGAAATATAAGTATATTCTGGCACACAACTTCCAAAACCCCGTAGGTATAGGAGACTGTTGTGGCTGCAGTATTGGCACAGTAATAGGTACCAGCTTTTACATGTTACTAGATGCATCTGTATGTTACATATAGTCATATCCTGTCTTCACATTTTATATAACTCAAGTTTAGACAATACAATTTTAATGGAAAATATTTTATTTAGTATATATGTTTCAAACTCAATTCATTTTTTTGCAAGTAACTTAGTCTTGTTCCTAGTGAAATTTCACATTGGTTAAGCTCAAGCTACATTGCACTTGTGAATGAGTAATTTTATTCCATTTTAACTGTGAATTAATGGCTTTTGTATTGCTGCAGCTAGAAGAATATACCTTTCATTGAGTTTACTGCTTTCCTTGAATAACTGCAACATAGGGGATATTTTCAAAATGTATATTAAATTAGATCATAGAGATTATATTTTTAAAACAAATTGTTAAAATGTAAGTAACTGAAGAAGTCACTCAGTAGTTTTTTCCTTTTAAAACTCTTAATTCAACAATTGTTTCAATGCAGATAACTTTATTTCACTAAATAAAGGTCGTCTTATTCATATAACTGTACATTTTCAACAAAGGTTTTTTTCTTTCAACTAATAAAAGCCTTAAGGTGCCTTCTGTATATCAGCTTTTCATTATGGACCTTTTAAAAAAGCAAAACACACACCCTTGTGACTTTTAAGTCTTGAAACTAAATGGTTGAATTGGACTCTAATTCTGTATTCTACTGTGCTGTATATTGTGATGCATACGAGGAGAGAAACGGATGGGATTTTATTTGTTCTTTCAGTCTGCATCAATCAATGGTGCAAATAAAAGGGATTGTTTGATGTTTTTAGAAGCACATTAAACTCCTTTTAGGAGCTTAAAATAAACGATTGTAATGAGGATGAAAGGATGTAGTGTGAATAAATTATGAATTTATTAAGTGAGCTGGGAAGTTTTCTTTAATGCAATAAAATTTGCACTGGTTTAGAGACTGTTTTGAACTGTTGAAAAACGGCATCCATTTGCTGTGCTTTGATTAACAAGTGTTTCTCTGTAATGTTTTTGTACATTTGACAAATGTTTCTTGAGTTTAAAAGGGCACTCTGCATATTCTGAATTATGTATAGATATCCTAGACTAGGAAACAATTTTTAATGTATTTCCCAAAATAAAACATGTATGCATCCTGTGTAAAAATTTCAAATGTTCAGCTTTTTTGCCATTGGAACTTACCTGCTTGACAGAATTTAATCTTAAATGTTGGGCAAAAGAAGGGCAACCGAGTTGGTGAGGGGCCTGGAGCACAAGTCTTATGAGGAGCAGCTGAGGGAGCTGGAGCTGTTTGGTCTGGAGAAGAGGAGGCTGAGGGGGGACCTCATAACTCTGTACAACTACCTGAAGAGGCGTTGTAGTGAGGTGGGTGCTGGTCTCTTCTGTTGGGTGGCTGGAGATAGGACGAGAGGAAATGGCCTCAAGGTAAGGCAAGGGAGATTTAGGTTAGATATTAGGAAAAATTTCTTTACTGAGGGGGTTGTCATACATTGGAATAGGCTGCCCAGGGAAGTGGTTGAGTCACCATCCCTGGAGGTATTCAAAAAGCACATAGAAGAGGTACTCTGTAACATGGTTTAGTGGGCACGGATGATGGTTGGACTTGGTGATCTTGAGGGTCTTTTCCAACCTAAATGATTCTATGATTCTGTGAAAAGCAGAGACTTTTGGTTGCCTTTTTCTGGAATTGTTTCATAGTACCTCAGTGACTTCTGAATGGTGGGAAACAGTGGGAGCAGTTGAGGCAGGGGGAGAGGGCAAGAAAAGTTGGGATTCAGTTGTGGAGATTGGTTCATGAGAGGATGGCTCCATGGCAGCTTAAGCACGCCATGGGTTGGTGGCTGTACTTGGCAGAATATGTCCTAGGAGTTCTGGTTTCTCAGTGGCTTTGTAATGGGGGCACGGAGTGATGCTTTCAGTGATGCATCCTAGCTTGCAAGAGACACTGGTGGACCTCCTGCCTCATAACATACTTGCAGGTTTACATGCAGTTTCCAAGACTCTTTTTTTTTTTTTTTTTTTAAAGGGGCAGGGGAGTGGGGAATAGAGTGAGGGTGGAGTGAAGTTTAAGTAGTAGAAACTGCCACTTACTGTCAAGTGCTTCAGGCCTTCACAACAGAGTGTCTTTCAAAATCCCGTATGTTTGGCAGTCAGTTCATTAATCTGTTAGCAAAAATAAGAATACCAGACCCTAAAGACCTTTCTCTCTGAAGAAACTCATAGACATAGCACAAACTGGTAGCTCATAGAGAAGATTCATAATGAACTCATATTTTCAGGCCTGTTTTTAGGTAGGGAGCTCAGGTACAGTCTTTTGGACTCCCCTTTTATAATCTTGTCAGCATCACAATGACTGTGCTTGTTTTGCTCTGACTGCTTTTGTCACTGCTGTCTTTTTAATAATGCTACCTGCTAAAAATTTTACAATCTCTGTCCTAATATGCTACCTTTAATGTGTCCTGTTGAGGGACAAGGCTGAAGCAGGGAGGGTGTAACAGACAGGAACAAAAACTTGCATTTGAAGAATCCCAAAGAAGCATGAACACAGGATTTGGGTTTGAAGCTGTAGGGAAGAGGGAACTGCAGTCTCCTGTGCCAAAATCAGGTGGGAAGCTTGAGGTAGTGTGATGGTAGAAGGTGATTGATAGCAGAAGGAGCTGGCTTAAGGAAGCTCTGATCCTTCATGTGTTTAGAGCTACCATCAGAACACTCATTAGTGGTAGTTTCCCCCAGCTCTGTATAGACAACCTTCTACTGTCTACAGAGGGGAGTAAAGGAAGAGTCACTAACTTGCCAAGCTGGAGAAAATCTGATGGGGTCCAAAATGGAACACAAAGTGTTAAATAATTTTCAAACTTGTGTTTCTCTAGGTTTATTAACAACTCAAGAGTTGGGCCACCACCGCAGTGAATGGCAACCTTCCAAAAATTTCCCAATCTTATATACCTTTTTACCACCCACTGTCCCAGTCCAAAGTCTTTGTAATTTTCCAGTCGATCTTCGTTCCCATGTCATTATCATTCATCAATTTATCTCATCAATTCTTGTGTCCCGGTTCTTCTGAAGTTAGTGGTCGTAGGCAGAAGGTCTTGGGTCAGCACGATCACTTATCTTCTTACGCATCAAAGATTACCTTTCAATTTCTGAAAATCACTCAGGCTATTCTATCAATTTATCTTGTTCTAAAATTAATCACTGTTGGAGTTTCAGAAACTCTTCTGGTTTTTTTCTGTTAAAGCAATTTTTCCCCATACGGGTTGCTAGGGGGACAAATGGCTGAGTACTTAAGATAAACAAAGGCTGGCTATGGGGTGGG
>JAVJGG010000074.1:46098227-46127196 GCA_035590195.1 Aviceda cuculoides | reverse complement strand
TGGACCTCCCCTGGCGCCGGGAGCTGGACCGGGCGCTGTGCCGGCGCCGGCCGTGCTCGGCGGCAGCCCCGGTTGCGGAGCGGCGGGTGGGCGAGCGTGCGGTGGCGGGCTGGCGGGCGGGTGGTCCCGCTGGAGCCCTGACGGCTCGTGCTGCCTACAGAGTCCGTCTCCTACAGGTCTTCATGGGACTGGAGAATGGCCTTCTGTCGCTGCCTACTTTTTCCTTCACCGGTCCCTAGTATGCCTAAAGTTAAAGAAAAATGAGCGGTTTGGTTGTGTAGGTATAACATCGGGAGGTTTAGAGAGGGCTCATGGCAAGGTGTTCGGTAAATAGTGTGCAGCAGGCTGCCTCCTCGTCTGCATCAAGCCTTGTGGCAGCTGAGTGCAGAGCTTTGGGCAGTGGATTGCCTGCGTCCAGGTACCTGTTTGCACAGGTGTCAGCCACTTGACAGCAGGCAAGGCGGTGATGGATCAAGAAGAAAAACACCTTAGTGTTTGGAGGCAAAATGGGGCTTCATCCATGTAGGTTTGGCTCCAAGAAGTCAAAGCTTTCGAGAACAATTTGACTTGAGGTTTCAGGATGAAGTCCGCAATGTACTTTTTGTAGAACAAGAGATGTCTGTTTGAGAAAGTAGGTCCAGAAAGGAAGGAGAGGGAAGAGGACTAATGTAATTATTGCTTCCTTCCACTAAGCTGTGGTTCACCCTTGAGTTCTCTCACACCATCCCAATACCTCTCAGCTGCTGGAGAGAACTTGGGAAATCATAGCCCCAGCAACGGAGCCAGACTGCCCTATACTATGCATCTTGGAAGGGAAGCAATGCTCCTTACATCCTGTTGATGTAAAGAATTGCAGTGACAAATAGATCCACGAGAGTGAGATAATGCATTGGGGTTTCTGGTAGTTTGCCTTTCCACAAAGGACACAAGTCCAGGAACGAACCCTACAAATGCTCTATTTATTTTCTGTTCTGTAGCAGGTGGTGTGTGCACGAATGAGGAGCTGGTGCTTCTGCCTTGCCTCTTTGGTCCTTTAAAATGGTCTCAGTTTTTTTCTCCTAATTTCCATCTTTATCTGAGCTGTCTTTCCCTTTCAAGCTGTTTCTTTGACTGCTAACATCCAGTGGAAGAAAGAAGTAGGTGTCTGGCTTCGCTCAGTGCAGTGTGTGTCATGGGGGGGTGCTGCACGTATAGAGCAAGTAATTCCACAGTGCACGGTGTACATTGCTCACCTGTTGTTTTTTCTTGTAATTTGCTGCCAAAGTCATCTGGGTGATGGATGGCCTGTGCCATTGGGGAACTCTGAGGGTGTGTGGGGGAAACTGTCTGCTTTTCTTTGTGTGCGAGGTCACTGTGCAAGAACCAAAAACAAAGGGAGGAAGGTCAGGATAAATGAGTTTCTTGAAGACAGCAAGTGTTGTTTTGGAGCCAGCTATGTGGGGGGATGGGTATCCTTCTGACTACTGAGCTGGTTAGCAACATTACAGAAGTTTGCAAAATGCTAGGAGCTGCAGGTACGTCTGGAGGAATAACTCAGGGTCCAGACAGGTTAACAGGCACAGCAAAAAGTTTTCCCTGAAGCTCTCTGTATTGCGGCAGCTGTGTACAAGTTGGCGAACTGTACACTGAAAGGGGAGACAAAAAGGCTGCATTGAAGGTAGTCATGTTTAGTCGCTCTTCTTACTAGCAGCTGGCAAAGAGTTATGTTTTGGATTCAGTCTGAGAATAATGTTGATAACACACTGATGTTTTCAGTTGTTGCTAAGTAGCATTTATACCAAGTCAAGGATTTTTCACCTTCTCATGCCCAGCCAGCAAGAAGGCTGGAAGGGCACAAGAAGTTGGGAGGGGACACAGCCAGGACAGCTGATCCAAACTGGCCAAAGGGGTATTCCATACCATGGGACATCATGCCTAGTATATAAACTTGGGGAGTTGGCCTGGGGGGCAGATTGCTGCTTGGGAACTAACTGGGCATCGGTCAGCAAGTGGTGAGCAATTGCATTGTGGATCAATTGTTTTGTACATTCCAAATCTTTTATTATTATTATTGTTACGATTATCATTATTATTTTCTTCCTTTTTATCTTAACAAACCATTCTTATCTCAACCCACAAGTTTTACTTTTTTCCCCAATTCTCTCGCCCATCCCACTGGGTCGGGGGGGGAGTAAGCGAGCAGCTACATGGTGCTTAGTTGCTGTCTGGGTTTAAACCACGACAGTTGCTTAAAGTTTTTATGCTGTTACTAGTTTAATAATGTTAAACAAAGCAAGTTGATGCTTAGCTAAAAAAGCTCAGCTTTGGCAGAAACTGAGGGCCGTAATTTGTTGAGTTGAGGCTTCGCTGGATGACACAATGTCTTTATAGGTGTCTTAGGCAGCCTAAGAATATTTAAGTTTTGTTTATTTTCTGTCCTTGTGATACTGTTGTTTTTTTTTCTCTAGATAAGCAACATCTTGTTTTTTGTTTTACCACCTATATGTATGTGCTTGTTCCGTCAATACGCAACCTGCTTCAACAGTGGAATATATTTAATATGGACTCTGCTAGTTGTGGTTGGTAAGTTGGTTAGTCTCTGCTTGCCTGCTCATGCATGAACTGAGAGAGGAAATCAGTCTTTCGTGCTTGCACTTGATTGTTTTGCAAAACAATGCAATCCTGTTGTCTAAGGAGGAGTTTGCTTGTAGTTGCTTGAAGCTGAAGCAGCCATAGTTTCTGAAAGGAAGATACCTTTTGCAATATGAGGTTGGTGGGAACTTCGGCCTTAGTTCTGTTCCTTAGTTCTGTTCCCTTCCTATCCTTCCTTTGCGTAACTTCTTTGTTTATGTCTGAGCTTACTGTACAGCAGTGCTGACCCTCCTTCCTCTGTTGTTGTTGCTTAAATGAGAGCCAAAAGTGCCCAGCACAACTGAAGAGGATAGCAGGTTTTGCATTGTATTGAGAAGGCCCAAACACTTAGCTCTTTTGTAGATATGAGATTCTTAAGCTTTTTTATTCCTGGAGGCACTGGGAACTTTTAAAGGGATAATCCGAGCCCTGTGGGGCAGGGTGACACTTTCTACCTGTAAACCTGTATCATGGAGTAGTCATCAGATGCTGCTTTTCATCTTTGCCGTACACATTCTTGTGCAAGCAGCATTTGGCTTTTATTTCTTAATTGATTTGACATTTAACTTTGCCACCTGATATTTTTTTCACATACATCTACTTTTCTAGTAGGAGCTGGCATCTTTAGCTGCTGCTTTCATAATGTGTTTGCTTTGTGGTTAATGAGATGCTGATGATTTGGATTGCCTTCCTAGGAAAGTTGGTGTTTGTTTTCCAGTTTTCTTTTTTCTAACCTTTTCTAGACCAAATGGTATCCACCATTTGCTATGAAGTTCTGAACATGAGCAATGTGTTCCGGACTATGCAGTACTGCAGCTATTCATACTGCCTTTTGATTGACTCTTCCAGGAATTGGATCTGTTTACTTTCACGCCACCCTCAGTTTCCTGGGCCAGATGCTGGATGAGCTGGCCATTCTCTGGGTCATGATGTGTGCTCTGGCCATGTGGTTCCCTAGGAGATACCTGCCCAGAGTTTTTCGGAATGACAGGTAATCAGTCATACACATACCCTTTCATGTTTCTTGAAATTTCCTATGCTGACACCTAAACCTGCACATAATGGCACTGAGTTATGATCCAACGTTACCACTGTTGCCGCTGTCTTTTCTCACTCCATTCTCTTCTTGTTGCTTGTATCTCAGTCCATTTTGTTCAGAATTTCTGAGTCTGCAGTTACTGATGGTGGGGTTTTTGCCCTGTAACTTCAGATCTTGGGTTGAGGTGACTTGCCTCTGGAAGTGCCTGTTGTTGTTGATTCTAGGGAGACATTTACGTGAGTAGTTTGCGGCTAAAGTAAGAGAAACCCTCTTTCCTTCTTCTTTTGTATATCCTAAAGTGTACATACAAGTGGATCTATGGAAGTCAGCTGAATTTTCATCTGAATATTTAAGGCAGTGGTTAAGGATGGTGTTTAAGTATTCAAAGGCTAAGTGTTTGTTCAGAAGCCTATTGTTGTTGTAAAAGGATTTTTCTTCTTTTTCTTGCAGGATTAAAAAATAACAGCATTGTAGCCAGTTTAAAGAATCTGGTTGCGGTTTGTCTCCCACTAAAAAAATTGTGCTATAATCTTTGTACATACTGCTCTTTTATGCAGTAAAGAAGTTGAGGTAATGGAGAGGTTTGAATTGGAGCACCAATGTTCTTCTCTCAGAAAATTACTAAGGCTGCTGCCTCTTGCCTTCTTATACTGCTACTGTCTGGGAGGGGTTGTGGGTTTTTTTTCTCCTTGACATGTTCCTGATTAGAAGTTGGGAGTGGAGGGGAGAGAAGCTTGGTGCCTCGATTGACCATTCCTCAAAATAGCTTGCACTGAGAAAAGTGTATCTTGAATTACTGTCTACAGTCTATGCAGTCTAATGGCTTTGTCATGTTGGTATGAATTTAGTACTTCTACAAACTGCAACACAGTGCTATTAGAAGAAACCATCAGCCTAACAAGCAAATAAGTTTTACTGACGTGTTGTGGTTGATGGCATGACTTTCAGAGATTTAGTTCAAGTGAAGAAGAGTTCAGAGTCTTGAAGAATTTCTGTGACTGCATGTAAACTATTCCTCAGAAGCTAAGGGGATCATTTTATGTCATCTATCGCTACCTTCCGGTAGTGTGCTGGGTAGGTTCATAGTATGGGCCAAGAGGTTAAACTGTCCTTTTTAAAAGGAATAGTAACACTTTTGGGGTGAAATCCTGTTTCTATTGAATTTAGTGTTAAAACTGTAAATAATAAATCTCCCAGGTTATAACTGATTCATAAAAATACTGAGATGAGGTGAAGGATGTCCCCCATCCTAAATTGCTCAGAACAGGTCTTCCTGAGAATTTGTCAAGGCAGTTACTTGTTAAGGTCATGATTGCTTTGTTAAGTATACAGAGAGAGACATACTGAGCAGAAAACTCTAACCCAGAACAGATTTGGTTTATGTTTTTGGGTTTTTTGCTTTGCCTAGATAATCCTCTAATATCATATCTATCCTGTGCTCACTGCTGTGGTCTTCACTTTCTTTATCCTCATCAGAGTCTGGATTTTCGGTGCTGCAAATGTTATTGTCTGCCATGACCAATTTGTGGTGTCTTCAGTCATTAAGGCATTCACATCAGGTCAAAACTTCCTACTTCAATAACTTGTTGCCTTCCAACAGAAAGAAAAATGTTAAAGAAAAAGGCGGATGGAATGAGCTAGGTGAAGCTTGTGGCCAGGGAATGGTGCTGCACAAGTATACTGAGACCCTACTTCAGACATAGAATTAAGGACAGAAGAGCCATCCTTGGACAGCAATTAACTTTATAAAGCTATGGGCCAGTAGTTGAAGGGCAACGTGACAATTTTCTGTCAGCCATAGCACTGCCACGGACTGGAAATGGATTGTTTGAAGTCCAAACCTGAAATTTAAACAACAGTTAACATATATTTAATTTAAAAGTTGTCAGGCTGCCTATATAGGCCCAAATTGTAATTTTATTCATGCTAAGAATATACCAAACTGTGATCTTCAAGAAGCAAGGGAATCCCTCACCTACTGTTGAATTTGGTTAAAATAAATGTTCTTACTTACTTTGTAGTTTTCAGTATCTTTAAGGCTTAAAAGAGAGAAAGGAAAATAAAACAGACTGTAACATGGCTCTAGAATTTGGGGCATTAACGGTAACAAAATATCCTAAAAGTCCATGTTAAAAGCATGAAGAATGATGATGCAATACTGCTTTGAGGAAGTAGAGTGCTGTCTGCAGAGATGGACTTGTTCCTGACTTCATGTGGGCGGAGGAAGATCCGAGTATGGCCTTTGGATTTTGAAACCAGTGATGAATGTGTGTATGCGTGCGGATGTATACATGCACATGGCTGCTTCAGGAGACCACAGTCCAGCAAAGATTTGTGTACATGATTAACTCTGCATGCACATGGAAATCTGTGCAAGATCCACATCCATTTTATGTACATTGTCATTGCACCTCCTTAATAATCACCTAGAGAAACCTAAATTTTATTACATTATTAAAAATAAGATTTCTGGTTTTAGTAATTAAAAGTTTGGAATTAAAAGCAGTTTTTCTTCCCCCCCAAAACCCTATTCAGGAGCCGATTTAAAGCTGCTGTAGGTGTCCTGTCTGGAGTTACTACCTGCCTCGCCTTCATTAAGCCTGCCATCAACAACATTTCGCTGATGACTCTGGGCATTCCCTGCACAGCTTTGCTCATTGCTGAGTTGAAGAGGTGAGTGCATTTCTCTTGAATGGAGCATTGCCTTCTGACATCCTTAGGCCACTGTGTGACGATACACTAGATCTGGCTTCAGTGCATGTGATAGCAGAAGTGCTTCTCTCACATGCAAGTGCAGATCTGGTATAAACTTGCTTTGCCAGTTCAGACATTTTTGGCAAGGATTTGTTTTCTTCTCCTAGGCCATTATACTAGGTCAGATATTATCTGTCCCCTTGCGATGTATCTCTTGCTGCAACGTGATCTAACTCAAATTTGTTTGTTTATTGTGGGATCAGGGCAAGGGTTTCACTCTACTGACAGTGTTTCTGCTGTATAGTCTGCATAAGGGTGAGGTGATCGCATGATCACAGTCTGGGTACTAGAGGGAATGTAGGGCAAGGCCCAAGCATGTGTGGAAGATGTTCCAGATCTCAAAGTTGTACTGTGAGTCTTATACCACTTTGTCTTCTGACATGGATAATATGATGGAGTCAGACTGACAAAGGTAAGGTTAATCACTAGGTTGTAGAGGATACCTGTCAGGGTCTTAGAAACTATAAAAGCAGAATGTAAATAGAAGAACCTGAGACTAATCTTGACATGTCTTACCATGACAGCGATACCAGCAGCTGTCCGGAAACTTTGTTTTTTGCATCTCTTCACACACTGCAGAAAGGACCAGATGAGTACCAGCATACGAACTTGTCCTTTCCCCCTTTTCTCCAGTGTCTGAGAAGGATTTTGCAACTTAGGTTGGCTCTCACATATTGCATATGTAAATGTCCATCAAAAGAAACAAGAGTAGGACCAGATGTCTGCGTTCTGACTGCTCCTGTTAGAACAGAGATTCTCCTGTTGCTATGTTACCCTATTCTGCCACTGCTTCTCCATACAGTGGAAGCCTCTGCTAGCATGTTTTGTAAAGGTGCTCGTGAGTCTTTTCTCATTAGACATCATGCTAAGCAGCATTTATTTCTGTGGTCAAAGAACTTCAAGAAATTTCACATTAGTTAGTTGTAGATGAGAAGGTCAGTAGTTGAAGAATGTTGGTGGAGGTGTCTCATTTTGATGAAAGCACCAACGAGCTACTGACAGGGCAAATGGAGATCTGGTTGTGGCACTGAATAATTTATGTGAACTCTCTACATATCAGTTTTCCAGGCATGAGCTCCTGAGAAGCTTAAAAGGATGAACAGATAGTGTCTCCTAAGTTAGAATACTATTGCATCAAATCTAGGAATTGGTATGCCTACAGATATTTGCTTTTTAAAACTCCTTCTGAAAGGTCATATCTTAATAGAATGTGTGGAGTTTCTCTTCTGTTTTTTGAGAGAGAATTACAGACAGAGATAAACCTCCTTCTGAATTGGTGATTAAAAAGGGACCTAAAGTGATATATGGCCCTCTTAATTGTGTGTTGGAATGATGTAATACCTATGGTATTTTTCGATGGCTTCCTAAGTGTAAAAGGCAAACAAATATTTCATTTTAAGCTATGCTGATCCCTAGGAGATTTAAATGAGGTATATTCTTGTAAAACCAAAGGAGAGGAGTCATCTCATCCCTTTTTGCAGGAGAAAAAAATAATCTAAGCATTATTTAAAATGTCTGTGACTCTCCCATTCTTTACTACCACGGTAGGGGGCTACACATCTGAGTCCTGGCAGTCTGCAGCAGAAATTTATCTGTGAAACAGGTATTTGGGGAAGGAAGGAAGGAGAAAAGCCTCCTGAGTAGTTTCTTCTGTTCCATGCTGAGGTTTGTGATGTGTTAGACCAAACTCCCTGTTGTTATTCCTGTTCTAGGCTGGTGTCAATCTTGTACAGAATTCTGGTGAATCAGAACCACTCTGTTCTCAAATGAGAATTTTCTGCCTCATTTGTGCTTGATGAGGAGACATTATTGTCAAAAAAGAGCGTTATGTTCTTAAATGCGGAGCTGGTAGGGTAGAATATGCTAGGAGGTATTGTGGGTGGGAAGTGATCAAAAGAGCAAAAGGTAGTTAGGTGCATACTTCTTTTCGAAAAAGAGATTGTAAAACTTTATTCTCATTTCTGTCCAAATACCTTCATGTGTTTTCATTAAAAAAGAAAAGAAAAAAGAAAAAGCTCTGCCAGGGGATGGCGTCGGGGAGAAAGTGGATGTGGATGTGGATGCTTTGGTTTGCTGGTCCAAACCAAATAACCATTGAGATTATAACATCCTCAATTTAGTATGATTTAGTGAGTCATCATCAGGCATGTAACTATCTCCATGTGCAGGTAGATGCTAGAATATTGTTGCTCAGCTGACCTCTTGAGCCCTAAGGAGTGAAGGTTTACCCTAGCTTCAGGTCTGTCCATTTGTATTTGATTCTCTTACTAGAAATCTGGCTGTGGGGGAGTCCTGCTTCATTGCTGCAGGTTGCTCACAGTTCCCTTATTCCCGTGACTAAAAGGTTAAGCTAGTTAAAAGTTTAAAATATTCCTTACAGTATGAAGGGATATACCTGTGCCAAAATGAATCAGGCAGGTAATTGAAATCCAGCAGCTTGCACCGGTTTGAAGAAAAGGTAGTACGTTTTGTTGGGGGATGCCATGACATTGAAAGATAAAGCTGCTGAGTGTGTACCAGCCCAGTCCCTTGGATAGCAAATGGCTGGGGAACACAAGTGTTTGCAGAAATGTTGGTATTTAAATAACTGCTGTTTGTGTTAAACTGGGAACACCATGCACCATATAGGCAAAAGGTGCAAGTGGAAACACAGGCTTTGTGGGGTCCAATTTCTTTCAGACTAGATTAGGGTAGGAGCATGTCACAGATCTGCGCACAGCAGCATGAATGGCTTTTCTAGAGACCCTCGGCTGACAGGTCTGTTTCAGCGGTGGTTTGAATGATCAGTGTCCATGTCTGTTGAGAAATAAAACACGTTGGGTCCATGTCTCTTGCCGGTGTCCAGGTGGTATCTGTGTTACATCTCCTCATTGTGGTAAAAGCAGTGGTGGGTAGGAAGCTTTGCAGTCCCCTGTCTCCTCAGCAAGCCCATCGTCAGCATCTGAAGCACAGTCACTGGAGGAACTGAAGACTATGATGGATGATCACAGAAAACCTGGCTGTGTTGCACAGATCAGCAGGCTGTGCTCTCCTCATTGTGCTTGACTCTTTCTGCCTTGGAGTAATCTTTTGCAGTACACCCTGCATCATCTAGTCTTAAATTTATAAAAATAAATTGCAGTACCTGATGGTGGTACCTAGCAAACCTGTCATTACAATCTGTACCATCTCTGTGCCTGAACTTGCATTGACACAGTTTCTTCAAGTAAGCTTTCAGTTTTCCTTTGCAGCCTTGAAGTCTTTGAACCATGCAGGTTATTTGTCCTCTCCTCTTGGTATTCAAACTAGTCAGATGTTGACATGCATGGTTACTGACTAAAGGAGCTGGATGTTTGAGGCCAAGCCTCTTATCTTAAATGGGATGCAGTTGCATTTGTTTGTTTATGTCCTCCAGACAAGTCCAGTAAAGCCTCTGTGTTCTCAATACACACACCCTTTCTTCTGTCAGAATGCACAAATACCCACTGGAGCAGTCTAATTTTATCTGTCAAATGTATGAAATCGATTCATGCATGTATCCACTTAGGTACATGGTTTAGCATCCTGCTCTTACAAACAGTCGTGTGTCTCACTGAAGACTGTAAATCTGCCTGGGCATTAATGGGAGAGAAGCCTGGTATGCTTAATACAGCGTGGGTTTTGACCAATAACTGTTTTCCCTCTTCCTTTATGAAGGGGTCCATGCTGTCTAGCCATTTGGTAGCAGCATGAGTCCTCGAAAATGAGGATTTACCAGTAAAGTTTTACTGATAAAATTGTGCCAGATCTTGGATTTATTTCTTACTGAGGTGTCTCATGAAGGAGTGTAAGGAAGAATTTTTATAGCTGTACTCTAGAACTTGATAGGCAGCTCAAAAATCTCCTTACCCTTTCTTTTCTTCGTGTTCCATGTAGCCTTTTTAAACGTTTCAGAGAAACAAGCCTTTTTTACAGTTTGCAGCACAGTCAGCCCTGAAGCCATCTTGGGCAAGCCCTGTCTCCTCTGACTGTGTCTTGGTAGTTTGCCAAATGGATTGGAGAATTCAGGCCTTAGAAGAAAGCCATTTTGGTTTATATGCTATGTGGAGTATTAATTTTTGTGGCAGTCATGTAGGTGTTTTTGTTACGAAAACAACTATTGTGATACCTTTCTTGTGGAGGAGATTACAGTTTAGCTGGTAGTCGAAGCACTTTTTTGAATAATAAAAGATAGGTGTGATGATATTGAATGCGGCATTATTTATAAATGGCTTAAAAAAGAAATGCCAGATCCTAAAACCTACTTGTGCTGAGGACACTGGAGAAAATCCTCCGTCAACAAGATTAGGCAGTTGGTAGCTTTTCTGTCATTAATCCAGTAGCTATAAAGGTGCCTTCTGCTCAGCCTTAGGAGTTTCTTAATCCCAAATGCCTGTTAAAATATCAACTGAAATAGCATTTCAAGAGTGAAAAAAAAACACTACAGGGAAAACTGTACAAATTCTTTAGCTTGCAGTACACCACAGCCAAGTATACTGCTGCTCCTGCAATATGTTCATAAAAGCATTCCTGGACAGAGCACTCTGTTTATATATGTTTTTAATTGTTCTGAATGCTTAGTTAAGCTCCCTTAGCAAAGCTCTGGTACCAGAGGCTGTTCAGCTTTTCCAGCACAGAGAAGCAGGAGTCATTCTCTGCCCCTGTCCTCCTCCAACTGAGTAGTTGGATATGATTATCTCATACATGCAGGAGGGTGTGGTGAAAAATTTTAGCTTGGGGACAGAGCTGGTATTACTACTTCCCTGAGAGTGAATTCAGGGTAGCCTGTGGCTTGTAGGCTGTGTGTGAGCATGGAGACAATTAGCAGTAAATGTTGGAAAAATTAGAACTCTGTAAATGTATCAGATGAGAACAACAGGTTTCAGGCTGACAAGTATTTTATGTGAAAGACAGAAAGACCAAAGAGCTTTTTAGTCTATGCTGCACTGTGTTAGTCAGTTGTCAAGGACACTGGTGTATAAAGGGACCATAAACACTACTGCGGTGCACACAGTAAAAATGTGTTTGCCTAGTCTAGCTCCCTCATCCAGGGATACATATTTTAATTGCTTCTGAGTGTCACAAAGTGAAGTGTCTCTTTAAAGGACCTGTTTGCCAGGCATTGCTCACCTTCCATATGCAGTGAATGAGCCCAAGAATTGTGTGGAAGAAGACTGGTGATTCAGTGTCAAGTCTACAGGCGTGACTGGATTGGAGCAGAGAGAAAGGTTGGCTGGTGATCTGCTGGAGAGGGAGTCTTAATTTTCTTTCTAGCAGCTGGTATAGTGTTATGTTTTGAGTTCAGTATGAGAATAATGTTGATAACACACTGATGTTTTCAGTTGTTGCTAAATAGTGTTTATACTCAGTCAAGGATTTTTCAGCCCAGCCAGCAAGAAGGCAGGAGGGGACACAGCCAGGACAGCTGATCCAAACTGGCCAAAGGGGTATTCCATACCATGGGACATCATGCACAGTATATAAACAGGGGGGAGCTGGCCTGGGAGGGGGAGATTGCTGCTTGGGAACTAACTGGGCATTGGTAGGTGAATGGTGAGCAATTGCACTGTGCCTCCCTTGTTTTGTACATTCCAATTATTTATTATTATTATTATTGTAATTTTATTATTGTTATTATTATCATTATTATTATTCTCTTCCTTTCTATCCTTACCTTAAAAACTTAAACTTTTTTTATCTCAACCCATGTGCTTTGGGGGTTTTTTTGATGATTCCCTCCCCCATCCCACTAGGGGGGGAAGTGAGTGAGCGGCTGCGTGACGCTCAGTTGCTGGCTGGGGTTAAACCATGACAGCCCTTTTGGTGCCTGTCATGGGGCATGAAGGGTCAAGATAACAACAGATCTGACCAGAGCATGTTAAACTGAATTTGTTACAAGCATTCATTATATTACTTTAGTAGTCACTGGTCATGATGTTGATTTATTGGTTCTTAGAGCTGTGGCACTTGTTCTTAAGAGTTGTGTTATATATCTCCTTACTTGCCACGTATAGTTCCTGTGCTGCTGCTTATCGTCTGTAGGAGGTGGATTAAGGTTTTTGCTTTGATGTACTGTGTAACACTGGCATATGGTATGATGAAATTATTGGTCATGAGACTAATCTGGTATTTGTACTCTGTATTGTCTTCACCTCTATACTTGGGGAGCCATCTGTAGGAAACTAGTAATAATTACACTCTTTACCTTTTCTCCTCGGAGAGCCCAGTCTATGGGCGAGACACCTTTCTTCACCTTCCCCTTCTCCTCCAGGCTAATTACAATAGCATTTGAGAATTTTGGAGATTCTGAATATCCTTGGCATGTTGAAACCAGCGTGGTCCTACTGCTAGGAAGTAGCATGTTCCTGAATGTGGTTCAGGTCTTGTTTAGGGTTAAACAACTATTTAGAATATCACCCAGAGATCTGCCCCAAGGCTGGATAATGATGAGTCTCAGAGTGCATGGGATAATATGGGCAAGTGCCAAGGACAGTGGGCACCTCCAGCATTTTGGAACTTTACCCTGAACAAGTGCAGAATCTGGAAAAAACTAGTAAAATATTTGGAAGAAGTATGCTGTCACCCTGGCAATTGCAGAGAGGCGCGAATCACTGCAATGTGCTGGGACCTGACCCATGCCTATCGAGCCTTGTTAAACAATATTCACTACCCTGCAGGGGAAGAGAAGGTCTCTGGATCTGTCAACAAAATGACAGGCATTTTAGCCACTCCACCCACCGTGACAGGCACTGCAGTTACTCCAGCTCCCGCGACAGGAGTTAAAAACACAACAAAGTTTAAGACACAGAAGATGAGTGTGGATTAGAGCACCCCCCCTTGAAGACCTTGGGACAGATGAAGAGGTTGTGGGGTGCTTGGTGTTGACTTGTTTTTCTTCTAGGATGTAGAAGGAGAAGATAAGGGCCTGTAAGCCTGATGAAGGCTGAGTGTTCCTTGTTATACTGGCTAGAGATTTGGTTTATTGGTTTATTCTAGTGCTGTAGCTCAAACAAGTCACTTTAAACAAATTACTCTGTCCTCTGATTAGTAGGTTTGGGACTACTTTGGAAGGTCGTATCAGTGACCTGAGAAGAGCTGTTCATTGAAGCAAGAATTGTCCGAGAGCACTGAATGGTTCTCAGATCCCTGGGAAATTCACCAAGAATTTAACGACAGCAAGAACAAAAAAAGGCAGGGGGGAAGATCCCAAATCATAACTTTGTTCTTGCAGAAGGCCGGAGATCTCAGCCATGCCTTCTCGTGGCCCCATAGGGCTGGTCACGTCCCGGTCTAGCTTTGCTTTGTAGGTATTAGTAAGAGCAGAGCTCCATCTACTGGCAGTAAGAGGCCTAACCCCAAAATAGCAAGTAGGTAGTCAGCAAATGGTTGACTTTAATAACGGGTTTGGACCTGAAGTTTATATTGATGTCTCCTTTTTCTCGATTTTACTCTTTTGAGCAAAGCTGCACGATTGTTAGGATAGTTCCAAGATATATTAAAAACCAAAACATCTTATAGGGAAATAAAATTGTGAGGTTTTGAGTAGACCTGCAACACAGCTAATGCTATGCAAGTATCCTGGCATCTGCTGTTGTATTCAGTGATAGTCAACTGCAGACCACACTGCATGTGACCACAGCACATTTTTTGTGCTGTTTCTCTCTCTGGTGTACCTCTGTATGAACAAGTCATGTTTCTTGTAGAGGGAGAGAACTGCAGCTTAGTCAACATAAGGAATTCTGTCTGAGATGTGGATTCCTGCACCATCTAGTAAAGCATGTTTCTTTGGGCCCTCTGGATAGAGGCTCCTACCCTAGAAGTTCTGTCAAACTGTTACATTGTACAATACTAACTTGTAAGGGGAAAAAAATTAATCAATTGAAAAAAACCTCATCCAGGTCCTTTTTTACTGATCTTTATATAGTGACAAATATGAACAAATCTGAGCACTTGCTGTGTGGCTGGATGTTGCTAGACACCATGTGTAACTAATCAGTAGCTGTCCTAGATAGCCCTCCGTAGATACGGGAATGCATTGATGTTTGCCCACCACTTGCACATTGGTATTTAAGACAATACCCAAAACACAGCTACTGATTAAAAGGTTTGTTTTGTCATCTCACCACTGGCTTGCATGAGAGCCATATTTACTGTAAGTAAAGTCTCTGTTAAGGACATTTATGGTGGAGCCATTTTAAAGATGTGTGCCTGGCACTAGGAATCCTACCCTAAAATACATACAGCCAAAAAGCATCAAGCTGCCATTACAAAGCAAACTTTATTTTGTTTTATAACAACTTCCTTGTGTTTTTCTTCTCAGGTGTGAAAACCTGCGCGTATACAAACTGGGTCTCTTTTCAGGTCTTTGGTGGATGCTAGCACTTTTCTGCTGGATCAGTGACAAAGCGTTTTGTGAGATCTGGTCCTCATTTAACTTCCCCTATTTGCACTGTGTATGGTAAGTGTTGTGTATAAACTCCACAGTTTGATTCAAATGTGATATGTCCTCACCACATTACCCTCCTGTGCCGCCTGGTGACTCTTTCTGGTTAGTGCTCGATAGAACTATCGGTAAGATTTTAAGTCCAGAGCAAGTTTTATGCTATCCAAGGTGGCAGATTTAGGAGTCTCTTTGGCCTGGTCAGATTCTTCAGACACTAAGTTCATTAACTCTAATTGAATTCCTTGCCCTACTGGTTACTAAAAATCCCCCAGCACTGCTTAACTGAAGCAGTGTCTGTGAAAGCTTAAACTTCCGCTGTTAAAAACTGAGGGTGAAGTGAGGGAGCAGTGAAGGGCTTTGATGCCTTTTCTCTTCTAACACCCAGCAAATTGTGCTCTCTTATTCAAGGTGCTATATCTCAGCATTTCTACACAAATCTGTCAGGTGCAGAGAGGCCAAAAAGCTGCAGCCAGTTTAGACCAAGGATAAGCTACAGTTTTGTGGTTTTCCTTATTCTCTGTATTGTTTGCCTGCATGCAAAGGGCAGACAGCAACCCTATGGGCGACTTGGGGGAAGAAGGTGAAGGACAGACTGATTTTAATACATGGTGATATATTTGATTGCTTTACTGAAGTCATGTTACTGATTTTTTTTCTCTTTTTTGGGGGGGGCCTATGTTTGTCTATTATCAGGCACATTTTGATTTGCCTTGCTGCGTACCTGGGCTGTGTCTGCTTTGCTTACTTCGATGCTGCCTCTGAGATCCCTGAGCAGGGCCCTGTCATAAAGTTCTGGCCCAGTGAAAGATGGGCATTCATTGGGGTTCCCTACGTCACCCTCCTCTGCGCACACAAGAAATCACCTGTGAAGATCACATGAAGTTGGCCATGGAATGGGGATGGAGTTTCATCTTGCATTCCAGTACAGACAGTATTTAAATAATGATAAATGAATAGGATTGTATTTTATCTTGTTCCTAAGATATGCAGCACTTCAGGTGTCATAGAAAGAGGAGGTGTGTTCCTTCCTCTCTCTGGAGAGGAGAGAGGAAGCAGGAAGGTGGAGGCCCCTGAACGCTAAAGTAACCGCTAGCTTCTTTGGTTGGCTCTGTTTTGCACTGTTTTCCACGTAGCGTTTCTCTTGATAAAAGCTCTTTCCAAATACCAAGGTCAAGGAATGATGTTTCTGCAGTAGGTCACCTCTGGTGCTTGATTCACTTCTTTTGTAACTTCTGGCTTAAGGCCTTTGCGAAAGAAGCCAGTCCAAGGTGCCTACATGCCATCCTGTGTCCTCAGCTCTGATTTTGATGTGGTTGCACATAGCCACAAGGGTGTGCTTGAAGCTTGTGCGCCTCCCAGCCCGGCATGCAACACAGGGAGCCTGGCTGTGCATCACATCTGATCACAGAGCATGTGGTTGCTTCCTCAAGTACAACAGGAGTCCAGTGCAAAGGGTTTGCAGCTGGGTAACTGGATCAGTGTAGTTAGGCAGTGTAAATACGGGAATAGCTGACAGAACGTTCAGTCCCTAAAACTAAATAGGAGTTCAAGGGTTTTGAATTTTTCTGTATTTCCACTGACCTGTGGACATCTGTATGCTGCATATTTCCCTCTTACAGAAATGTCACGGAAATCCCTCTCTACCTCTACAGACGTGTTTGGTCTTGAATTTGGCATTGAAGCTCACAGAGAACTGTGAACGTTAACTTCAGTGAGAGCTCAGGTCAGCATGGATTGACAGTGTGATTAAACTATGAAAGCTTGTAGGTGCCTAGCTGTATGTCTAATTTGAGAGTTAACTTCTCACCAATGCATTGCAAAGTAACATGAACAATAGTCCAGTGCTCTTCTAGTTATACTTAGGAAAACAGTAGATAACAGCTTAAAAACCAAGATGAAGACTTAGATTTCAGTGAGCAATGAAATGTGACGTTGCATTCATACAAAAGACTAGTGGATTCAAGTTTTCTGTTTATTTTCAGCCTGTTTTGTAAACATAAGGGGTGTCTAGATCAATTTAGTTTTAAAGTTATACTTTGGGGTTGAGGTTGAGGAATGGCTATGGTTTTTGCAAGCAATTTATGCTAGGTCTGTTTAAAAAATGATGCAAAGTGCAGACATGTTTTTAAAATATTAGCACTTGTAGCTGCTAGTAGCTGCAGTGTTGGAGAAAATAGGATCTGCTTACATTCCACCTAATATCAGAACTGTAAGTGGATTAAGGCTTTGGATGTACACTTTTGTTAATAAGTGGTATTTCCTTTTTGAATATTAGACCAAGAAATACCATTTCCTCCATGCTTTGCTAAGCAGTCTCATGTTGTACTTGTTTTTTATCAGTGTGAAAAAGTAGTCTCTGCAGTATCATCTTTAGGAAAGTGGATTTTAACAAGAACTTCAGGGTGAATTAACTTTCAAGCATTGTAAAACCTTTCAGATAACTTTTGTATTCAAATTTATGCCTAGAAAACAAGAGATAAGGTGTATGCTGTTACACTTAAAGCAAAGTTATTAGTGAGAGATATGACTGTCTTGAGAACTTCAAAGCGATTGACTGGCAGATCATAAAAGCAGCAAAATCTGTCTGGTGGAACTATGCAGATTTGTACCACTTGCTAGTAGATCTGTCTGAGAGAAATGTGGTTTTTTGGACACACAGTCATATAATTCTTGTGTGAAACTTGTTTGTAAAAATTCATACAGTTATCTTTGTTACTCTTTGAAACACAGCTGCGTTTTCTTTTCCTTCCTCTCTCCCTAATTATGAAATGCTCAGTTTTAAACAGTTCTCAGGTATTAGAAGTCATACGATTAGATCCTTGTACAGATAGGCTTGCTGGCTGGAACTCAGCTAAGGTTGCTGATGCCTGACATGGCCCTACTTTGAGTAAGATTTTTCAGTATTGTTTTCTAAATTATTATGTTATGGTAAATAAGTTATTTTCAGTATTGGTTGGGAAATTAGTAACTGCAGACATAATGTACTATTCAAAATGACTGGAGCCTTCCTACTTCATATTTTGTTTGAAAGCAACCTCTGAATCAAAGGGCTCTACTCAGCCTGCTGTCAGCTGCTGTCTTCTGCTCTGCAAAGTCTGACTGCTCACAAAGAAGTAATTTTGTAATGTAAAAAATGGCAGTAGTGCATTCAACTATTGCAGAGGTGATTGAATGCAGGTACAGGCCAAGAACGATCTCCTGTATTTTTATTAACTAACCTCTAGCCTTTGTACTCTTCATAGGAGATTCTGTGAACAAAGATCACTCACTATCTGATATTCAAAGTTCTGCTGTAGAACTGGTTGGGAGTATTCCAGTGGAACAGCAGCCCACCACTTTTAGATGTAGCTACTACACTTTGCATTGAATTAATATTAACTTACATGTTCTGACAAAAGCTACATTTATTTCAAAAAATTAAAAACATGCAGTTTTTAACCAATTCGCAGCTTTACAGCTTGCACTTTGGACTAAAGCTCCAGTTCACGATTAACATTAGTACCCAAAGAAGTATGTGACTGGCATGGAGAGCGGTTTGTGCACTGCCCTGATCATACAGATGGATAGACATGCACACAAGTAGCTGTATTATGGTGGAATATAAAGTGATATATATACACCCTTTAAAGCCCCAGAATGCTTTCTTCTCTTGCTGGCAGGAAGTGAGTTGGTTCCTAGTCCTTAGGTTCAATTAGTATTTTAGCTTAATTAGTGGGATGCAATAGTGTGTTGAGCATAATGTAGATTCTGTATATTGGTGTGTGGTATCCATCCTTCCTTGAATGTTAAACTTTAGGTTATTTAAGAAAGGACATTTAGCTCTCAGTGATGGCAAACACTTGCCCAATACACAGTCACTAAAAACTCAATAAATAGTGTGTAAGAGTAGTGTTGGGGGTTTTTTCCATCTCCACTGAAGTCTGTATACTGAATGTTTGTGGAAGACCTGCAGTACTTCACAACATTAAATTGCATTCAGAATAAATATTGTTTGCCTTTTCATACATCGTGTTTGTGGAGAAGAATGCAGCTGCCAGTGTAATGCCTTGAAGTATAGTAAGGATAACTTCTCCCTCACCCAGGTAACAGCAGTTCCGACTGTTAGAAGAGGAGGGAGACTGCATTAGATAGAAGACCATTAATTAATGAGATAGATAGAGATTTCTTTGCTGAGCAAACTGATTTTTTGCAAGTAGAGCAAATACTTGGAAAACTGCAAGCTCATGAATCAACAGGGACAAGTAGCAAGAAATGGCTAAAAATGGCCTGTATTTCACAAATCCAGAAAACTGGATCAGAGTGAGTATGTCTAGAAGAACAAAGTGTGCGTCTTCATTATTCATTACCCAAGACAATGCTCCCAACTTAGGGAGGGGGATAATGTCTGTATAGTAGTCTTGCACCTGTCCCTCCCCTCCTACTTCCCTCTTACCACAGTTCGTCTCGCTCCATATAAAAGACCTTCTTTGAGACATTTGCAGATACCCATAAGCCAGTGTTACTGGGCTTGAAGTAACTGTTATGTGGAAGCATAGCTATAGTTCAACAACGTTACTCTCTTGGAGTTAATGTCTGTAGTTGGCAAGATGTCAAAAACAGCTGGTGTATTGGCTCATATATCATCCTGTCACTTGGCCTGCTGTATCTGGAGATTATTGACATTGTTTCCCATGGAAACAAGGGAACCATCATCATGACGAATTCAGACCTCCTGGCTTGTTTTGACCAAATCTGACAGAGGCAAGAGCCTTAGAGATAATTTCCTACAAGCTGTCAAAACAGATGGTCAGATAGAGAAGCCAAGCCTCTGAGACAAGCTGTATCAAGAACCATGTTAAAATAACAGAGAACTTACCCAGGAAGGAAACCAAAGCAGTGCTGAAGTTCTGGATGGGTTCTTTGATTGCGGCTTATATCAGCTGCAGGATCAGTAGCCAGTTGCACATGGAAGAAGTTTCACATCCTTCCGTTCCAGAGACGGAGGAATTACTTCACTGTTAAGACACACAAACCTGCCTTTTTCTCTAAACTTACGAGGCAGAAACTTCCCCAGGAAGGGCAGTTGGAAATCTCATATCACCATGCACCTGGCTGTTAGTTAAACACAGTGCAAGCTGAGAAAGTCTGAAGTTTGATGGAGGTGATTTCTGTGGCCCCAAACTCGGGAACCATAAAAAACTGTTTGTAAATTCACAGCATATAATGAAAAGGTGAGTAGGAGTTCATCAAGAGCAAGTTCTGTCTACCAAATTTAGTTCTCTTCTACAGCACTGTATTTGCTGTCCCTGTGGCTATGGAATAAACAGTGTACTGTTAGATTTTGACAGTGATAAGATTTCTAGCACTGTCTGACAGGACGTTATTATAAAAGTGCTAGAAAACCTGGGTTTAATAAAAATTCTGTGGATTAGTGTAAAATTGTTTGGATAGCTGCTTCTGAGCTGTTCTAGACAGCCCATTATAAAACCAGAAGAAGGTGTTGAGTGGAGTCCAGCAGGGGGTCTCTCCTGGGTCACCTTCTGTTTAATTGCGCAGCAGTAGCTGCCTGGAAGGTTCACAAATACCTTGAAAAACAGGTCTAAAATCCTAAGGTAGCCTGCTGAATTGTAGATGGAGTAACAGCAAGGTATTACACATATATAGGCATCATTGAAAACACTGAATGCAGAATAACTAGGAAAGGAGCAGTTCTATGTACAAAAAACTGAAATGTTAGTGTAGATCAGGAGCCAAATATAATACAATAAGGTATCACCACATTAAAATGAAACAGACACCATCATACTAAAAAAAAAAAAAAAAAGATCTGTAAGACAGGAAGAAGTCCTTTTCCTCAGAGAAGGATAGCAGTGAGGATTACCAGCACCTGTGAAAAAAATGACCTGTGTGGAGAAATAGGCTTAGTCAGCCTTAAAATGCAGTGTGAGGTGGGCGTTAAGAGGATCTAAATGTGTAGAAGTGTGTGAAGGTTCAGACAGGGCATTAGGGGAAGTGAGGAGCAGGAGGCACAGGAATAGACTGGAGGCTCTGAACATTATCTCTTCATGGAGCAATTGGAGAAGCTATAGGCATTTATATAGGCCATGGGCGTAGCTGATCATGTCTTGGGACAGGGACATGTAGTAGGTGGTGGCAGTCCGGTGACTCAAACACTGAATTTTTTTCCTGTCATTTCTATGCTTACGGACATGGGCTGTACACAGAATGGACTGTGGACAGAGCTGGAGATGATAACTTGGCCTGATTGCCCTGGCAGGGAAGTACCAACTGTAAATAAGAGCATCTGTGCTCTCCAAAAAGACTGGTCTTTGTAAATTGTCAGTGTCGCAGCTTATTTCTCATAAGCAGGATCATGGCTAGACTTTGTGTTCCTGGACTTTCCCAACTTAAGAGTCCACACAAATCACAATGGAAATCAGTTTTCAGTAATGCCCACAATGCTGACCGTTGGGAGGGGAGAGAGGTGGAACCCAGAGAAAATTCAGTGGTGTGTACGCTGTGGTGCACACTATTTAATCACATTCCCAATCCATATTCTAACTGGCTCACTCTTTCCTTGTTGCTTTTATTACCCTCAGAATGCAGAAAGTTGCCTAGAGAGACACTGCCTGTTCTGTGTCCAGCTTTCTCCAACATAAGTACCTTTCTTTTAAAATGTATGCCTTTCTCATCTTTTGGAAAGTTTACCATTAATTCCTGATGCAATAATTAGTTCAAACAAAGCAAGAGCCTACATAGAGGCTGCCCAAAGCTTGGCTTTCTCAAAGCACAGGCAGAAAAAAACTTGTGTCTTCTGGCCTATGCTCACCCTCAAGCACATTGTGTCTTTAAGTTTTCAGCAGCTGATTTGTAGATGTAGGGCTGACATAGGAGGTACTTCTCTTAAGAAGCCCAAGAGGGATATGACTGGCATAGCATCAGACCCTGTAGTATCTGGATGCTGTCTGAACCTTAGCTTTGGCAAGAAGTTGGTCCATGGTCACCATTTTTATTAACTGTCAAGATTTGCTCATACTGAAGGGCTTCCCCCTACCAAGGAGACCTGACAGTCCTTCGTTTATTATTCTGATCATTTCAGGGGTCTCAAAGGTTCCCACGCCTCTGGATCACAATTTAATTTGTGAGAATTTGCCCCAGGAGATTCAGCAGTAAGAGAAATTATGCTAAATGACATAGCCTGTCATTGACCACAGTGTAGTTGACTGCCAATTTAGAAACCAGATTGCATGTGTCATCATATACATTAATTGGTTCAATCTGTGACTTCCCAGAGTTACAGGATTTATCTTTCTGAAGCACTCAGTGTCAGCTTTTAAAGTATCAAAATGCAGACTCCTTTTTAAAGCATCTACCTTACTTCCCTGCATGGTTTCTGGAGTTCAAAAAGAAGCTATGAATTTGCAATTTCTCTACATCACTATTAATCATTCACATTTCTGCTTCATATGTTTGACCATAAAAAAAAAAAAGATAACTAGTGAGCAGAAAGTCCATGCAGCGTTCTTTGAGTTCATTGTTTTTTACACCTACTACTGCCAGAGTCTGGAATGGTCTACTGAAATAGTCCCAATTATCTTTGAAAAGTTACCAAATGAGTTTACTACTTCTCCATAGTTTCTTATAAAACGTTGAGAAGTACTGTGGTTCTATCTCTATTCCTATTATCCTAAATATCTTTATTTATGTCAGGGTTCCTACCTCAATGCCAAAGTAAGTATAACACCTTTATTTTGTTGCATGGATTCTGTTAAGGCAGTTAATCCTGTAAAATTTATTTTTAATTTTTCTTGTAGACTATATGAAACATTCATACAATTACAAAGTGATCAGCTTAATAAATACTGAAGAAGAAGGAAAATATCTGCAACTCAAAAACAAGAACAAAATTCTAAGCCAGTTGTTTTGATGCTCATGTTCTGTATAACCTTGGTATCAGCAGGGAACATGGAGAGTTCAAGGAATCTAAAGAGTCTGGAATTTTTTTTGTTTACGTTCATGGGACTAGATAAAATGTAAAACATATTTTGGTCAAGAAAGAACAGTGCAATACAGTCAAGGCATGGAAAAGAGAAGTGTTAAAAGATGCATAATCAGTAACTATATAAGTATAAAATGAAAGCAAAACCAAATGGGTAAAAAAGTAGAGGTTTAATGTAAAAAGATAAAGGTTATTATAAAACTCTAGACACACTCAGTATTTACATTATTGGCTGTAGGATCTCGCTATGGTTGAAATGTATCATTTTTATCCACATTGTATCGGGTGCTCTTTCTCTTCAAAAAGGAAGCTACAAGCTGTTGCAGATGCTAGTTGACAGTGACAGGTGAGTCATGGCCATGGTTTTCTGAGAGGAAAAAAAAAAAGTGTGTGTTTAAACTACGAACATGAGGGCAAAATCTGTACAAGACTGGATATTGTGTTTGCACAGAAATGACACCCATTATTGACATTAATGACTACTTGGAGAAATTACTTAAAAGCTGGGTTGCAAAGCAAGTGCCTTGCTAGACATCTGTGGGGAAAAAAAAGGGCTGTGGAGGAGGTGACTGTCAGTTCAGGGAAAATGTTCCCCTGACAAGAGGAAACTGCTAAGTTGCCCATGAGGGAAGTAGGAAACAGGCTGTGAATGATGTGAACAGGCCTTACTGGTAGGTAAGAGCGAAAAAGTCATAAGCAGACAGCTGCTTAGGGAGAGGCTGTGAAGGGAAAAACCTCAAAGGAAAAGCAGGAATTGTAAAAGAACTGCAGAGAAGGGAAGATGACCTACTTTGTTGTAGAAACCCAACCAGCACTGCAGTGTGATTCTCCACATGAACATTTTGGAGTGATGCACGCACTCTTTATACTTCTGTCTACAGGGATGTTGGTTGTTTATTTCTCAGCTGACAGTGCACAGAGCAATGATTGCAGTATCCTAGGAAAACAGATGACTCTGTTTCAGTAATGTACTCTCACAGCTGCATGCAGTATCTGCACAGAGGTGTGATGTGGTCGGTCTTGCTGACCACAGTGCCTGGACTACGATTGTTAATTGCTGATCTCCTTTGCTAAAAAGGAAGAAGTTGATCATGACAGCAAAAGCAATGTATACAGTCTGCTCTCAAAAAGTCATAGTAAGATAGGGCTAGAAATGTTCTCAGAAAGTCATCTAAACCACCAGCAGCTCAAAAGCAGGCTCAGCCCTTCAAAAATATCCCAGGAAGATTTTTGTGTAGCCTGTTCTTAAAAAATTCCAGTGTTCCAATACCCACATTCTCCCTTGTTTCCAGTTACACAAGCAGAAGGGACTGGTGGACAAACAGGCTGGCAGCGTTTTACTACCAGCACACTTGTATGGTACAAGGAAGAAAGATGCAGTGGGTGAAGGCCTCCCTGCTGGTCCTGCCCTCGTGTCTGGCTGGGCCAGAGCTTTAACAGAGCAGAAGCACCCTGAGTAATGTGCCAGCTAACTTGCCACTTCCGCAAACTGCAGTGAAAAGGATGAGCCGGGTAGAGGGTGGGAAGGTTCTAACTCAGCCTTACCTTCTGAACTAAGCCATCAAAAAAACCCCAAAAAAACCAAAACCCACACCCAAAGCAAAACAAAACAAAACAAGCCACATGGCAGAAGGGACACACTAAATAATTATTGATGGCTGTTACATCTTCCTGTAAAAACAGATAGATGCAATCACAACATGACTTTTACTAATCCACTTCTGTAATCTGAATAAACCCTGATCCAGAAAAAGGGAGGGCATAATGGCAACTATCTTTGAAGTCCCACTATGGTATTTGGAATGAATCAAGAAGTAGTGATGTGAAGAGTAGATTAATTCAAAACTTAGGCTGAAGCAATCTGTTTCCAGAACCTGCCCTTGACAGTTTTATAAAATGGGATGTTTTGTCTTGGTTTCTGTAAATTCTTGGCATTATTAGGGCCACTGGAAGAATGAAATGTTAAACCTATGAGCAGGATCATAACCTTCCCTGACCTGCTCTTTGCCCGTCAGCATATGCTCTGGATTTAATACTTAGGAATTTTTTCAGAAATCTTTAGCATTGGAACCTGTGATGCTAGTATGCTATGTCCCAAGCTCTCTTATCTCCAAATGTGCTGAATTGATTTTTGTGGCTGTGTTAAAGTACTACCCCACCTTTGAAAGTCAATGTAAATCCTGCCTCTGGTGGCATGTAATCAGGCAGAGGGCTCCAATGCCTTTAAAAGCAATGGAACTGCTCTGGCATATTTATGTATGTGTTTGTGTGAATCCCCCCGAGATGCCACTGCAACCATATGCCATACCTGCAGTGTCTTGCTGATAATGCTACCCTCAAATAAGGCTCCAGCTCACTGTTCACAGGTGATTAGGGAAATCCCCATCAAATTCAGTGGTACTCTCCTGTGCATTAGAAATCTGAGAACTGGGTATGAAGGTAAGACAGGCAGGCTCTAGATAAGTTATTGTGAGTCTTTCCACAAGATCGTGAAAAAGTTTGTGTCAAAATGCTACACTATTTTATACTATGAAAGTGAGACTTCATTCCGATGTTAGCTCACACACACATGCAGTGTCTCCACTCCTTGCTTTGAGAATAACAGCTGTGCCTTTGAGCCAGAAGTCAACCGTCCATATTATTTTTATGGAACCAGATACCACAATCCATACACAGAACTGAGGAAGATCATCAAGAAGTTCAAGTGACCTGTCCTTCACCCTTTCAGGAGAATTAAGTCCTCTGTGGCTCAGGTCTCCTGGTCTCTTAACTGCAGCATGATGTAAATTGCCAGAGAGTGTATGTTTCTTTTTGTGCTGTAGGGTTGTGCCCTTGTCAAAATAAGGTGCATTTAGAAAATGTTTAAAGATGTATAAAGATCCTTGCGCCAGGTTTCCACCACAGGAAGTCTTTGCTCAGCTGCGATCATGAGGACCAGACTGGGTCAGTGGCACGTGTCTTCTCCACAGGCACAAGGGAGAGGAAGAGGGTTAATGACACAGAGCAATGCCTCGTAGAGCACTATGTGAAGCAGCCAGCAAAGGGGAGGCTACGTCTGCTGTCTAACAAATGCTTGCTTCTTACTTCATGCTCTCTGTTCATTTTGTGTCACTTCCGGAACTGTGATGGACAGCACCACGTATTTCCACTGAGGGAAAGGGGTAGTTAGCCCGGGCATGGAAGAAGCCTAGCGCACCAGAGAAGAGCTGTGATGTGTGTTGCCAGTACCAGTTTTGGCTTGTCTGCAGAAAGGGAGAAGTGCTGCAAGAAGAAAAATGCATAAGAAAGGAAAAAAACCCTCAGTATCATAACTGATGTTGGTGAGAGCACTTGTGGTGTCTGCAGTCAGAGACCATGTGGCACAACACCCTTATCCTTTGGCCTCATTGCTCCGTGCTTTTTCCTCAAATCTTCACATGCTGGTCCTCTGTTTTGCTTGCTACCCTGATGTGTGGTTGTCCAATTCGACATTTCTTTTAATTTCTCCTCTTTTCCTCTCTCTCTTGCTCTCTGCAGCAAATAAAACCGCTGTGTCATGGCTTTCAAGCAAGCACCTGTGCTAGCAGTTATTCAGCAGGCTTTAATTCTCTGTCTGTGCAACCACTGCCAGTGATTGCGGCAATAAAAACTAATACAGACAGCAGAACTACATGTTATCTTCTAACCTGCTAATACTGGTGGCAGTTTGTAGCCACAGTGTTCGGCAGCATAGAAGTGCCTATATACACTTAACATACATTGGACCTGAGTATACAAAGCATAAGAAATTTTACTGTAAGCCATAATATAAAGATGTACCCACAAGGAGTGCTCTTGTGCCTGAAGTGAAAGATGTTAGATCTTGCAAGAGGGATCAGCTTCTGCTTAAGGACTATGTTATCTTAATGCTGTGCATTGCTGTCATTTATACGAAGGGCCAGTCCTCTGCTGAACTGTGATGAATACCTGGCTTCAAATATACCTTGTAGCTATGAGCATCAGAGTTTAACTGTAAAGTGTGAGGGTTTGTTTCTTTTTACAAATGCTAAATCTTTTGATTAATTTTTTTATACTGGGGGAAAAATGAGGAATACCCTTGAGATCTGTCTGTCCTCAGACTGTAATGTGCTGTTTTATAGCTGATAATTATCTACAGTAATGAAGAATAATTAAAATAACTTTAAAATGTATGTTTTATCCTGGTCAGTAATTAGATGCAAGGATTAGGTTTTACTGTAAGGCTCCTTTTCTAATAAAGCTGAGCATTTAGATAAGCAAATAATTCTTACAATTTTGATTAACCACAACCACAGCTTATTTCTTGCTTATTTACAACTAGAGAAGCGTATTATCTGTTAACACTACTACTTCCTTTTGGCAAGCTTACATATGGCATTTGTAATACAATTCATTGTGTATCTCACTGGTCACTGCAGCAATCAAAGCTGTAGCACAGGCAGGACAATGACAAATGTAAGAGAGAGTGGAAGGCAGACCAGGAAAAATCACAAAAATCTTTTCACCTGCCAGCCCTGGCTGGCATTTGTGGCAGATAAAAGTATTACATCATAGAAAAGGCCCCCTATGCCACATTAGTGATGCTATTTATTGGACCTAAACAACTTTTAAGTACTTGCAACCTCAGGAAAAAACAGCTTTGAAATCATTGACAGATGTTTGCAGCTGAATGCCAGCTTAGGTGCTCCATGAGAACTCATTCAGGCTCTTTCTGTGAGGAACCATCTCTTTGTGACTTTTTTATACAGAACCGCCATAATGGAATATGTGATTGAACCTTAAATTGTAACTAGCAATGACCACACTGGCAGGAAAGAACGGACATCCTAATGGAAAAAAACTTTGAAATATTCTGCAGTGATCTCATGGTTTGCTCTGTTCCTATTGCTCCTCCCTTCTCTGAACCCAAATGAAACTCAAATGTTTCTTCTAGGAAAAGGATGGCTCACACAACAGAAAACTATCTGAGGTGAATGGGGGCATATATGGCATTATTTGTGACTCTATAAATATGCATCTTAAAAGGTTGTACAGTCCTAGACCTTGCTTTAATAGCAGAAAGGTCTTACAAGGTCAAAGCATTCAGAAAAATGGGTGAGACATTGCTTTCTCTACATACCACAGTATCTGAGTACCAAAATGCATGCTAGTTGGTAGAGAAGATGAAACTGATATTTGTATCATCTAACATAGATACTTCCTTGTTTCTCATAGCAGAGGTTTGGGGATTATTTTAGAACTGGAGGATTTTACACTCCTGTTAAATACAGGAGTACTTGGTGCCTCTCATCACTCAGCTAGGAAAGCCAGTGATAGGGACCCTGCTATGGTATATAGGATGCAGACATTCACTAGTGTTTCTTTCAACATCTTACCTTACAGACCCCAGAGGAAGCAGGGGGTGCTGTTCATTTTGGATTAGCTGTATGGTGAGGGAAAGGATGGGACTGATAGCTGTCAGCTGCTGTTGGGTCTGAGCACTTTACGAATAGGCCAGCCACTGCATCTCCCCTTCCAAAACTCTTGGTGTGAAGTGTTCCCCTCCACGGTTGCAGGGGAAGAGTTGCTCTGTGAGGTTGTGATCTTGCAGGGGTGTCTCCTGTCCCATGAAATGTCACTGAAGAGAACAGACAAAACCTGCAAACTTGACTTAGTATGTGATAGAGACAGGCCGTGGAAGCCGTAATGGTTTGGGTTCCTGACTAAATGGCAGATGATAAGTGGAGGGTTAAATCCAAGCAGTGAGGAGTTCATTATGGCACTTTTGCCTCTTCTTTAGCACCATCTGTGAGCTTACCTGCACTAAATTTAACATCAACAATATGACTGTCATCTGGATGCTACTGGTCCTCAGAGAGTAAGAAGAACAAGGAATGGTGCAGTCTGACAGACATTTCAGTTCTGTCCAGATCATCCAAATAATCTGCCATTTGTGTCTCTGTTGTCTTCACATGAACCTCGTCAGCACCAAAGAGGTCTGCAAAAAGAATCTCTTTTCTTTATGCCTCCATCAGGCAGGGTTTTTAAATGAAGCAATAGTTCACAACAGTGTTTTTTCTCTCATAGTGTGGTTGGTTGTGAGAGACTGAAAGAGTTAATGTCTCAAACATTGTGGTGGGGCAAGTTCTGCTTAAAGACAAACCCTGCACAG
>JAVJGG010000074.1:46069497-46089101 GCA_035590195.1 Aviceda cuculoides | reverse complement strand
GAAGCTGAAAAGTCCTTGATTTTAGACTAAACACTACTTAGCAACAACTGAAAACATCAGGGTGTTATCAACATTCTGCGCACACTGAACTCAAAACACAGCACTGTACCAGCTACTAGGAAGACAATTAACTGTATCCCAGCTGAAACCAGGACAGGCTATAATCTGTAGTCTATCTCTTTGTATTCTTTCCAAGTATCTGGCACAAATATTTGTTTCTCTGTGTTGACAGGAAGGGAATTCCCTATTTTAAAGGGAACCTCTGAAGTCTTTCCAGGGGGAGGCATCAAATACTCAGTTTTAACAACACACATTGCTTTTCTCCTTGTCAATAAACACACTAAATATAACTACTTGTAAATGAAAGAAAAAGCAATAGTGAATGAACAGAGATTTGTTTTTTTTCAGGCACTACAGATAAGGCAGTGAAGTACTTGCTAGTGGAAGGGGAAACATGTGGCAAGTAAACTTGCCATCAGTCCCCCAGGCAGGATTGCAGAGGATATTTAATATATTTTTCTCCTTCTCCTCACACCAGTCATACACCATCATGGTAATGAAGGGTTTAAAATCCTCTACTTCCTTTCAAAGGGGCTGAAGTTGACGCAGGGATCAAATGTTACCAAGCAGTTGGGTAAGACAACACACACCCACAGAGCACAGCTGTGAACACCTGTGTGTGTGTATGTGTGTATATGCATATTCACTTCTCAGATAAAGCCTAACAGAGTCTTTCTTTTAAACTCGTGATCTCCAACCTAAATTTCAAAGCATCCCACATGTGCCTCTGTGACTTGCAGCATACACCAACTTTGCTTTTCTTAGGATGTGCTTGATCTTGTTGTTTTTCCCATTTGGCAGGTATGAATGTCTCAGGACGATCACCATTCTCAGCTCTTAGTCTATTTGCAGATTTCTTTTGTTGCTTCCAATCTAGAATTTTAAAGCTGTAATATGGTTAAAGATGAACGAAAAATCTCTGTCCTGAGCTCAAACCTTTAGGGTTGGCACAATGCCTCATAAAAAATGTCTTGATTCACCATGGAGGATGATGACTTCCTGGGGCTACTATGGGAGAAACAGCAAGTAATAACATCTATTGCAACTTTTTATAACTTGTGAAGATGGAAGGTTTGGTTGATTATGGGAAATCTTTAACATTACTGATTTTCTTTTGCTGTTGTTTATTGAAGATCACTGTTTTGCTTAAAAGTATCATTCATCCAATGACAGACTGAAAAAAAAGCCAAACATCCTAGCTAGGAAGGACAACAGACTGTGAAGTCTGAAGATCAAACGAGAAGGTGTCAAACTGAAGAATGACATTCAAAACAACCTATGAGCAAACACTGTCAGTAAAGAAGTGTAGGGGAACTTGGCCCAAATGGGACCACAGAACTCCAGACATACACAGCTCCATGAAGTTGTCATCTAGTGGATTCACATTGGGCTGTAGATGAAAAATCCTTGTTTAACTACCTTTTAAGCTCACTGGAACACAGATGTTTTCCTTACTCTGTGTATGCACAGCAGGTAGCACAGTGACATGGCAAGAGGCAGTGCTGCTTAAATGCTTATGATGTAGAGTGGCATTGCAGATCATCATTCAACCCAGAGCAGGTAGTTAAAATACTATTTTCAGAGCCATAGTCCAAGACAATTAAGACAGATGATACTCAGCAAAATGACGTACTGTTAAGTCTTTTCATTAGTATTTATTTTTGTTACTCTTATTCACACTCAGACAACTCAATTACATAAAGTGTTTTACATGAAGAGCTCTGTATTGATATCACAAGGTGAGAAAGTATACACACCACAGTGAAACATTCTGTAGATAGTGAAGTAGGACCGCTGATAGAAGGGATTATTTCCAAGAGCCTATGTACAAATAATGGTAACTTTCACACTATATACAAACTTATATTCACAGAGAATATACTGATTCAGAGATAGAAGAGTTTCATCTAGTGAATAATGATCCATACACATAAACACATGAGAAAAACTGGAATTTTCAGGGGGTTGCCTGGACTGGCTTCCATGGCAATGTTGGGTTTTTTTAAGTTTGAAATGAGTATGATGGGGGACTTCTTCAGATTTTTCTTACAATAAGTTGAAAATGAGAGATGAAAGAGTATGAAAACTACAAAGTGAAACAAACAAGCTAAAAAGCTTTATTACAAAAATAGCATCTGATTGTCAGTAATAACATGCTACTATTAGTTTCAAATGACAATACAGTGGCCTGATCTTGCCATCTTAAGTGACAGAAATAATTTCTACTCATGTGAGTCAACTCCCCAGAGTCAGGATTGCAAAATTATAACTGTGTTAACAGAGATCTTGATAATGGAAATGAACACAAACCCAAGCAAAAATCCCTTTGGCATTACTTAATTTTGATGGGGGACTAAAAGAAATGGTTGATTTCTATTGGATAGCCTGACCCTGACAACTTTAACACTTTTGTAAAACAGATGTGACAGAAGTAACTCATCTCTTATAAACTTACTAAAATATGAGGAGCTTCCTTTACTGTGATCTCAGTGGGAGAAAGCATTAGAGTAACAGGATGATTTAATTGCTTCACTGGGCCTGACTCTGCAAGCATTGTATTCCTTCTTCTGGGGTGAACAAGGATGGCAGGATTGAGCCCCTGCTGCAAAGGCAGTGTGCAGCATTTTGTACAGTCTCATAGGGAAGCTCAAGAATATGAGCAAACTCCCCCTGACTTACAGCTTACTAAGGCAAAACCAGATCCTGCTTTACTGTACATTTATTTGACAGTATTTTACATTATACCTTAAACAGAGACATGAAATGGATTCTTTACTTTAAAATTAATGATCCCCTTATTTAGAAACCCCATACTAGTCTTCTGGGTTTTTATGGCTTCTTTTTGCATTAAGACAACTATGTGACATAAAATAAAAGTAAAAAAAATAGTAAAGTGCAAGATCTTTACAAACACATACAAATTTCATTGTTTGGATTGTTTTTGTGTTTGATGAGCGGTGAATTTACAATAAATCTACATGAATGTACAGTTCATTTACCAATCTCAAATTACACTATTTCTTACTCAATCTTGTCCTGGGCCACTTATGGCTCATGTAGGAACAATGTGGCCGGTTGTGTGTCTGGTCTACCCATGCTCCAAGTGGTTACATGGCTTCTAGGCTGGGGCTGACCTGCGTCTGGCTGGCTGGGAGCATGGACTCAGTGCCACACTAATGTGATTACATGGCTTCTGGAGAAGACATGGCTTACATCCAGCCGGGCAGGAGCATGGGCAGGGGAACGCGCAAACTAGCTGCACCCATCCAGACAGACAAGTCCTGCAATGGCGATGCCATACACTGACAACTAGCAACACACAGCAGATCTACAGGACGACTTGTCTGGTCTACGGGGCTGTGATCCATGCACGACCTCTGTATCGGATGGGTGCACTGAATTGCATAACTTCAATCTGGAGGATACTCTCCCCATTCCTAATGGAAATGACAGATATCCCAATACTGATATTCCTATAACTGGCGGCAACAGATTCAAGAAGAATCATTTTAACATCAACCAGGAATGAAACCCACATCTGTTGAAGGACTGGAGCAGGACTCTTCTCCACACTGTTGGGTGCAAACTATCCCCATTTGCTAACCTCAAAATCACTTTCTGCAGATATGTTTCCAGCTGCAAGTTCTTGCATCATACTTTCCAGGAATAGCAGGAAACCAAGAATCACCTGCTCAAAGGAACTAACCCTGCCTCTTTCCCAGTTAGTTGTGTCATTGTTATTTACAAGAGGTAAAATAGTTTCCAAGAATACAAGTGAATGCAATTTTTGTCTTTGCACATAGCTCCCAGGACAATTATGTTTGTTATGCAAGTGCATTTATGAAATACGGGATCCTAAGATAAAAATCTGTATCTTGCCCAAGTTAATGGCAGAAATCTTCTGGATTTCAGTGGGCCAGCTGTTGGAGAAGGGATTATTTCTTTATTATAAGTTAAATAAATCCATCTGATACAGACTCATATTTGATTCAGAACATAAGTTACATGGACCACAAGATGCTATTTTAAGGAATTACTGCTGAAAGAATAGTAAGGAAAAAACAGTGGATATCCCCTTATTTTGCAAAATATATAATGAAGTAAAAGACAACCAGAGAAATAATCCCTTAAAAAACACCCAAACATTAAGAATATTTCTAAGTATCTATTTTTTACAGTACTTGGATTAACCACATGTTTAACCTACAGCTTTGTGGACCTTCATATCCACACACAACAGTACCATGAGTGACAGTGACCATAAACTACTTCAGAGTAGCATGTGTGAAAATTATATGGTAGGTTCATTGCCATTACAAACATCAAATGACATCTAGATAAGTTTGTCATCCACTGTGCTTTATGCTTCATGAAGATTACGCAGACAGCCACATCAATTGAATAAATAAGCAGAGGCATACGGACACAGAAAGCCTGTCTGCACTACATGAAAGCACTAGCTTTCAGTAGAATAGTTCATTTAAAATACACAGCTTTGCTGAAAGATTTTTCTGTGTTTATGTGTAGTTCCTGGGGAGATCATCCTCACGTCACACTTTTTATCACACTTTTATAGCATTTACCCTACAGATGGTGGCTCCTGCAGAGGGAAGCCAGCTTGGTTTTGTTTTGTTCTGTTTTGTTTTGTTTTGGTTTTTTTTAACTGTAAAACAGCAAATACTTGTAGGAGTCCAATGGTATTTTGTACTGATGGGGCCCACTCACTTCTTTAATTCCAATGAAGATACTGCAGAAAATCTTTAAAACAGGTTACAATCTGACCCATGATCCTACTCACATGCTACTGGAAATCCCTTCCAAAAATCATGTCCAACATGGGTTCTGTTCAGGTGTGATAATGCCACAGAGAGTTGGCTATTTAATCTGAAGTTGCATTCTTATCTTACTTACTGTGTTGCCAATCTTGTGTTGTCCTGAAAACACTAAGCTGGAACAGGATCTTGATCGTAACACCAATTTCTGCATTAATTATTCATTTATGCTTCATAAGGATTATGCAGACAGCAGCATCAATTGAATGAATGAGCACAGGCATACAGGCAAGTGGAAGAGGCTTCAGCGTGGACCAACTCACTGCAGAATTAGGGCAGTTTGTGGGCTCAGATCCCGAGTGAAATCATTTAGAACTTTGACTGAAGAAAACAGAAATCTAGTTTTGACTTCTAGGTGTACAGTGTTAAGAAAAGTTCATGGATCCCACACTGAAACAGTTATGAAGAACAAGAAACACTTTATGATGTGAAATTTACTGTCATTGTAAAATAGGAGTGTCCTAACAAGTGGTATGCATTTTCGGCAGTGTTGAGCCTGGACAGCTTATGGACATCCAGTCACTGGGTTGGAGCAGCTCTCGGCTGTTCCTTCAGCACTCCAGTTTAAGATTTTCAAATTCCTCCCGCATGGGATAAGGGGCCATACTTCTCCCTCTATCCCATTCCTCTCTATCCTCTACCAGCACAGCTGTTGCTATATATATCTGGTTATATATCTATATATGCTGATTATAATCAAAGAGAACATCAGCATGCAAGTATCCTGAAACAGTTTATCCCAGCACTTATGTAGAAAGCTGCCTTGATAAGTATAACCAGTTTTCACAGCCAGCCTCCACAGAAAGCACCCCACAACTGAAATCTCTGTTACCTCTGGAGCCGAGCTGCCACTGACTGCACAGTTATTCAGCCATTTGAATAATGATCTGCCCAGCAGACACAAGGCAGTGGGAGCTGTGAGGTGTCTCACTCCTGAGGGGAAAAAATTACTTTTAATACCTTCCAAGATAAATAGGTTGATAAGGGCAAGCAGACACATGGATTAAATGAATCAGAGATATTTTAAGACAGTATACAAATGCCATTACAGGATACCAGCGCTTAGCCCTACACATAAAAATTCTTCATTCAAGCTGTTCATGCCAGCTTTGGACTGAAATATTCCTCGTGTGTACAGCTTTCAATCAGTTACTCTTTTCTCCCTACCCACTCTTAGTGGGGCAGTAGTCTCTGCTGCTGCTACCCTCACTTTGCAGAGTGCACCAAAGTGCTCTTACAGCTCTCAAGGTCAGGCAGGGCTTTTTCCTTTCCAGTGTGGGAGTTACACCATGCTGGCCATGAAGTCATTAAAAAGAAAAAAAAAAAAGAAAAAGAAAAAGGAGTAATGTACTTAACAGGGATCAGACTCTTGCCCTTCCTTGGTTTCTTGATTTGAAATGTCAGACCAGTGAATCTGGGCATCTTTGTATATTCTAAGTGCCCATATACACAGACCTATCATGATGCTGCACACGCTCATTTAGATCACTCTGTCTTACTCTGCTCAATTGGAAAAGGATCGCTTGTTTTGAGCTAGTCATCAGAAATTAAAGCATTTGGTGACTCCTCTGGGACAGATTATACTGTGGAGTCAGCTCTGTAATTTGGGACATCCGTTTCATTCGCGGTCAGAAATTGGGTTAGATTTCCTTTTGCAAGATTGCTGTTCTTGTCAGTAGAGGGCACTGTAGGTATGTATATACCTATCTTTCCATTGAGTACACCAGTTGAAACAAATATTAAGAAGTAGCCAGCACTATCTTTGAGACTGGTAAGGGTTCCAGAGCAATGAAGGATGTTAAATACATAGGCAAATTTTTGCTCACAACGAGAGAAGCTCACACCAAAAAGCACTAAGAAGCAAGAGATGTTGCAAATGTATGGTTAAGATCAAATACTGATTCTGAATGTAGCTAGGACTTAATACCTTAGGACAAGACATGAGTAGTAGACATTGTAACTCATAGGTTTCTTGCTTTTGTTCATGAGTATCTCACTTTTTTCTTCATGACATCACATAATATTAACATTTTAGCAGTTTTTAATATGTGTTTTTTACTGTTTTCTCTACCATTGTTTTCTGTCAAGTCCTTACTCTCTAACCAGATACTGTTACATACAAACACATATAACAGGAAAATGTAAAGGACAAAGGGGATGAGTGAGAAGCAAACAGCATGGAACACAGAAAAATGGACAAGACAAAATGTGCTGAGCCTTCTGTTACACAGCTGTGAGCATGGCATTGCCATTGTGAGCACAATACGAATACAAAACAATGCTGAAACAGGTTACAGAAATGCACTGAAATTTCATGAATTCTAACTGCACAAAAGACTTGAACAAACAAACAACGATTATCTGTAATAATTGCTTAACACACATTCCAGTCCTCTCATTAATTTTTTTTTTTGATCATCCAAATTACAGGAAAGATGAAAACTTCATTGCTTTCTCCCTCCTTACTTTTTTGTTCTAGGTTTGGACCTTCTCCTTCCCTCAGGATTTCAGTAAAACAATATTGCATTTTCACTCCTTCATGGGTTTCTTTAGACATTCACACTTCCAGCAATACTGAAAATTTTTCAGGTAGGTTTCCTGCAGCTCCACTATATTTAAATTGTTAGTTTCTCCTACCTAGTTTCAAGATTTATAAGAGCAAATATGAACTGCCCCAGCTTTGTACATCAGCTGGGGATCTCTTCCAGCAATGGCTATATGTAGCTGTGAAGGTCCTTACACTCCAAGAAATAGTGAAAGATACCCACTTCAGCAATTAGGCTGCTACTTTACAACTACTTCTATTTTCTGTATGAAATACTGTGCATAAGCAAATTAGCCTTTTTCTTCTGGCATGAAAAGGCAAACTCATAATGATAACAGCATCTGAAAGCCATTGGTACTGTTGTTGGTATTGCTGCATTGGAAAAAATGGTGTGTTCACATAGTAGTTGTATAATCTCTCTGCATGCTGCGTTGCTGTTAGAGAAGAAAGAGTATCCCCATTTTGGTCTTTGCATGTGAATGCAATGAAAATCTGCACAGTTACAAAATGGCCAGGCAGTGTGGCCCCTTCAGTGCCAGAGCCAGAGTTTCTGGAATCTGAAGAGTTTTGCAAGATGTAATAAACCACCATTAATGTCCTGCTGATTGCCTTTACAGACCTGTGATGCAGAGGATCAAAACAGTGATGAACTCCCTGGCTTTGCTGAAATCACATCATATAAATCCACTTATATGAAGAGACGTGCAAGCTCTTCCCTGTCTGTGATTCATGTGCTCGGTGTATGCTTTCCACTCAGGAGTTTCAGCAGATTATCAGAAAAATCCGATACCAGGATGTGTGGGGGGTGGCGCCTCCACAAAGTTAATATTCACATTCCCCTTTGAAGATGAGAGCTTTAAGAACTGAGCATGCTGTGTGTTTGTGTATACTACTACAGAGAACCAGAAGTCTGAGGTTATGTACCACAGACATAGGAGAAGCAGTAGCTTTCACCATTTCCATGCGTATGCAGCATCTCCAGTACTGAGCAACGAGGATGTCCTGCAGCAGACAAAGAAAACCTCAGCGCAGATGGACTCAGCCCTTCAGGTGTGACTGTGCTGTCCAGCAGCGGTCATTCTTCATCGCTGGGATCCACCCTTTGTATCCTTTTCTTTCTTTCTCTCTTTTAAAATTGAGGGAGCGGGAATTTACAAATCCGTATGTTATTCTCATAGAAGCTTTCCACTGTGGTTTTTCACTGTTTCATTTTGATATATATATTTTTTTAAAATAAATCTATTTTTTTTTTCTTGAGAAACAGCACTTTCCACTAGATGGAGACAGGACACTGGATCACTTTGTCCTCCAGGAGGACACTGACAATCAGGAACACAAAATAAAGCCCAAACATGAGAAAGCCCAGGATTTTATTCATCCTCCACTTGCAGAAAGCGATGGAGAGGATGACAAAGAGCAGCATGATGAAGAGGAGGACAATCGCACAGAACAGACCATTGCTGCTGACTGTCACCGGGGCAAAGCTGTTAATCACAGCATACAGGAGCCACGGAAGAGGAAGGCTGTTAAGAAACAGAAAAATAAATTGGAAAAATTGCAGAGGTGCGGAAAGGAACACTAAAAAGTTTCTGGAGGCACTTCAAAATACAATCAGAAGCTTCCTGCATAAAGTGAGGCAGGAAGAATTTCAACTCTTCTAATATGTACATAAATCTAATTTGTGAGCTTGCTCGTGGTTCTTGGGGCGAGCACATGGGATTTAGGCTCCCCAGTCTTCTACCAGTTACATTGGTGAATTATATTTCCCTTGGCTGACAAATCACCAGGCATCCTGTCTGTGAGCAGGAAGACCCCTTTCATTTGTCTCTGGATTTCAGACCATCTGTGGAAGAATCTGCTTCCACTCTATTTCCAAGAGTCTGCATGACAGGAGGGTGGGTTGCATGAAGACATGTCCTTGCCATGCAGAACCAGCACTCTGCAAGGCACTGCTCCCAAAATTTGGCCCTTAAAAGTCTTCATCCACATTTACTGTATAAACCTGTGTTAAAATGTGAACTTCAACTGAACTCCAGTTTAATTTCTGTTTCTGTATTTGCTGTCATTACATTTCTCATCTCCAATGCCACAGAACGAGGCAACATCCCTCTGGAAGATGTCAAGCTGAAATAAATATTTAAGCCGCTGATTGGAGCTTAGCAGGCTTAGAAAGCACGAAGAGAGTTGTCAGAAGCTTACAACATTCCAACTTTGAATAAGCAGCTCAAGAGAGAATAATTTATTACAGCCTCACTGCTAACTACACTAGCCTATAGCTCCACTGTGCCATTTCTGCTGTAAATATACCAAGTCTAGCAAACTGGTAGAGGACAACATTTCCATTGGCAGGAAGACTAAAATTTTTAAGAAAAGTGAGAAAGCACTGCAAAAGGGAAAAGTTTTGTAATGCACCCTATGTGCTCTAAGTTGAAGCACATGGTAGGGAATAATGTTTTCATGTATTTTGCAGATCTGCTGCTTATAGATGTTATTTCAAAGACTTCATGCTTCTGGACTAATAGAAAAAAGTGGCCCAGTTTTTCTGCTGTGTCCAAAGGTACTGCCCCTAGGTAACAGATGGAGTAAAAAAGCCATTTACCATCCACTCTAACTTCAGGATTCCTTTTTGTATCTGTGCAGTTGCTGGTATATGTTTGGCAGTGAAAACCATGATCTATTCTATGACTAGGCTGTCCGGGACTACAACTATGACTAGACCTGTTCTTCTGCTTCCGTGACAGCAAGAAACAACCAAAGATGGAGAAACTGAGAGTATGGACATCATTCTCTGTGCCTCTATCCTGTGCTGAAGATGGGAATGGAGGTATAAACACAGAGTTTGTCTGTATATTTCCTGTACATTTTTGAAACACTGAGACATAGATGACAACATTTCTGGACCTGATTTAGCTTGGTCTCAAAAGGTCAAAAAGGAATTTGATTTCCAACCACATGCCACACATCATTACCCTAGAGCTGCCGTGAAGCAGTGAAGTGTAAATAGCACATTTCTGCACAATCTTATGTTGCTTCACATTGTCAGAACTATACAAAGGGTCCTTTGTGTTAATAGAGAATTGGTTTGTAATTTGGGACTTGCCAGATATATAAGAAAATCACATATCAACAACAGCCTAAATGAGCTACACAAAACAATGACATTCCGTTTTTATTACAGGTAACGTGCTGAATATGGCAGAGGCAATGAATTGTTCCTGATCATCAATTATAAAGAAAGCTCTAGTATAACCACAATGAGTGGTAACATAAGCAATCAACAGCAACCTGACAAAATGAAAAAAAGCTTCAGAAATTCTTTCTTGGAATAATGTTCTTGCATACTTTTCAAAGTGCAATTCAGTTGCCTAGGCAGTTCTGCAATATATCAGAGAATTAGGCAACAAATTTGTAACAGTTCTGTCATGCAAATATCTATAAACTTCTGAGCACTTGAAACAGTAACATCCATTGCATATTTGCATCACTCTCCTTTTTAAGCATCAATGGCAGAAAATTGTTGTAGACAATACCCTGGCAAAACCATGGCAACATGCTAAGAACAAGAGACTTGTTAAAATAGACACAATTTTCTTGCTGTAGGACTTACCCCACTGTGATGTCAAATATGTTGCTTCCAACAGAACTGGATACAGCCATGTCCCCCAGACCTTTGCGTGCTACAATAACACTGGTAATAAGGTCAGGAATGGACGTGCCAGCAGCTAGAATAGTCAATCCCATTATTTCTTCGCTAATGCCAATGGTCTCTCCAACCTAAAAGCAAAAACAGGAAAAAAATGTCCTGCGGTGAAAAGATGCTTTCTGCTGTAAACCTGTTTAACCAGGAATATTATCCTGGAGCTTGCTGACTAGCTTGGAGAATACAGGCAAGATTGGAGAATTACTCAATTTCACAGATTTTCACAAGTTTCAGGAGAAAGATAAGATTGTCAAATAGAACCAGTAGGTACTGACAAGCATTTGCTGATGGCTCTAATGCTACCAGAATGATGAAGTCATGTGGTCAGGACAACCACAGCTCTCTGAACTACTTTCCATTTACTGAGTGGTGATTTACTTCATCCATGGTTGCAGCTCCTAAAATAAAGCACTACTCAGCATGATATAGATGATGGACTCTGATACTAAATGATCTCTCACAGTGCAAAACACAGTGCAGGGCTTGTATTTTGTACCAGTACCACCTCCTTACCTGATGTGCCCACCAGACCATTAAGTAAGAAAAAAATGCAATCCAGCTGATAGAGCCAAAAAATGTGATAGGAAAAAATTTTCTTGAGCTCTGAAACAGAAACAAAGAGAAACAGTGAACACCTATGTTGAAGGCTGACATGCTGTACTCTTATTTGTTTCTCAAAATGAGAGTGGCTTCTCATTTTTTCTGATCACCTGTTCTGACCAACTATTCTGATCATCATTAAATGATCAAAAAAAATATCAAGAATGGTAAGAAACTGACTCCCTACACTGCTATATACTTCCCTGTGCCTCATTTTTCTGACTGCTTCAGTTGTAAAATAACACCTCCTAACAAATTGTATGATGAATGGCAAGTTTGGGATTGTCATTTGTATCATATTCTGTTATGCCACAGTTTGGATATGTGTTTAGCTGAATGGTGGTTTGACTTCTAAATTTATTAATAACTTCATACTTATTCAGAAAGAATGTTTTCAAATTGCTAAAACAGGTACCCATACCTTTCATTCATACATCAATAACTTTGCACAACACCTTTCACAGTCAGTATAACAAGGGCTTCCATGTGACAGAGCTAAAAAAATACACATCTAAAACTTATTAGGGCATTTACTTTTCATCGGAAAACAACCACTTTCTCAATTAGAACAGAAGATACATTAAGCACATATTTGCCATGCTTTGTTTTGTAGAGAAGTTTATTACATAAACATGTAAAACACACTTCAAGGGCATTCAATGAGTTAAAAAATCTGTATAACACCAAAGTAACTTCATTTTCATTTTTAGTGTCTCCCTTAACTAATGTCAAACTTGGAATAGAAAGCATTCTTGCAGCCAGTGAATGGGTTATTCACAGATTAATTATTTATTTTTGTTTCTGTTCTTCCTAGTCTTTTGCATCATCCATATTTCCTATTGGCTAGCTAGATCTATGTAACAAAAAGAGATCAAGTTAACTACTAAAGGATGGAAACATGACTGCAGCACTGTACCAGGCAATCACTGTCTAAATCAAATTAGTGTTTAAAATGAAATTTGTACTGTGAATGAATGCTACCAGTCTTGAATGAAACCACAATCTTTATGGGCATCGACCTTCTGAACACAGGTCCTCACCCCAGATGACTTCTGACATGCCACTAGCAGAGTCCTACAAATTTTCATGAATAACCAGTAGGACTGCTTGTGGAAGTTATACCACTTTGAATACTTGTTCTAGCACTACCTTCTCCTGTTAAATCCTCCCTAAATCCACTTCCACTTTTTGCTCTGCAGGGTCCTCCAAAATTTTTTGGGCAGTGCACCTTCCCTGTACCCCTCTCCACTGCAGGATACGACCCTGCTGCACCAGGAGACTCATTAGCCTGTGGGTCATTCCTAGGTGTTGTGGGAGCAGACAGGACTGCAGGGCTTTCCCTGAACATGACTTTTGGAGAGAAAATACTATCTGGATTTTGCCAATTCAGCTTGCTTAAGCCATAACAAAGATCTCTTTTTTTAGGGAATTTATGGAGCTGCACAGCCAGCTTTTCTTGTATAACAGACACAAGAGGCATTTATATGAAATAGCCTCACATTCAGGAACTGATCAGCATGGGTGGCTGTGGATTAAGAGGTACTTAGTGAATTGGGCTGGTCATTAGAGCTGGTCATGTGGGGATGGCACTGTCTTTTGTCAGCTGAACCAGAAAAGAGCGAGGCTGGTCCACAGCTCATTGAAGTTGTGTAGACTCTTTCTGCTGATGTAAATGGAACAAGATCAGGTCATTACTGATAGGGAAAAGGTAAAATCAGCAATGGCAATTGGGCACACTCATCTACAAGATGCGACAATTTAAAAGGTCCATATCTGCTCTAGCAGCAGGTGCAGCTGTAGGCTGTGCTACAGAACACTTACTCACTCCCTGCGGGCACTCTGCATAATGCTAAATGCCCTCCTGAAAACTGAGCGCCTAAACACTGACTAACACAACCTGTACAGCTCCACAATTGAATATACATAGGAACACATATTAAAGATGGTACAGATTTAACAGCACTCCCAACCCCCCTCATACATAAATAACTGAATTTGTGTTGGAGTTAAAAAATCATTCCGGTAGGTGTTTTAAATGCATTATCTTTAAATACCAGTGTAAATAGCCACAATGGCACCTGGAAACATCCTTTTTCATAGAAATTCCATTACTGTCACAAGCACTGTTTCTAGAACTGTCCAGGGTACTTTGATCTGCTTGTTAACTGCTTCTTAATTCTTTACGGAGCAGTTAATTTTTCAAAACAGAATTCTAAATTTTTGTCAAATCAGAAAATCTGATGAGCTTCCAATATTTAAACCTACTCAGATAGACTTTAGGTTTTAAAACCAAAACTTTACATGCATTGGGGGATGGAAGACCTCAGTCTGAATAGGAACACGATTTGAAAGGAATACAAAGATGGCTGTTAAAATAGTGATCTGACACTAGTGGGAGCAGACTGGAGTCTGGGAGGGATAAATGAATCTAAATGGCAATTTCCTTTTTTTAAACTTAATAGCTAGCACTTCTTTTTCACCATTCTTAGTAGACAACTCTCTCAACTTTCAAGATTTTTTGTCTTCCTGTAAAAACTGGGACTTTCTGCCAACACATATGGTGAATGAGATGATGAAGTCATAAGCTAGTTGCAGCTGGTCACAAAATCTACAGAGAGCACCTCATAGCAATGCAATCTGAATAATCACTATACAACACTCAGGATAAAAGCATACATTGGCTTATGCAAAACTAATACAATAAGAGCTGTACTGGCCAGTAATACCTCTCTGTCAGTGTGATCATATATACCAAATGGTTCTTGCAAAATAAGGAGATGTTGCCTATCTGAGTCAGACACACACAGAATTCAGATGGCTAAGAATTACAAGTCAGTAACTTTGCAGCATGTGTATTCCTAGCCTGTTTTAGCCAATCATCTCCCAGTAAAATTAACTGATAAGCAGGAGTTCAAGGCTAAGAGTACTTCAATAGGCTGAACAGTTTAATGACATATCTTAAAAGGGGGAACATTTAAACTCCAAAAGGGTGAAATTTAAAGCTTGTACATATTACAGGTGATGAAATAAAAAATGGACTCCATAGATGCCGCTATATAATTTGCATATAGATGAAATTTTTAAAAAAGCAGTAATGAGAGTGCTGATTCTTTTTCAGATGCTGGATTTTATTTCCAGAGTATAATAACAATCATGCTTATTTTGTAACTAATGACAGCATTTTTTAGAGATTGATCTCACTGCAGCTCCCTAGCTACTGGAAATCTAGAGAGCTGCCAATTCCAAGCATTTTTCTAGAAGAATTAGTCAGAGACAGCAGACAGCAATACTTCTGTCCACCTTTTCTTGTAGCTTTTGTGACAGTTGCCTTGTAAAGACAGAGAACCCCATTTATTACCAATTGGTTCTGTTGTGGTCATGGTAACAGACAAAGTTATGGCTCATTCAGTTCATATACAATTTTCTTTTAACAAAAGAAAAAGAATTATGTAGTTTCGCTGTAGTTTGGTTGTATTGGTACTGTTCATGTCTATTAGCAATCTTAAGGACATTTTTCTTGGTACATTTCTGCATTGATTTCATGCCAGCATCTGAAAAACAGGAGTTTGAGTAGCAAGAATAATCCAAGTATGAAGATTTTTCTTCTAAGAGTCTGATCCTGAAAGATAGTGAGTGCTTAGTAATTTGCAAAGTAACTGTCCTAATTTTAGCCAGTATTATTATCAACATCTTCACTTTACCTTTAACCTGAATGAATCATATGTTTGTCTCATCCATAAATTTATCTGCATTGCAAGCTTTGATTTTGCTTTCATACTTGACAGTGCTTAAATCTGATTACTCAGAACCTGCTCCTGTAACTGGATCTGTGCAGGAACATCTTGTCCTTGTCCTCTTGGTAACAGTGCATCTCTGTATGGCAACAAGAGTTCACGTAAGTTGTACCTCTTCATTGGTAATGGGAATTTGCAGAGATACAACGAACTGCCCCATATGGGTTCAGTGACAGCAGGACTGGATCCCCGCTAGCCATTTGTCTGGCCTGTAACACAAAGGGATGGACAGTGCAGTATGGCTATAACGAGAGATGTTGTTCAATGTCTGTCACTGACCCACTGGGCCACCTTGGTAATGTCATTTTCCTTTCAATGTTTCAATATCCCTTACTGCACGAGGTGGACAGTTAGGTTTGTGGCCCTTACAGAACTACTGGAGAAATAAGCTATTAGTACAGGAAAAATACCTGTTATTGAACAAAAAGTCAGGTACAAAATTCCCCAAGAGCACACCTACCTCTGGTGTACTGCCAGCAACATTACTGATGTTATAGTAAGGATTTTAATATATACTGGTTTAACGTGAGCAGGTATTATTAAAGCACTAAACACACATTAAAACATCTCAGCTATTGAAACAGCTGAGAGTTAGTTGAACTAATGCATAACCTACTCTAAGTATATAAAAATCTGTGTATCTGTACACCAGAGTATAATAAAGCAGCAAGGATTTTGCTAACTTTATAACCAGAGACCTTGTATAAGAAATATTTTTTTCTGGAGCTTCTAGGTCTCATGGAACTAAATATAGCTTGGTATAGTACAAGTAAATGCAGTGAAACCATCTCCATTATGTGGAGATAAAATATACTGTAGAAAAGAGACTCTAGGAGGAAAGGAGAACTAATTTTTGATAAGTGGACACCCACAGAGGATGTCAAAGGCTCCATATAGTCTCTCAAATCAGTATACAGCACACAAGTGGTCATTCTATATATCCACATGCTAATCTGAGCATCCTGATCCAGAATTTGGCTTTATGACTAAAATTACCACACTGGCAAATCAAGCCCCTGAGGGCAGGCCTACCTACAAAATCTACTTAGGTATTATTTTAGGTTTGTTTTAACTTTGGCCTCATGGATTTCATGGAAAGTTATTTTCTGATTCACATGCTGATCTGTGATATTGGGTTTTGTTGTTGTTAGGAAGGGAATAGCAGGGATGGCACCCGGGCATAAGTGAAAATATTTTAGAGTCAAACACACTAATGAAGTGTCCTTGAAAAGTTAGACAGTTTATGCAACATTCTGGTTAATTCTTTGACAGCAATGTTGAAAGTAAGCAGCTCGTCATACTGATACAGCCCATTACCTCTTCTGTTATTACTACATGTAATAAAAAACTTTATTTCTTTTACCTCTGTATAAAAAGCTACTCCTTTCAGTGAATGAAAATTAAAAACTCTGTTGCCCATTGACGTCTCTGGTATATACAACTGTGCTTATATTTTGTGTTACGGCAGGGTATTTTAGCTGTAGAATGTTAGCCTGCCAGTTCTGTTGTGAGCAATACTAGTGTTAATAATCACACCCATCACACAGTTGCACACACTTCTTGAGATATTTGCTTTCCAAAACCATTGTTGTAAAAACTGTTCTCATTTGTACAGTACAGAATATTGGATAAGGCTAAATGTCTATTGATGTTAACTCCAGATTTTCAAAATTCAAAATAATGCACATACTTATTTCTTAGCAGTACTTTCTTATTTGGCACCAAACTATGAAAAAAAATTACAGGGATGATTCTGAATGATAAAAGGACAGCATAAATAAAGAAATAAACAATCTCAAAAGTCACGTAGTATGTTCTCTGTGTTACCAAACAAAACATGTTTACCAGAGTTGTTTGAAAACTTCAAGAAAAGAAAGCTTAAAGATTGGAAGGGAAAATGTCAGTTTATGTCCTTTGAGAAACCTTTATCTAAAAACACATCAGAGGTCTTATTTTAGCTTGTTTCTTGCACTGAACTGCAGTTTTTCAGTGTGTGTGAGGAGGAAAAAAGAATTCAGGGTGTTGATTTATAACCTTGTAAGCTGTGCCTCCCCCCTCTTGCAGCAGTTTTAAATCTATTTTTGATCCAGAAAGGAAAAGAGATTAAAAAAGGATTTTTTCAGCTCTTGACTTTTTTCCTTTTACTTTCCATGAACCTCCCCAGTCAGGTCTATTTGTATATGTGAAAATAAAAGTGATAAGACCTGATAACTTGTCATAGTAAGTAATTTGTATTAATAATCAGTCTTACATTACTTCAAGCTGTGTTTGAGACAAAACTAGCAAGTATTTTACACATGGATGGACTTACAGATCTTGTTCTAGTATGAAAATTAAAGGATGACAAGTAGAAGACAAAGGTCTAGTAGAACATGCATTTAAGAGAAATGCTTATATTTATTTTTGAATCACACAGAAAATTTAGACAGTCTAAAATCTTTCCAGTCATACCCTTTAGGGCACTGCAGACGACAGACTTCCTCAACACTTTTATGATATTCAGTGGAGATCTAGAAATGCAGATGTGAAGGCCCCGAAGAAGTTTTAAGAGCTTTCGCTTTGTGTCATAAAATATTAGTGAATACAAAGAGCAATCTTTATAGAGTTATTACCAACCAGTTGCCCATAAGCACACAATTGAAGATTTGAAGACTGATGTGTGACCTCTTGTTCAAAAAAGAAAGTATTAAGAAAAATCATTAGCCCTATTTTTACATAAATCCATTACAGTCCTTTTTTTGGCATTTAGCTGGAGAGCCACCCTGTTGTGCAGAACACACTGACTTACAACAACAGTTACTTACAGGTTTTCTGACATCTGGGAGAGAAGCCCACAGTGGAAAAACAATGGGTAGTACAAGAAGATAGGTGAGCTGCTTGCGTGGGGTGTCAGGCCAGGCCAGGCTGAGAGGCTGGTCCTCATCCTCTTCATTCTGTAAGAAGAGCTGCAGTGAGCAGAATACTGAAAGGGGTGAATGAGGTCAGGGACTCTTTAAAGAGGAGTCCTGAGGATTGTGCTGTGTTTCAGAGAGACCCATGGGGTCTGAAAACATTCCATTAACACCACACCTACCTAACAACATTAGCTAGTACAGAGTAAAGAGATTTTGGCCAGACTATGAGATACCCCTGCAGCACAGGCTGCCTGAGGACATTAGTTTGCGGCTATGCTAACAGTGATGCTGGTCCCTTGGGATGCATGGAGCAGTGTTGTGCCTTCTCCCTGGAGCAGAACCTTGTGCCTCTGATACGTCTTCCCACAGGCTCTCCTTTGGGATGTGGCCTAGTCTAGTCAGGAGTCAAAACTGGTCTGCACTGCATCAAGCCTGGCCACAGAGAGAGAGAGAGACAGAGACAGAGACAGAGACAGAGACAGAGACAGAGACAGAGACAGAGATAAAGATAGAGATAATATATGTGTGTGTGTACACAAATATATGCACATAAATAGATATATATATATATGTGCGCATATATACGTAAACATATATCTAACTTTTTAAGCTTGTGTGAGTAACTTTAAAAGTTATTATTATTAGAGAGAGAGAAATATTTATTTTCTTGTTCATAGGACCAAAGGGTACTTCAGGCTGGCAGGGACCACGGGAGCTCCACTGCTCAGCTAAGGGGGTCAGACAAGGCTGGCTCAGTGCTCTGCCCTGTCAAGCTGTGGACCCATCAAGGATGGAGATGGCCCAACGCTATAACATTGCTACGACAATGCTATAAGAAGCAGTCATCTGAATGACCACATCAGTTATTTTTTTCTAAGCAAAAGAGTTACTGATGAAATGCCAGCATATGTTGGTATTGTTCAAAATATTTTCTACTTACTGCTAATTTCAGCTGAATAACTGGTCTTAATTATTCTACTGTTATGAACTGCTGAATTGTTCAACTACTCAGTTACCTGAACTGATCAGTACCTACAGAAGCCTGACTTTTGGGGGACTGGGCTGGTGCAGGAGTTTGTGGGTCTGTGGAAGCATTCTTAGGGGGAAAAAGGACGTGTGAGCAATCCAGCCTATGTAAGTGAGATTTAGGCTTATAGAGATATTGCAGGCCGCTTAGCT
>JAVJGG010000074.1:45977565-46052366 GCA_035590195.1 Aviceda cuculoides | reverse complement strand
TTCCTTTATATTTTCTTCTCAACCTGCCAGGTGTTTTTTCCTTCCCATGAGTTTAACCATGGAGCTGATCATCTAGACTGTCTTCAGGGCAATTCATCCTGCCCCAAGATAGGTCCAAGGTTCTGTCACTCTTTACTGACCACCAAATCCAAATGGCACATTAAAACTAGGCAATGTCAAAGATGGTAAATATTAAGTGAAATTAATTTAATCCTTCCTCTACATTGGTTGATCTTTCTATGTAAGGAGTCTTTGGGCAGCTTATGACAGTCTATGTTGTGTAGAAAGATAATGTATCTGCCTTTCTTTATTGTTACCCTCACTGCTATTGCTCTTTAAGTCTTTTTTTATATTTTTTAAAAGTATAACTGGTGCCTATAACACAGTACACTTCTAATTAAGAACACTATTACCATACAGGGACCAAGACTTTTAATTCTTCAGCTCCAGTTAAAAAAATCCGTTGAAAACTGTTGGTGTCCCTGTAGCAAAAACAGTGCAGGCTTAAGACCAAAAGATATTTCAATTGAATCATATAATTGATTAACAGTGGGAAGTCACAGTGAGAATTCATGAATGAACTCAGTTAGGTGGAGAACGGTCACTGTTTCCAAGCTAAAATAAAGACACACAATAATAAATCATTAGTCAGGAAAGAAATCCTCTCTTCCCATCTCACAAACGGAAGCTTCAAACCCCTGTACCAACATTTTTGTACATGAAGAAGCATAAGCACAGTCCACAGGGACTAGTAGCTATCATTTGCTGGGGACTGGAATTAATTCATCAACAGCAAATCACTTGGAAAGTAATAAAAATACCACAAAGATTTAATAAGCAGTACTGTCCTTTCAGCAGCCCCTATCTTTTCACAAACACATCATGCTCCAAAAAAATAATTAGCCATTCACAATACATTGCAAAGATTATCTTTTTTTGGTACATGGTACCCAGGATAAAACTGCCTGCAGAACAGTATCTAAGCATAGAACACAATCATAAATAGCAAGCCATCTCATTATTTCAGTGCATAGGATCAGTGGCAGAGATTAGTTAGAAGAGGAAGAAGAAAGAAAGAGTTAAAGAAAGAAAGAAAAAGAAAGAGGGAGAGACAAAGGGAATTGCGTGGGATATCAGATAAGAGAAAGAAAAAATGAGGAAAAATGCAAATCATATTTCCAAATATTTTAAGCTGAAATGCTATGAGTCAAGTCTGTTCCTAACTTCTTTTGAAACCCTTGTGACATTTAAAAAGTGTTTATCCAGAAGCAAGTGTAGATACTGAAAGGTGCCCGCATAATTTTCATACAATATGTATGCTAGTTTGCTAAAGGATTGCTTTACATTTCAGACTTCAACTCAGCTTCATACGTTTGAGAATTTGGCTTGTGATACCCCAAATACACAAATGCATTTTTTGTAAGTGATGCAAATGATGCAGCTGAGACACTTCCTGAGAAATATGTGTGGAACTATCCATGTCACCACCTACTTCAGGATGGTGTAGGACCTTTTAATTTAAGGTTCAATTTTAAAAGTTTAATTAAAGTGATGCAGAATTCTATAAAGATATTCTAGTCTTCTGGTTTGAGTTTGTTTGAAATTGTTTAGGTTTTTTAATAAAGAAACTTGAGCCATTATTGAACTGAAAATAAAATGTCTCCACAGAGATTCACACTATTTTAGATTAGCTTAATTGAAGTTGTCTTCATTTTTTTTTTTTTCACATTTCCGAAAGCCTCCTCTCATCTTTAGGAAATATTTCTTACACTGACTTTTAACACTGTTAGTTATACCGCTTCATTCAGTAGACTGTTCCACAGTTATAAGTCACTGTCATGGAAATTAATCTCAACATTTGAAATGGAAACTGTATTTTGCTTTATTTTTATTTCTCAGTACATGCATGGTTCAGCTTACATTGTTTTACATCATTACTTTCCATTTGGTTCACTCAGTGTAGGTAACAAATAGTGTGAGGAAATGATTAAACGACATAATATCAACTATCAAAAGCATGAAACTAAGGAAAGCAGTAGTACCAGCCTACATGAAGACAGTGAGATGTAGACAGTGAGACATAAAAAGACAGCTGACTTATGCCTCCTCTCTCCCTTTTCCTGTCATTTTCCTCCTTCAAACCAAATCAAAACTTGTTCAGTGAAGGGGAAGCACAGAGCCACCAGGAAAAAGGACCAGCTCAGGATATTTCTAAGTCATTGAAATATACAGAAAGTCCCAAAGGTTTCATCTTAGGCTCAGATCTTCTCTCATGCCTTTTTTCTCATCCTTAGGAGGGGTATTAAATAATCCATAGGAATTTTATGTTACTGTTCTTATTTCTAGGAGAAGGTAGCAGATTATGTTTCCTCTTTAACAGTCCCATGTACTATGGGTTTGACTACCTAAGAGTAATTTTCACACCATCTGGCACCAAGAGAGTTTAGGTGAATGAAAATGCTTGATTCCCTGGACCCAAAATACAATAGATTGTTACAGAGAATTCTTAATTAATCTAGATTTGCTGAACTCCGACAGATTTTGCAGCTTATTTTAATTTACAAAGGATGGGATAGAAGGAACAGGTCAAGGCCAGGTGGTTAGCAAAGAAGGTAGCTTAAAACTAAATTGGTTTTATTTGAATATATGCAAACAAATCAGTATTGTACAACATAGATATGCCTTGATCTGCATGAGTAACTCCAGCTGGCATCAGCTGGCAGAGATTCTCCTCCTGATCAAGGATATATTAAAAAACCAATCCTTTGACCACAATCTAAATTGCAGACTACAGATTCCCTAAGTCAGAAAAGCCTTTGATTTGACTGGAAAATAGTTTATCTTCAGAAGTTCAATTGTTTAAAAAATTCAACCATTTGTCTAGTTTTCAGTCTCTGATCAAATGCTGATTACTACATCCATGCAGCTATAGCCAAGCTTTCATGAGCCTGAAGATATCAAATCTGTGGCTGTTGAGCAATCTGAACTGTACCTACCAGTCCTGTTCATGGGTAGTTGTGGAACACAACTAGTGGGTCACAACTGATCAATTCCAGAAATCCACCTCATGTGCTTTCTCCTTTAACTTTAAAACCCCGCAGAAACATCAAATAAAAACATGCAGTTTTGTCATGTTATAGGCTGTTGGTGGACGTTACTTGACAGCACAAGATTACTGTGAAGGTCTTTTCCAACTGGTATGGTATATTTTCTCTCCCAGTTGGGCCTGACTAATCTACAATTAATTTAAAGTCAATTTAAGACCAAATAGGAGCAAACGAAACAATAGAGATCAGTTTCTAAGACCTGGAGCACAATGGCCCTCTGGCCATTAGGCTATATCTAAATGTGTATTGCAACTTAACCGTTACTTTTTGTCTCTGATCATTCTGATGTAGCAGCAAGAATAGACATGCCTGTGCTTCTCCACCAGAGGACTGAAAGATTTGCTACCTCTCTCCATTCAGGGTTTGAGGACCTGGATATAACAACGTACTATATTAGAAAAAAATCCATGGATTTGTAACTGGGGTTACATGTTCCTGTGACTAACTTTCTCTACAAAATGTACAAAAAGCTCAGTCAAAAAAGGAAGAGAAAGAGGAAAACGGATAATGCAAATAAGTGTGATGCAGAGTGATAGTGATTATACTTTTGAAAATCCAAACAGAAGGTTAAAAATATAGCACACTTTGATCTAAATACAGCTTCTGAGATACTCTATTCATTACTTGTTTTGTGAAAGACATGTGAAAACAATGAGGACAGTTGTATTTGAAAAGGTAAACTATCATAGACTCTTGTCAGTGTTAATACTCCTAAAGACAAAGAGTTTTCTTTCTTATTTTTGCTACTGGAAGATTTTTGCTACTGGATTTTTGCTATTGCTACAGTATGGTCCTGGATTATTTATTCATGAGGAGTGCTTTCTGAGATGACATTGAATATTAACAGCATTACTTAAGCATAGGCACAGTATTAATATATATATATAATGTATGTATCATACATGCATGAGTATTTTCTCACAAATAGCTACATTTAACTGTCAACAGAGTATTTATGAATATCAGAAGTGACTACTTTTGAAGTGGTAGGTTTAATACTTCAGCATAAAAAATTTAAAACTTTAACACACCCAACTCTGAGGCTACAGTGAGAAATGACCTTTGCATCTTAATTGTAATGAAGACTGAGATGAGACATACTGCAAAAGCTTTAGCTCTGGTAGCCATATCTGAACGGCTTGTTTTAGCTACTCATTTCAGGTGCTTGAGAGGTGTATTTAAACAACATAGACACCATTGTTTGCCCAGTAAAATTTCCTGTCAAATATCTTTTCTTATATTGGTGCCACCCCTGTGAATCAGATGGTGAATCTGGGCAACGAAGGGCAATGCAGAAAGACTGCCCTCTGAGTTCACACCTGCTACAGAAGAAAACAGCATCTTGTAACATCAGGCACAAAGGAGGAAGGAACTGTGTCCTACAGCCAGCCCCAGAATAGTACAGTTATATTTGAGTATCAACAGCAGATACTGAAAATGGGAAATAGTGAGAAGTTATGACTTTTTTTTTTCCCCTGGAGAAAGATCATGAGTAAGTCATATAATGAAGGTTTTCTTAAAACCTTTTTAACATCAAGATTAATCTAAACTAGAAAATAACTGTGTTTTTAAAAACAGAGAATTAAGCTATTTGACTTATATTCCCAACATTAAAACCAAGTAGGAATAGGCAGCTAAGTTTTCTACAGGCCTCAAGCTTATCTCCATCCTTGAACACGCCACCACTAATTATTAAACTGAACATTCATGAAACAATCTGTCTGGGATTGTAATCAGAGAGCTGGACAAGAGGTCTTGATCCTACAGACAATCAGGTCTCAGTTCAGGGAAACTTCCAAATTACAGAAATGATGACCACACTAGGACCGAAAGCATGTGCTGGAAAATCAGTACATAGCTAACTGCTGTCCTGAATTAGCACAATAAACTGTAACGCTTTTGAATCAGCAGAAAAATTTTCAAAGATTTCATTGAGTCCTGATTCAGGCCCTAATTACTTCCTTCTTGTATTGCTAGAATCAGGATTTTAAATTGCATAATTTTTGCATTGCAATTAAGCATACAATTAATACACCAGGAATAGTCATGCCTAGTTTTTAAACTTTATTCATTACTTTTGAATAATACAGTGAAGTCACTTAATAATTGTTCTCAAACTGAGTGATTTGAACATCCATAAATTAATTAATCTTCTTGAACGCATTGTAAAACGTGGTATAAAATAAGCACCTACAATCTGTGCTATACTGTGTCTTATAATTTGCAAGTGTGGTTTTGCATGTATGTTCTTTAATAAAAGCATTCCATTGTATTTCCTTATCTGAAATAGCAAAACCAAAATGCTGAAGAACAAAAAACTTGAAAAAAGAGCCATAACTGATCGCACCTGATCAATGAAGACATGCAAAAAGTAGTTATTAAAAAAATGGAGAAACCGAAAATAGGACTAAGAAAAATGAAGGAAAAAATAAACACATAAAAGGAGCCTAAAGGGCTTCAAAAAAAGCTGATACAAACAATTCTAAAATATTTCTTACCTTCTTCAGTCATTGTGTCATAATATTTTAGGTTTCCATATGATCCAAGCTCTACAACATCACAGTAAAAGACACAAAGATAAGGAACCAGCAGACATTCAAGAAATGTACGCGTTTTTGCATGTGCTTCATAAACTCGAACAGTGATTATGCAAAAAATTCTGCAGGACAGCAAAACACAGATTACAGAAATGGTGGTGCCTTCCCCCAGAAATATGACAATTCACTGACTTTAGATGAGTAACTTGCTAAAGTGAGATGTAGAAGAAGCACTGAAATCTAAAATTCAGCCTTTTCAAGGTGATTGCCATTTGGTGCCTCTACTTTTGGGAAGACATAATGAAACTTGACAGTACCTAATCAGCAGGAGCTTTGGAAACTAAGCTCTTTTATCATTCTCCAGGTCAGACATTCAAATACTTAGGCATCCAAATTAATCAAAAATCTCAAAACATATAATCTAAGGAACTGTTCATGAAGCTGTCCCACAAAAAATCATTTTGATACCAGTGCTGATGTTGACTTGTTTTAGAGGGGTTACTTAATTTAACCACTTTCTTGTCACTTGTGAAATCAGGAAAGAATTATTTACTCACTTCATCAGGTGTTAGGAGATCTAAATTAATTAAATTATTAAATAGATTAAATTAAGTAAATTGAATATATTGCATTACTATATTCTAGCATGGCAGAGAAAATGGAATGCAGAGATTTCCAGATCTGTAGGGCTACAATTATTTTTCTGTGATGCAATCTTGTATGACATTCAATTTTGTCTCCAGATGTTGCTTTACACTTCATTTCTTAAAGTGCTTTTTTCTTAAAGTTTGGCATATATGTAAATATATATATAAATACAATAATTAATTGTTGTGGTTTAAGCCCAGCCAGCAACTAGGCACCACGCAGCCGCTTGCTCACTCCCTGGCCTCCCAGGGGGATGGGGAGAAGAATCGGAAAAAAAGTAAAACTTACGGGTTGAGATAAGAATGATTTAATAACTAATGTAAAATAAAATGTAATACTAACAATAATAATAAAAATATGGTAATAACAACAACAATAATAGTAATGAAAAAGAATATAATAATAATAAAATGAAATAAAACCAACAACAATAATAGTAATGAAAAAGAATATAATAATAATAATAAAATGAAATAAAACCACCACCACCAACAATAATAATAAAAGTAAAACCCAAGAAAAGATAAGTGATGCACAATGCAATTGCTCACCACCCACTGACTGATGCCCAAGTAGCGATCCACCCCTCCCAGCCAAATCCTCCCAGTTTCTATACTGAGCATGATGCCCTATGGTGTGGAATATCCCCTTGGCTAGTGTGGGTCACCAGTACTGGCTGCGCTCCCTCCCAGGTTCTTGTACACCTCCTCACTGGCAGAGCATGGGAAACTGAAAAATCCTTAACCTAGGACAAGCGCTACTTAGCAACAACCGAAACATCACTGTATTATTAACATTATTCTAACACTAAACCCAAAACACACTGCACCAGCTACTAAGAAGAAAATTAACTCTATTCCAGCCGAAACCAGGACATTAGTATAGGTCTACAAAACAGGACAGAGAAAAATTAAGCACAAGGAGGAATTTGTAAATTATTTGTCTGGGGAATTTGTGAATGATTTCACTCATCATTTTTATGTAAAATTTTACAACTGACCTTCTGAGCATCCAATCTTTGATAGAATGTATTCATTAAAAAATGGATACTTTACAGTTTGGTAGTGCTGTCTTCTTTAGAAATATTCTCTCTTCATGTTTATGAAACAGCTTAAGCAATTAAATGTATAAATGCTGTCCAATTATTTTGTTTTTAGCTGATGCACCTCATGATCTTTCAATATTTTTCCACATGAGTAAATTTAAATTGAGGTCTGGCTATTAGTTTTTAACTGTAAAATTCTGTGATGATATGCAAATCTGACACTTTGAAAGATCCCCTTTTTAAAATCTATTTGCAGATACCTGAATCTGCCAAATGAACACACTTTACATAATTTGCAGAGACAGAGAACGCTTTATGCCATGTAACTAAAAAGTACAGAATATTATCACTGTTAATTTTTAAAAATACTTATGATTGGATTGTAAAGATTTTTTCATAGACATACTTTATCAAAACCAGTTACAAATACTGACATACTCTTGCTCGTACAATGCAGTGTCTTTCTTGAACATAAGTATGCTCAACTGAATACAACATTACTCTAAGTCTCGAAGCAAAGAAAGACATAATTTAAAGATAGAATTTAATATATTGTTTTATAATGTTATACAATGCATATACTGTTTTGCAAATATGTTCTTAGTGTTGCAACATAATCTTTGTAGCTGCTTTTACAGAAAAGCATCTATTGTCCTACCATCTTGATTTTAGTCCTAAAGATTTGAACTCCTTACCTGAGAAGAACTCCCGATAACTTCAGTATGGACTTCCCTGCATACAGCATTTGGGACCACATGTGCTGTTTAATTAGGGCTCAGTATCTGCTGACTATGGCCAGCACCTTTGCTTAAACTTATTCTCATGGATCTCTGCCTTGATGTGTGTCTGGGGTGTGCTTTGCTAGAACCTGGGGTGAGGCATCCACTGGAGAATGAGGACAGGAGTGGAAAACAGATGCCAAAAGGAGTCCAAGAGTAATCAGAGAAATGGAAGTACATGCAGGAGACAACACTGCCAGAGAAGGACTTTATAAACTCAGGGAAAAAAAAGACTAAGGATGGGGTTGCCGAAGGACAAAGTTGAGAAGAAGAAGGTTGTATCATAGCAACAAATTTAAGTATTAACAGAATGATAGCATGAGGCCTCTGACTTAATGGATGAAGCAGAAGAGGTTTCAGAAGAAGCCAACGACAATGGTAAATTATGCTAAATCTCCAGAAGAAATAAAAGCAGTAGCAGAAAGGCAGGGCACTTGACATACTGGCAACCCAGTTTAGATCTATTTGCTTCAACCCAGTTTAGATCTATTTGCTTCCCATCTGAAACGAGACACAAGACAAACAGGAAAGAAAAAAGGAGACTCTGACCTTACAGAAACTGAAGAGAAAAGAAACAAGGAGATGCATGAGAGTGCATGATGCTGATGATGATCATGTTCTGGGCACTTCAGCAATTCAATATGCCGTGGTTTAAACTAGGTTAATTCTTGCAGTTAGCAAAATTATTTCCAAGAAAACGCTAATCTTGCTGTTGAGATTACATTCCTCAAAGCTTTTATAGTCCTATACTCAGAGCAGAACATTTTATACAATCACCAGCCTGCTGACTGCAATGCACAATGATGATGATGCTAGAAAACGTCAGCTGCACATATTCACACAAATTATTTTGTGGATTTCAAGATTACTTGGGTCAGTGCTGCTCAGGAACACAAAAGGTCTGCCACAATACAGTCTGCCTCTAATATATTGTGCTGGCTTTTGCTGTAAAATTTGGACTAAATCTGCTCTTTGGTATTTATTTTTTAATTTTCCTGTTATAATAAGATTCTGTTCAAGATGACTTTATGTAAACTCAAACTGAATTGAAGTACTTTTAGAAAAAAATATTGCATTGGAAAAAGTTATCAGCTTTTAAAATAAACTTATTTTAAATGTAATTGGAAATCTGAAATACTGTGATAAAGGGTACTTGAAAAAATACCCCCAAACCCAACGCTATTAAAATTTGATAATTCCAGTTTCATGAAAATGCTATGTGGTTTCCAAAGGGAGGTCATAGAAGACAGACTGGCTGACAGCCAGTACCTGCATCCCTACTGGTCACATGAAACAAAGAGGATGGAGAGATACAGCTTAACAGCTGATCCTCGGCAGTGACAGTCATTGAATTAATTTGTTCCCTTCCACATATTTTTACACCAGAAGAGAACAGAGGGTTCCTGGTAATCCTGTCTGACATTCCTGAAAGATTACAACATTTGCGTTATTACCTATTGTTCTCTACTGTGTATGTAGGTGCCACACCATATCGAAGTAAACAGAAAGGATAATGTTGTTAGTTGACAGTGCTAAATTATTTGTAATTTCAAATTACACTCGAGACAGCCAGCACGGCTTCACCAAGGGCAAGTCCTACCTGAACAACCTAGTGGCCTTCTATGAGGGAGTGACTACACCAGAGGAGAAGGGAAGAGCTACGGATGTCATCTATCTGGACTTCTGTAAGGCCTTTGACACAGTCCCCTACAACATCCCTCTCTCTAAATTGGAGACATATGCATTTGGTGGCTAGACCATTCAGTGGATGAGGAATTGGTTGGATGGTCACATCCAGAGGGTAGTGGTCAACAGCTCAATGTCTGTATGGACATCAGTGACAAGTGGTGTTCCTCAGGGGTCCGTACTGGGACTAGTACTGTTTAGTATCTTCATCAATGACATAGACAGTGGGATCCAGTGCACCCACAGCAAGTCTGCAGACAACATCAAGCTGAGTGGCATGGCTGACACGCCTGAGGGATGGGATGCCATCCAGAAGGACCTGGACAAGCTTGAGAAATGGGCCCATGTGAACCTCAGGAGGTTCAACAAGGCCAAGTGCAAGGTTCTGCACCTGGGTCGGGGCAACCCCCAGTATCAACACAGGCTGGGGGATGAAGAGATTGAGATTAGCCCTGCAGAGAAGGACTTGGGGGTACTGGTGGACACGAGCCAGCAATGTGTGCTCACAGCCCAGAAACTCAACCATATCCTGGGTTGCATCAAAAGAAATGTGGCCAGCAGGTCGAGGGAGATGATTCTCCCCCTCTACTCCACTCTGGTGAGACTCCACCTGGAGTACTGCGTCCAGCTCTGGAGTCCTCAGCACAGGAAAGACATGGACCTGTTGGAGCGGGTCTAGAGGAGGGCCACAAAAATGATCAGAGGATGGAACACCTCTCCTGTGAGAACAGGCTGTGAGACTTGGGGTTGTTCAGCCTGGAGAAGAGAAGGCTCCGGGAAGACCTTATTGCAACCTTTCACCCCCTTTAAAGGGGGACTATAAGAAAGACAGTGACAAACTTTTTAGTAGGGCCTGTAGCAGGTAATGATTTTAAACTAAAAGAGGGTAGATTCAGACTAGATATAAGGAAGATATTTTTTACAACAAGGGTGGTGAGACACAGGAACAGGATGCTCAGAGAGGTGGTACATGCCCCACGCCTGGAAACATGCAAGATCAGATTGGACAGGCCTCTAAGCAACCTGATCTAGTTGCAGATGTCCCTGCTCCTTGCAGGGGGTGTTGGACTAGATGACCTTTAAAGGTCCCTTCCAACCTAAACTACTCTATGATTCTACAAAATAATACACCTAATTACTCAATTTATTTTCAACGTTCACTCATTTTCTATGGTGAAATACCCATTTCTGCCTTTTAAGTACAGTGCCCCACCAAACTGCCATGGAAGGTAAGTGTAGCCAGTACTTCTCTGCTCTCCTGCTATGAAGATCTCAGATGCAGATTGCAGTTGTCCGTTGTTATGTTAGAAATGAGCCTGGCTCAGAGTGTCCCAAAATACTCATAAGACATACAGATATTCTAGAGATAGTAACCTGCATTGCTAAAAGTATGTAGGCCTTCATGAAAAATGTGAACTCAGACTCTCAAAACAAAGTAATGCATTGTGGGTTTCTTCAACAAGCATAAGATTTTCACTCCACATAAAAAACATATTTGCATGAAAATTTATGTCACACTTCTCCACGGCAATTAAACAGCTTCAGAGTTGACATACCTTTTACGCAAAACAAAATTGCTAAAGAGAAATCACTGAAGGTAATCCCTGAATTTTTAGTGCAATTCCACCATTGTATTTACTTCACCTTCCTTGTGTTTGAATTCCACAGTCATGAAGGCATCAAGGCATAATCCTTTATCAGCATCAGTGGAAGCTTGGCTTAGAAGGAATTGTGAGGCATTTGGGAACTAGCAGATGGAGACCATATATTTTTCCTGAATTTTCATACCCATAAATTCAACCTACCAAAAGGTTGAATGCATAAGACGTAAGGGAGAAGTGAAATGAGAGAGTAAGGGCTCAACACTGATAATGAAATTGAGAATGAGCAAGCAGACAAGAACTGCAACTTAAAAGCAAGCAAATAACTATTAAAAAGATTGTAAAGATGAAGCCTAACCAAGTATTGGAGACAGAAGTGATTTTTTTTGTGAGACGTTGCACACATAATTCTGAAAGTCAGCAAGTGTCTGTCAAAGACATTAATTTGGTAATCCACTCTTCCTCTTTACATCTGTCTGATATGACCTCTGATTTGCACTTACTGTTGTCATCATGCTTAACAGGATCTCCTTTTTTTATTTGTATTTTTTTAGAAGAAGGCTGAGGAGTTAGGCCAAAGGACTTAGAGGAATTCATATTATAACATCAAGGATGACTGGGTTGTTAATCCTTAATATTTACTGCCATTTCTTCTAGGTTTCACGGTCTTGAGAAAATTCAGTTAGGTAATCAGAGACTCAACCATAAACAAAAAAAGAAGGCTACTTTAAAAGTCTTGCTAGGTAAATTGTAGTGGCTATCCAATCTAAATTGGAATCAAGGCTCGATTTGGTTTCATCAATGATGTTAGATTAGGAACAAAGAACTCTCAATGCTAAAAACTTGTGAAAGATCTCATAGAGCTTAACATTATAGGTGTAAAATGAGAGTCCTAACCTCTAGCAGATCTTTAATAAAAGAAATGCCCTTGTACATAGACTATTTGGGGCAAAACACAAAAAATCCCACCAACTGAAGGATAACAGGCATTGTGAAATTTAAAAAGGAAGGATTCTTTTGAAATCATTTTCTTTCAGTAAATCTCATCTTAATATTGACTCCTTTTATGAACATCATAAACCTCTCAACTTTCTCATAGAGTACTTATATCCCATCTGGGATAGACTGGGACTGCTATGGGAGTTTGTATGTATTGTCACTGCAGAATGCAGAGTAGAGAAAACAAATGTTTCAAAAAGCAAAACACTTTTTCTCCTACTACCTCCAGATCATCCAAACTATGCAAGTTATAATTAAATGCTGTAGCCTACATTTTTACTTGTGGACTATCGAGCTGCCAGTTCTTGCAAAATGGAGGCTTTGCTACTGAGCTGGTGCAGTGGAAAATACAAAGGGACCTCTTTTGGATCTGACTAATACAGTAGGTAATAATAGTTGCATGCATTTTAGAATTACATCTTTTTGGATTATGCTACTACCAGTGTTGCTTTATTAAGACTTCTAAGCAAATAAAGAAAATCATATAAATGAAGACTTTCAGGTTCTTGAACAGTAGGCAGTACATTGGGAGTAACTAAATTATGTAATACTCTGTGCATCTGAGCTCTTAAAACACATGTGGTCACCTTTCATCTGTCTTTAAATTACAAGCCTTCTATTCCTGTTTTCTCTCCTCATGTGTCCTTATTCTGTTTTTTATTGTAAGTGGTTTTGTCCTGATAATAATCTTATTAAAGTTGTCTGCTTTTATTATAATTAGTTTATTGCAATTTTATCAAATTGGAGTGTGAATAGAAATAAAATTAAAAATTTATACAATCTTATCAGTAGAGTTCTGGACAGCTCAGGATAGTCACAACACTCAAAAGCAAGATCTGCCTATTACTTTGCTCTTAGTGCAGCATTTAAAATTAGGGGGTTTTTTAAGTGATTTTTAAAATTTATTTAAGAAAAGTATGGAGTTGCTTGTTCCCGAGGGCTTTGCTTCCTTTTCCGTCTTCTTTCACTCACAAGTTGCCTTTGAACCATCTGCCACCAAACTCTTGAAGACAGGTGCCATACATTCTCTAGAATGTAATAACACCAAAAGACAACCAATATATAACAAAATTGACCTTGCCTGGATCAAACACGATTTCCACTGGCTTTGAATGGGGTATTTACCTTTGCAGGATTTTCAAATACTCATGAAAATGGGAATTCCAAGATGTAGAAGTGAAAACCTCATTCTACTGATGATACTGGGAGCTTTACCACAGATTCTGATGGGGTCGGGATTTCACCGAGTGTATGTGGGACCAGGCACTGTGGGGTACTGGACACATATAACTCCAACTGCAATAAATTCCAGCTGTTCTGGTTTTCAGCATGTCCAAGGAGAATAATGTAAGGACGGCATATGTTCCATTCACTCTCCAGTCATAAAATCCAACCAACCTGTGGAATATGAAGCCATCTCCCATGTGCAAACTGTACTAAAGGAAATCTTCCTCTTTCAGCTTCATTATAACATCCCTCAGAGCTACTATTACTCCCTGATCTGTACAGGTTTATAAATGATTTATGTTCTTTATTGTTCATATGTTTAACAAGGAAATTCAGAGTTAGGAAGAAACTTAAAATTAAGCTAAAGCCATTAAGCATGGAAATGCATAGTCAGGACAGCTGTACCCTGCTCTGGGATCACATGAATTAAATATTGATGTCTTCGTTGCACCCTCTGTAGGGAATTCCAAGAAGAATATGCTGTCTGAAGAACAGGGTATCACTGGAAAATATCATGCAGATGTGAGACAAGAATTTTGCCTGCAGTAAGCAGCTTGAGTAGATTCTAGTTAAAAGAATAAAGCATGACATGTGGAAATAAATTGTTACAAAAACTAACATTTACCACAAAAAATCCCACAAGGATTAAATTTCAGATTTTCAAAAATAAATTTAAAAAAGGCATCAGAAAACTTCCATTATTTAAAATTTGCTACCTACAAAGAGCAATACTGCTTTCAAAGGGAGACCTGTTCTTCAATTTTTAAGTAGCTAGAAATTCTATCAGTGAAACTAGCAATGAGTCCATCCTTCTCTTTGTATCTTGGGTCCATCTGAAATTAAGCAGACCTGGCATTTACTGCTGCAGAGATTGAGAACATCACAACAAACAGCTACATTTTGCCATTGAACTGCCCATTCTGAGAGAAGTTTGTAAGTGTTTCTCTGCACCCGAAGTTATGTATAACAAAAACATACCCAATTTTTGAAACATGTCACTAACTATAGGCAAATTCTGTGGATAGGATAAAAGTTGCAAGCCCACTCACCCTACAGTCATGGAAGTGAAGCCACTGTCTTTATAAAAAGCAAGACTTACATCCCCAAAATATGACAACAATGAAGTGGTTCCTGCAGGTATGCTAAACAAACCCACTCAGTAAAATAATTCAGACTTCAAAAGTCTACTTCTTTGTTTGAAGATATACATTCATGATTGACATTTAGATAAATCAGCTGAACAAAGACTTCATAGTAAAATTCTATTCATTCACCTAAAATACTGTTTTCTCTATGCCAAAAGCACACATCTTTGTAGACAGCTCAGGTTCCACAGCTGTTAAAGTGACATTTACATTTTATGTGTGCTACATGGAAGTTTGTAAATTCAACTGCTACCCATTTTTGGCTTTGAAATCTTAAGTAATACTGGGAGAAACAGCTATTTAATTTCTCTGACTCTCAGCTTTCTGACAGATCTTAATAGGGCTATATAAAATACCACCTCTGCCCATTTAAATAGATCTGCCCTTAGCTGCAGTTTCCATTCTACCTATGCTGTTGCTCAGTCTGGCACTGTGGGGAGTTCTATCTACTATTTCTGAATTCAGTTTGATGTTGGTGATATCTGTAAAAATACTCATCTCATCTACATTAACCATGCAACCTCAGGCACCTAAATAGGGAACACAATTTCTGTGGTCTCTAACATAATTGGAAAGTAAAGGAAGGGGAAAGGAGGCCTCACTGGAGAGTGAGCCTCATGGCTTCACCAATCTCATTTAGCTGTTTAAAATCTTCCCCGAAAGAAAGCTTTCTTCTTGCTAATGACTATGCAGAGAACCACACTACTGAAAGCTGAGCTAGCAATGTGCCCTTACACCAAAGGCAGCCAACTGCATCCTTGGTTCCATTAGGCAAAGCATTGACAGCAGGTTGAGGGAGGTGATTTCCCTCTGGTGAGTGCTGGTGAGACATATCCGGATGCTCTGTCCAGTCCTGGGCTTACCAGTACAAGACAACTGTGGACATTCTGGAGCAAGTCCAGCACTGGGCCACCAATATCATGAAGGGACTAGAGCATCTCTCACATGAAGAGAGGCTGAGAGAGCTGGGACTGTTCAGCCTGGAGGAGAGAAGACTCAGGGAGTTCTTATCCATGTGTTTGAATATCTGATCAAAGGGAAAGAAGAGGGAACAAGACTCTTCTCAGAAGTGCCCATTGGCAGGGGGAGAGTCAATGGGCACAAATTAAAAATGAGGAAATTCTATCTGGACACAAGAAAACACCTTTTACAGTAATGATGGTCAAACACTGGAATGGGTTTCCCAGAAAGACTGTGGAGTCTCTATTTGTGGAGATACTCAAAACATGACTGGACACAGTCCTGGGCAACCTGCTCTAGCTGATCCTGCTTGAGTAGGAGGTTGGACTAGCTGAATTCTGTAGTTTACAAGGTCACTTCCAAACTATGTGAAAAAAAAATAATTCTGTGAAAGCTAGCTGCATAAAGAGGGTATGAATATCTGCCTTTGTAAGACATGACACTCCATTCTGAAGACCAGCCTAATTGCCCTTTTTATTGGTTGCCTATCTTCATATCAGACTGAGATACTGTGGGATGGAGGTAAAGGGAAGACACTAGATTGTAACTAATAGCTATTAATTTGTATATGAGCCTGGCAGGAAGCCCCCATCTTCTCTGGAAGAAGTGCCTTGCAAAGATTTCAGCCTTCAGCAGAGGAGAAAGCCAAAATGCTCTGAGTTCCCTGCTCAGAGGGCTGTTTTTCCCTAGTGGGCCAGAAGAGGAAGCAAGAACTGTCACAAGCTGGGTAAGAACAAGCATGCAAGAAGAAGGATGCTGACCTCCTTTGTAAGCGCACAGGTGTGCCTAAAGGACACTCAAGAATGATGAAGGATCTAGAGCAGAGATAGCTAACATACATAATTATTTTTATTAATTTTGTCTAGATTTGCATATTTCCTCATATCAGATAAAATGCTGTGGTGCTCGTAAGCCACTGAAGAATTATTTCTTTAATCTGTGGCATGGTGCTAGGAAGCGCACTTAAGTCCTGCAGCACCCACACATTGGAACTGAGGAAAGTGGAAGTGCTCAGGTTATTTCAGCAATGCAGGAGCTGAGCATTACCCATGAGTTGGTGTAAGCTGAGCTGCCTGGCCTTACTTCTCTGAGGATATAACAAATAAACAGCTTCAGCCAAAAAAAGGCTCCCAATGGGAGTGAGCACAGACATGAAGGTGCAGCTTACTGAGGTCAAGGGAAGAACAAGAGCACAAAGTTTGCAAAATGAGACCAAAGCTGGGAGTCTGCTGAGTGACGAGGCAGGCGAAGGTTACCCAACCTTTGTCAGCTATCTTTGGGGTAAGCTGACATTTTTCATGACATCTTAGAAAAGAACACAAGTAGCAGCAGCAAATTAAGCAAAATAGTTTGAGGTGAATGGAAAAGCTGGGAAATTCTTAAGATCAGCATCTAGGAACACAACAGGATCTAGTAAGTAATTATAAATAATTCACTACTATGTCAAAAACTCTGAGGGTCACATCATTCTTTATTTTACTGAGAAGCATGAATGCAGGTTTCTGGTTTTAGTTTGTCAGAGCAGACAGTGACACTACCATATTTTTCTGCATTCAGTGAAGGGACAGAATTGTCAGCTCAGCTTTATGTAACAGAAGGTTACTTCTCTCACCATTGACATGCACCATATTTATGTTTTAAAAAAAGTAAAGCATAAAAGATAAATAACGACTTTTTCTGCAGAAGTACATCCTGTAGTTTTCCACTTTGGAAACAGGAATAGAGATGGGAATAGGAGAGAATTGCCAAAGATACCTACTTCTGACTGGGGACTGAGCCATGACAGAGATTTAGATCACACTCATTTTCATGCAGAGGATGCCATTTGCATGAGTTATATCCTTGTCACACAGGAGCAAGGGAGTCAGCATCTAGCTAAATCCTCCCTTGTGGAAGATGTTTTGTTGGCCCGTGGGACCTTAGCAGCAGACAGAAAAGGGGTGGCATGATAAGAAAAAGATTTCATTCTTCCTGTACCCTGCTAAATCTGTGCAAGAAAAGAAAGGTAGCCTCAGATTGCACTGGTGCTCTGAATCCTCACTTCACCACGGATATCTTCTCTTTTCAACAGAGTACCCATAGGAGCCTCCAGCGAGGAAAACCTCCCTCCACAATCCTGAATGAATCAGTCTTTAAAGTAACCTACAACTCATAGGGAGAAGGTAGGCTTACTATTCATGGCAGACACTTCCATACAAAATACTTTCCATGCTTTTTCTTCCCTGCTCCCACTGCAAAACGACAGCCCTCTTCTATTAAAAAATGTAGACAGATCTTTGTAAATCCGACACTTTCATAACCTAGGAATGTCTGTTTCAAAACTAGGACAAAGGTATCTGAGGTACAGGACTCAGAAGAAAAAAAGCCACAAAAGATCAGCAATTGCCATGATTTATGTTCAAGTTGCTTGGATTTTAGATTGGGGCCTGACCAACCCAGCAGGTCTGATGATGCCATCTTTATCCGTATGAGTAATGCTGTTATGAACAGTCCAGCTCACTACTCAGTGAATAAAGGATTGCCAGACCAGCACTTAAGCAGAAGCAAATACGGCACAGGATTTCCTGGGGATTAATGACTGGCTGGGAGCTGATGATAGCCTGATGCACAGGCAGTCATTAATCTTAATCCTCAGGAAATGCTCTATACCAAGGTAATTTTTTCTGTGATAAGATAAAAGCAAACAAAAACCTACTGTCATATGGATATTTATATTTTTAATGTACTATGAGGCTTCAACTGTAATGAAAAGTTCATGTCCCATTAATGAATACCCTACACATTCGCCTGTCAGAGTGGCTGAACTCTTATCTTCTTATAAGCTTTATGCTGAGACCAAGATTTTGAAGAGGCGAAGCCTTCCCTGTCTTAGACTGTTAATCCACAGCATGGCACACACCTGTCTAAATGCAAAGTGCCAAATGTCCAGCAACTCTCACTGATCTCAGATGTTACTCATCTGTCGGAGGTGGGCTGTACACGTTGCAAGCCCACTGATTCCAGAGAGTTTACAAGCTGGCTTTCACAAGATGGGCACAAACCATGGCAACACCATATTTGTGTGGAATGGGAAAGGAAAGGACAGGTTCAAAAGAGTGTAATTGTGTATCAGGATTGCTCTGTTTACATTTTGTGGAAAGCAAAAATTTCTTAAGGTCATTTCTCTCTCATTTAATATTTTCCTACTTACAATCAAGTGCATTTTTAAAAGGCTGTCAAAGTAGAGGTTGGTTCTGACTTCACAATTGAATTATTCAGGAGTAAATATGATGAGCTGGTTTTCTATAAATACATTGCATGTTAATGTAACAATAACACTGTGTAGGTCAAGCTGACCTTTAATAGTCACACGGCCTGTTTATACATTCTATACTGCTTATGCTATCAAGAGGACTTAGATATGACTTCTTTTCTATCAGCCTTGCAAAGCCCACACAAGTCCAAATGACAAAGCAGTGTGCCTTTTCATGCTTCCATTTTCCTTGCAATTATTCAAGGGAATAATTATTGATGTAAAGAGAAGGAAAAGCTGGATCTTCTAGCAGCAGTTCAACAACTAGAAATTTTACTTCTGATGGCAACACTTGATCTGGAAACTGTGAAGAGTCAAGCATAAAGCTCCCAGACTTTACGAGTGCTTTTCCAGAGACTGAAAACCCAGTTCACTTGGCTGTGCCAGCTGCAGGGATGCTGGCATCTGCTTGGCAAGTGTTTTGACCGATGGACACAGCAGTCCAGAATGAGAGCAAGCACTGAAGAAGCCATCCTGTGGGAAGAGGCTGAAAGAAGGTGATGCAGATGAGTGAGATGCAGTATGAAGAAAGGCAAAGTAAAAGGTAGCAAAACGGGGAAAGAGGAAATGAGGTGGGGAAGAGGACAGAAGGAGTATGCCCAAGTGCAGGGGGTGCCAGAGTACCTGTGTATGTGTCAGCTTTGATATAGAGCTTTTCACACTATTTTCCTTTGAAAGTGGCACTTTGTAATGTTCTTATATACTGTTCTTTTGCTGCAAATCCAACAAATATGTCTAATGACGCAATGCTTTTGACCTATTGATCTAAGTCATCATCTGGCAGAAATACTGAGGGGATCTAAATTGACTAATATGGGACAGAAAAATGTTCAGAACCTCTTACTGCTATTCCTTTAAGTCTGATCCATACTTACATTAAATGATTAGGAAGAAATTCTTTGACATCACAGGTCACACACCAGGTCCATCATCCTTCCTCATGTGAGTACAACAGAGCTAATTTCCTTTGCTTACACAAAACTCAAAACCAACATGAATCACTCGTTTATTTCTTCATTATGTCTGGGTTTTTTGTAGTAGGAAAGAGAGTGTGTAGTGGAGAAAGCCACGTGGGCCAGAGGACACGTGAGGTAACCCTCTACATTTCTACATCCCCTCAAATAATGGGTTTATAGAGCAAAGGACTGCACTTCTCAGACGCTTCTGAAAAATACTACCTATTCCTTTAATTCTTAACAATGAAATGCTATCAGCTTAAAAAATTACTTAGCTAGCATGGTAAAGGTCTAGGTAAACATGATGCACCAGTTTTTTGTTTGATGCTCATTATACACAGGAAGATTAAACCAGAAGAACATGGTGGGACTTTAGTAGGTAAAATTCATACAGAGTCAAACAGATAATCAATACTGTATACAGCAGGTACCCATATCCATTATCACACATATTTTTAAATTGAATATAAGATCCAAGTACAATGACATACAAATTTGTTAACTGGTATTACCTACCTTGGCCAGCCACAATATTTCCATCAAACTAAAATACCTTTTCTTTTACAGAGGTTTGCAGAATTATCCGAATATAGAATAATGAATGTGGACACTTAAAAGCTCAAAATCTCAGGAAACAATATTAGTGTTCAGTGGAGATATCCAGTACTCCCTCTGCCTGCCTTCCAAACTGCCGGCAGTGCAAAAGATCTTGAAAGCAAAGTGCCTACAAATTATGTGGTGCCTCAGAAAAGGTTAATGACCAAAATGTGTGACAGAAAAGTGGGTGGATTTTTTTTCACATTTTTCCTACACATCTGGGCATATTTGTAAAAAACTAAAACCAAAGTTCCATGTGTAAAAATACTTATTGAATTGCACTCCTATATTGGCACTTTTCTGCTCTCATTAGTTAAAATTTGAATTTTGTGAAGTCAGTGGGAATTTGAAATATTAGCTCCTTTGATATGAACACCAACACAGATGTCTGCACATACATGGGCTATTTGCCAGTGTCTTCTTGTCCATCTCTTCATGAAAGTTGTGCATTAAAATACAATATTTACTGCAAATGTAGGTAGATTTTTTTCACCTTTGTAAATTTTAACTCAGTTTTAATGGAACATACAGGTGGTTACTGCCTTGCACTTATCTGAAGGCCACAAGACCTTTATATTCCATTTTTTGAAGAATATTAATTCCAGGGCAAATATAAGAGTTTGGAGAGGAAAATAACCAAACAAACGGTAAAGTATTATGAACAAAGAAACCCTGAAGAAAATTTTATTGGAGTAATTTAAGTAAGGTTTATCCATTTCAACCATCTCTATCAATCCACATTGATCTCAAGTGTTTTAATGACATAATGAAGAACAGCATTGAGTTACCTGATAAACTTGATTATAATACCTAATTTTCAAAAGTGCTGAGTCTCTGTGTCTCCCAAGATGGATTCCAGATTTCAAAACCCCTTTTTCCTGCACTGTTGAGAAGGGGGAAGCCTCTGGATCACACTACATGGTGCAAGCTTGCTACAGGGGAAAAGCAGTGACAAAAGGTCTGAATGGTGAACAAGGTATGTCTAGGAAACAAATTAAATAAGCTCAAGCAATGGAGAAATACCTGAGAGCTGATCTTATTTCTGAATCTTCATTAAGGCCAAATTGAATTCCAGTCAACATATCTAGCTTTCCTGTGGTCTTCAACCTGTCATAAAGGTTCTATCCCTGTTAATGAACTCTTCCCAACCTGCTTTTGTTTTCTCTTATTTTTAAAAAATATCTGATGAAGTCTATCTACTGCTTCAGATGGTTGTTATTTTTGTTTGTGTTAGCACTATTTGAGACACCACAGATGCATCCGTAGCTCAGGAGCTTTGCTTTAAAGGAAAAGAGGAGTGCAAAGGATTGTAACTAAAAATTATAATTTTTCATTAAAAAGTGAAAAATTGAGATTGGAAATCTTTTCTTTTTCTAGCAGAGCAAAAAGTTTGGCTGTCAGGTGGGTAAAAATGAGACTTACTCGGTGCAGCAGTTAGAAAGCCTGCTCACCTGCTGTAGTGATGCAAGTAAAGGAAGCCAAACGTTTAACTGCAATAAATTTCTTATGTCCTTTTTCAGCATTGAATGGGAATAAATTGGGCAGAGTCTGTTGACAACTCCACTTTAACATGCAACAGACTTTGGCAGTGAATAGTGGAGCATTAACCAAAGAGAGAAGTGATGTGAATCATGATCACAGTAGCAGTAATGGTGTGGAGGCTGCAAGGGCTAAAATTGCCCTTGTGTTGGCAAAATGAGTGTTAGCTTCAGCTTTTGAAGAGGGAAATGGAAAAGTAGATTTGCCTGGTCCAAGAGACATGGAGCAATGTAAAAAGCTGTATGCAATGTTGCAATGAGAAACATAAAGGAATTTAAATGCAAGGAAGTGCTACATATACTTTTTGATTGGTGAAGCTTGGAAGGTCTCCCTGTCAGTAATATTTAAGTCTCTTTAGTCTCTCACAATTCCTTCACAGATGTTATTTCTCAAAACATTTATTACTACAGCAACAAAAGTCCTACAGACACACATTCACCAAATAAACACCTGGCTTTGAATTTTTTTGGAAGTCTACCAGAAGCTGAGTTTCAGATCACCCCACAACTGCAAAGCAATCATGGTCTTCCTGCTAACTTCTCAAAAAAAAAAAAAAAAAAAAAAAAAATTACACCACACTCCGATAGTAAGCAAACTGCTAACATGCATGTAACACAGAGGGACCTTTGTTGCATTTTTTCTACTGTCAGCATTAAACCATCTGAAGTCAAACCAGCAGGGTCTCATTCCTTTCCATATTCCATATGACAAATTACCCACCATTTTAGCCTTTTGTTTCTGATGTACTAAAATCAAAACCAGGAAAGAAAACAAAAAAACCTCTACAAAAGTACAAGAGAATAGAGTTTTTGCAACTTTTAAATTGCTGGTGAAGCCAGAGGCGAAGAGAAATAGTAGCTATGATACGCATCAACCAAGTGATCAGTTTTAGTTAGCAACACAATGAACACATTTCCTAAGTTGCAAGTCTTCGTGGGAGTATGTATATCATGCCATAAGAGTGCAAAGCTCACTCAGAAAATTCAGACACGTTCAGGAAAGACTGGTGAAAGCAATAGAAATGCAAAAAATAGTTTCATGGGGAGAAAGGAAAAGGAAAGTATTTGTTTGTTTTTGCAACAGAAAACAAAAACAAATAACAGGAATACCTTCAGCAAGTGGATCAAGTGTGTGAATCATGAGCTGGAAGATGCTGTTCCTCATTAGACTGTTGTGGAGAGATGCAGAGCTTCCTCCCCGCTGGAGCCGTGGCTTGGTCTAGGTGGAAAAATAAGGGAAAGAATTTACCGTCTTTTTGTTGCTTGTGTGGAAACAGGTCTGAAACACTACGAATTAATCTCATATCTCACTACACAGTGAAACATTTTCAACCATCACTTATATCAGATTATATTAAACTACACACTGTATTAAACATTGCCATATATATAGACAATTTCTCTGGAGGGGATGGATCATCAGATTAGTCATTAGTCTCCAGGGCTCAGGAAAAGAGCAGGGAAAAAAGAATCCCTTCTCTGTGAAAACTCTTAAAATATTAAGAAAATAAAAACCTCATACTTGCATCACGAAGAATTCATAATTTGTTTCTTTGTAGAACCTTGTGGTTGAATCCCTGAAGTAAGTTCTAATTTTTATTGCCTTGGTACATTGAAAATATGCATATTATCAAAATTATGGAGAAAAAGGGCAGAGAGTACCCTTTTTTAATGGCAAAATCCTAAAGCTCAGTCAGAGTGAAACATACTCCTTGCTTTGGTTCAATCCATTAAGTACTGATTGCAAAAACAGATTGCGAACGTGGTAAGGCAGTGCAGACGTCTAAAGCAATGGAGCTAACATACAAGCATCTTTTACGTGCTTTTAAAGAAATTTAAAAGATATTCTGAGGTTCTTTTCCCCATACCACTGTCTAGTACAATAATTGATGCACTTAATATATCCCATAGAGTAAGACTGCTTTGTAGATGGATGGCTGCTTGTTTCGATAACAAGGATAATCAGAGCCACCACACTGCTGACTAATAAGACCCTGAAATCCAATTATAGGGAAAAAACAACGCTGAAGAAAATAGTATTTTGCAATAATACATGGTATATGGATTAATCTTTGGTGTCATATAAATACTAAATGAAAATTGATAGAAGCTGAACACAAAAATTAATTCACTGCTTTATCTTTGGAAATGAATTATTTAAATTCTGTAGTAGCATAGGAGGGGGGGAAGAAATCCCAGTAATTTAGAAAAATGCTGATGTGTGCCAAACTAAAGTAAGGCTTGTGTCACCACCCTCCTGAGAAATGAATGCTCAGACACATACTAATTGCTGCCTACCGTCAATGTTTGGTCATCCTTGTCGCCAGCATTAGGTGACTGCATGAATGGAAAAAAAGAACAAAAAGAACTGTCAGATGGAGTATGCACAGAATGGAAAGTCAGTAAAACACCACAGATGTCTGGTCCTATGAATGCTGTTGTGACTGATAGGTTTTTGAACCACTCAAATTAAAGCATCCTAGTGATCAAGTAAATCAGAACAAATTCACTGCAATGTTGCAGGAGTCTTTTATTCTTGTCAGTTTATTGGACAGGAACTGTTGTCATTTCAGGGCCTGTCACACAGCAGCTGGGCTGCGGATCATGATGTTCACTTCATACAAATTACACAGGGAAGCAAACCCCCTGTACGTCAACCAGTTTGAGAGAGTGAGGACTGAAAAACCAAAAGCGATAAGAAACTCAGGATTAACCAACTGTTCAATTAAAAGACTAGAAAGGAGTAACACTACCTTGGTATTTGGCAGCAATGGAGTAGGCAAGGAAATGAAAAAAAGGTGTTTCAGTTTAACCACTCCCAGCAAATGGCCATTTAGCCCAAACTGGCAGCTCTGGTTAAGGGCAGGCAGTATGGCACATGCTGTTCTGCCATGAAGGAAAATGAGACTCTGGACGGATTTTAAAGGCAATTAATGCTTCCAAGCAAGCAATGTATCCTGGAGATGATTTGTGATTCCTACATCCTATCCCTAGGACAACAGCAGCAGTACACATCACCAGGGGACACTTCTGAGGGAGAACAGAATTTGCACTGAAAACATGCAAATGCAAAATGTTGTATCTGATTTGTAGTCCTGAGTTTTGCTTGTTTCTTTAACAGAATTAACACTTATGTTAAATAGGAACCCAGAACTTTTGCCATGGAATATGTTTCCATGACATCTTGAAAGTTGTGTGATAAAGTCGTGTCATTTTTCTAGTCACTCTGCTTATCCTGAGAAAGGAAAGTTAACATCAGAATACACGAAATATGAAACTCCAGTCATCAAGTACTATTTAAAATAGGACACAGTGCAAACTTCAGCTGCCGCATTCATTCTTCTTTGATCACAACCCTTTTCCCACAAGCTGGCACATGAATAATTTCCACCATCTCAAGGCCCTTGTTTGGTGCATTACATAGAAAACAAATTATGTTGCAACTGCTCTATGGAACAATCTCCCCCGCACAGTGAAACCCATGTTTTGCACACACATCAACCCTAACTTTCAGGACATGCCTTTTGAGTTGTTAGTGAATTAACTCCAAGGTTAAGTAGAAGGCAAGCAGTTATGAGCAAACACTAATAACAGAGCAGATCCCTTGTGTTCCATAATAAGTGAAAGAAAAACCCAAACTGAACTCTTTGTCAAAAACGTACCCCCCAGCCATGAACATTAACTTGAAGAAGAGATAATGAGGCAAAGAAAAGATCTTTGTTCTGATAAAGGAACTGTCACCTCTGAAATTAGACTGCCCTCGTGCAAGAAATGGTTAGACAAAAAATGTTTTATGCCTGTATTGACGACAACCATCATGGAAAGAACTTTTAACAGAATGGAAAGAAAAGGAAAGAAAAAGAAAAAACAAAATCTGTGTTCTAAAATGTCATTAAAACAGTGGATGCATCTCAGAAATTTCTTGCATAATGTGTATATATATACATGTAGTATACATACGCATGCTCTTTCAGATACAAATCCACACACACACTTGTAAATCCATGATTTATTTGTGCATACTTTGAGGGACCTTCATGGGAGGGAAAATTTATCTTCTAGAAAAATTTGCAAGAAAGCAAAAAGGACAAGGAGGAAAAGTTTTTCTTGTCTCCAAAGAGGCAACTTAGAACAGTCAAGTCCTAAAGATCAGTGGGTATAATTACAGAAATAAAGTTTGTGAGATGTGGATGAGTGTTCGGAAATGAAACTTTAATAAAAGTTTAAAAAATTATTATTTGGGACTTTGAACTTTTAAAGATATGAAATTAGTTTCTTAATTTTAATATTGAAAGATGTAAGAATATATACTTGATAAATCTGAATAATTTGTCATTTCTAGCTGACAAAGGACTGAAAAATGTCACTTTTCTTATGGCCAAGAGGAGTCGAGAGCATTCAGAATGCCTCAAAAATACTAAGCATGCTCTAGGCTTAATATAAGGGCACTCCTAAAAGAAAAAAGTCATGTTGAAGGAATCCCTGTCATTTACTTGAAAGGGAATGGGATGAAGTTGCATGAATGTATAAAAACAACTAGATGATAATTTGTACCATATAATTTAATTTGTAGAAGATAACTGTGTTATAAAGAGAAAGAATAATGAAATACATTTTGCATATATGTTAAGGAAATAAAAGAACAGTGAAAAACACATCTAAAATAATTTAATTCTTCCTCAGTACAGAATGCAATATAACACTGTGAAACAGATTTTTTAAATTGTTTTTTTCCACACTTGATTAGTAACACAATTGCTTCTGAGCTTAACTTGCCAGTCAAGTTACATCCTAGAAGAAATGTTCAAGACTGGAATACAAATAAAATTTTAAGGCAGAAATGCCTCCACAGTTTTAAAACCAGGAATGTAAACAATAGTTAGGCATTTTGGTGATACCAAATACTTATAATGCCTGGATTACCTCCTGGATTAACAATAATAACACCTTAAAATAGTGTTTTAAACTATGGCAGTGAAAAATTCAGTTGTGGTATTGCTGTTTACATCATGTATTTGATGGCATTTTGTCCCCATTTAGTATGGCAAATTAAACTACTTTCCTATTGTTTACAGTGAGTTTTGCATTTACATGTTCATTGCTATGTAATCTGGGTATCACATGCTGCATGGCAAAGTATTCTAACGTATTATTTTTTCCCTTGTAGAAACATCTAGTATTCAGACATTTTATACAACCTTTTAATTTAAGACAACACTTAAAAACTGGTCCAAGGTTAAAATGGTTGTGTTTCTTTGCACTGTGATTGAATACTGTATTTTTGGACATACTCAACAGTGATTTCTTTAAAGAAAACACACATTTTCTGTAAAGATAAGTTTGCTCTTAAATCATGGCAACTGTTGCATATCGGTTCCCCTAGAATCAGAAAGAGACAGAAATTCCATGTCATCTGTGCATTACATCTATTTCTGAAGGAATTACTAGTAAAAAAATTGTCTTTTGCAATTACATGTTATAATTTCTTTAAAACCATGAATTTATTATAGTTCTGCAAAATGAAAACAATACATTCTAAGTATATTCTCTTATTCAAAAGTATCTGGGGCATAATCCCTTATTATCTTTTTTATCAGAATTATAAAAAGATTAATAATGAGACAGTTTACTGAAGTTTTTTAGAGAATTCACAAAAACATTTGTTGGTTCTCCTGTATGTCATAGCAACACGTAAGAGTTCATCCATCCTTCTGCCTGTGTTGGTGATCACGTATTCAAGTTTGCTCCAGCTGTGCTAAAAGTCTTAAAACATTTTATTTCAGGAAGAATTAAAAAAATCCTCTACTTGCTATGAAGAAATGGTTAGTGGTAACGTTTTCACACATCTCTTTTTCTCAGTGATGTAAGTCCATCAGTAATTAAGCCTGACATGTTCCTTGCCTTGTTTGGAAATGTGTGTACTTGAGAAACAGGCTCCTGAAGTAATTCATGCAAGAGATGATGCCTCAATATGTGGCGAATCTCCTCATGCTTTCCTTTAAAATAAAGGGCATCATGACAGTCAAATGAGAGCAGAATCTATAAAAAGCTCTAGGTATTTGATACAGAATATCCTTGTTAATAAAAATGGCTAGTAACTTGAATCATCTGTTAGATTGTGTAGTCCAAAACCAGAATCAGAGAGCTGACTGCCTGCAGCTCTAGGAATTGCTACTCTGGTTGAAGTTTGCGTGTTACAGGTTTAATAGCCTGAAGCAATTAGTGAATTGGACTGCCCACCCCCTTCTCCAAACGTAAGAAAAGCAGGCTGTCAAACAACAGCAGGTAAAAACATAACTGGATTTCAACAGCCTTTCTACAGTGTGGGTTCACATCTCTTTCCTGCTTGCTAAACCTTTTCCAACTATAAAAACTAAAAAGCTACTTTGTTTTTAATCACATTTTATGGGAATAATGAAAATTCATCACATTTAGTGGCTGGCAGTGTGGTGCTGAATGGTGTCTCTAATTACTGTAGAATATGAGCCCAGATAGGGTTTTGCTAAACTGTCTCAAGATGTTTTATAGTGAAGGACTTTGGCTACTCTCTCTTATCCTTGTTTTCAAAAGCAGCACCTGGACTCTGCAATGTTATACCTATCAGTGAGTCACTGCTTGTCATTTCTGAAGTAAATTACAGATGATAGTTTTCTTGGTGTACAGTGCTCTCCTATCTTAGCAAGGCACTTACACTTAAGGTCTGTGGTTTTTTTGTTAGGCCGAACTGCAGAAAAACAAGATGCATTTCAAAGGCAGCCACTGAAATCAATCTAGTTAACTTAAGAGGGTTTAGATAATTTCTAAAAATCAGTATCCTAAGGTGTGCTAGTACTTGGAATAGAACTGTTCTGCATTTACTTGAAATTATATGATAAATTAGGTTAATGCGTAACTAATATCCAATGCAGCAAACTCAACTAGACAGATTTAAGAAATAAGCCTAATGAGCTCAGTGAAGGAACAAAAAAATGAACTAAGGTATTATTTTATCTAGTTCTCTTAATATGTATATCTTCGGATCTTACCAAATCAGAAACCCTTAGTCCTCCTTTCTGTGAATATCGCAAAACAATCCCATATTATAACCCTTGGATACTCAATGGGTAGGCTTTATATGGTTGGCAGGAAGCTGAAAAGTGCAAGTCCTAGTGGTCTCAATATACTTAAAACTAAAATTCTTCTAAATATCCATGGAAATAAAAGTTGATCATCACTGCCACAGTTTATGGAAGCTCTGTCAGTTGCTGCAGTGGGGCCAGTACACATTACTAACTGAAGGTGATGCATCTCACTACCCCATTCTCTAGATTCATTATGTAGAAAGGCTGCAAGTGGCTGTAGGGGAATATTTCTCCATTTAAGCTGGAAGCTGATGGTAAGGATTTTAACTTGCATATTACTGCTTAGTAGATCATTACTTGAATCCAGACTGTGATCTAACACTTAGTACAGAGCCTTGGATCTTATTTAAAACAGAGGAGGAAAAGCCTTTAGTAAGCATGCTGTAGGAAAATAAACTAAAATTCTCTTTCACTTTGTCTGCCTTCTTCCTTCCTTTCACCCTTATCTCTCCTAAAAGTAAAGTAAAAGAGACTTCTACTTAAAGAAGCAGAGTTCTCTATTGTTGAAGGAAAAAAGCATGATTCGCAAGAACCATATCCAAAATTAAATTGAGGTTGTACATTTGCTTTACTCATCAAAACGAAGGATTTACTAAATTAAGCTTGAACTTTCAAAGACATTGAGCTGGACCATCAAATTGGGATACCTGGCTGTATTTACAACTGCTTGTTTACAAGCACCCAGTGTGAAAGTTGTAGCCCTGGGCAAAGAAGAATGGCTTTGTTCATTCAGATCACTGCCTCTTTTATGCCAGTCTGTTCATGCAATTACCCAATGTGCATACACATAGTGAATCCTCATGAATGTTCAGCAGAGACACATCTTAGCTGATTCGAGCAGTGACAAATGGATGGTTTAAGGTATCAGTTGCTAAGTCACATGCTAATGTTAGGTCAACTGATTTAATTCCAGATTTTTATGCATACCATTGTATGAAACTGGATTCTTCCAGTCAGCCTGTAGGACCAGTCATATGACATTTAGTTACCCAACGAATGTAAGAAAGTCAGAGCCTGCCCCATGCCTCTTACCTTCTCTGAACTTGCTTAAAGTCAGGTATCTTTGGCTTAGGATGGCAATGTAATAGCTCAAGCTTGAAGACTTGATGAGTTCTTAATCACCTTAGTGTCAGAACTAATTATGCAGTTTTAAGCTGTCCTCTTATCCTCATTTCAAGACTTGTCAATGAAGTCACCTTTTGCTATTTTTTAAATTATATAAATTAGCACCATAGCTCTATATGTCTATGTAACTTTCAGGGGGGACAAACAAATCTTAAATCAAAAACAAAACAAAAACCTAAAGCTAGGTACTTAAAATGATCATTAGATACTCATGCACAAAAAACATTCATTCGTAAGTGTCAGTTTAAGTACTTCAGTACGGAATTAGGTAGCTAGTTTTAAAATACCTGGATTTAAAGAGTTTAATATGCTGCTACTGCATGAACAGTATTATACGGGAAAGCATTAGTGAGTGTTCCAAGATTAAGTTCTCAAAATTTAAAAAATATCTGAATTAAAATCACCCATGAAACAAGCTGCAAATTCTGGGTGGGGGGCTGGGAAAGTTTTCAGCTGAACTCCCACTACACCACAGAGACTACTGACAGGAGATGCCTGCTCTTCACTTCTTACATCTCAAACATGACTGGCTTAGCAAGAAGCCAGCAAAAAAGCACTTCCTAGGACTTCTGCTTACCTAAATACACAAAGGATCTGCTACAGATTATGGAGGTTTTAGAGTTTGCCTTAAAAGTAGTCACAGTAATTCCCAGAGAGGAAAGTGTTCAACAAATCTTAGTGCTTGCTGATGCTATGCCAATTTGCAACTACCAAATAAATCTCATTGCAGTAAGTTGGCTGTACATTGCAGAGGATTCATCACAGGGGTGAAAAGGCTGCAGTTTCACTGCCTTTCCACCTCCAACACCCTGGACATCCTGAAGGACATGGGCAACTCCAGCTGCAGAGAAGAACCTAGCCTTCACAGCCTGTAGGGAGGAAATGCTGAATCAGTGCATCCTCAGCTGCCCTGGTCACGTCCCCTTTCCACCAAGCTCTGCTCACTTCTCTGTCCTATTTCACAGCTGCCTTCCAGCTTCAGGTGACTTTTTGTCACCAGGACCTCTGCTGACTTTATTGTCAGGTGGCAGAAACTCACCCTGGATCTAGCTCTCAGGATAGTGACTGCAAGAATATAATCAAATGTGAGAGGGGCATATGAAGTAATGAATGATATTGAGAAAGCTAGCTGAGCATTGCTAACAGTTGATGTTTCCCACAATGTCAGAAGGGGACAGAGAATAGAAAGTAGAATGCTGGCCCTCAGATGAGACAACGGGAAAGCCTTGATATGCTGTATCTATCCTGTAGTACTACCTTTTCCATGAAATAATAGTAACATTTAAAGTGGTCTACCTCACACATTTTAAAAAAGAGGGAGCAGGGAGAAAGGAAGTGTCACCACAACAGTTAGGATGATGCTTAAGGTACAAATGTTTCAAATAACTGTGCTTCAAAACGTAAAATCCTCATTCACTGGGAGCACACTGCCAGCTCTAGGCTGCAGGACTCTGGGGGTCAGTTTTACAACAGCCTAACAGGCAAAATGTAGCAGTTGGTTTCCGTTCCTCCACTTCCCCACCTGTAACGTGGAATAGAGACATTGTTTGTAAAGAACTTTGTTCTGATGAAGAGGGCTGATTGCTTTAGGGGCAAGTTGCCGGTTAAACTGCCTTCTTTTCAGCAGTTAACTGTGCTCTTTGGGTTTTGCAGCTTCTACTGAGCACAACATACATGCTCATTGCACTAAGCTACAAAGCAAAACTTCTCTAAGAGCAGCATCTCCAATAGCTATAGGTAAAGGATCAAAATGTACCTCTTGCAACGTTTGTTAGCTAACAAACATCAAAGATTTGTTTTTTTCTATTTTTGGACTATTTATGTCTCTAACAGGTCTAAGACTATGGCTTTACAAGATTATACGAGAATCAACGCAACCTAAGCATACAGAACACTTGTACCTTTTAGATCCAATAGCATGTTAGATTGATTCTTCAACATTGTAAAAGGAAAACCAATGAAAATATGTTGGTTTTATTTTTTTATTCACCCACTAACTGGATTATATTACACTTTCTCAGTTTTAAAATGGGAAACTAGACATCAAGTCTGCAGCAAAACAAAGTATTACTAAAAGCAAATACCTTTATTTTGCATATTTGACTCTACAGTATTTCAGGCTCACTGTCTTTATAACTGACATTGAATACCATCTGCCTGCATATTCATCCATCAGATAATAATTTTCAGCTATTTTCACCACTGCCTCCTAGGTCTTTCTGATCACCTGAAACATGCAAACGCCATCTAAGGGTCTGTCTTATACCTGGTGGGGATGTAAGAAACGGTAGAGAGAAAAACTGTTAAGACAAAATATAAAAGAAATTTTACAGAACAACCTGCAGGTAAGACACCAGCACTGTACTGCCGGTGAGCCTGATAGAGCTGTGGACAGAAAAGCAAGTCCAAATTTCCAAATTTCATAGAATCATAGAATCATTTAGGTTGGAAAAGACCTACAAGATCTTCGAGTCCAACCATCATCCATGCCCACTAGACCATGGCACAGAGTACCTCATCTATGCGGTTTTGTAATACCTCCAAGGATGGTGACTCAACGTACAACCATAAAGCAAACCAAACTGTTTTCTTCACATTAGGTGAAGAAAAAAAGGACCACATCAGCTTCTGTCTTACTCTGATTCCTCCTGCCTTTTAGCTATTTTCTACAACATTCTGCTTTGCATTAAGATGGAATAGAAGATCTGTGGTTCTGAAATCAAGAGCATCCTTATATGCTGGGATTCTGGAGACCACCAGGCATGTGCTCTGTAGAATATGCAGCATGCACATGCCAGGTTACTTTTGACTCCTTTGGAGCCAAGAGATTAAACTCAGGCAGCAAGACCTGAACAGGACTGTTTCTAACTGCAGAGTTACATTAAGAACTTAAATCAGACCTCACCCATTTTGGCTCCCAGTGTTTGGTCATCTAATTTGAGGAATTATGTCCTATATGGCATAGCAAAGGATAGACAGAAAATCTTTGTGCTCACCTTCCTTCATCAGTCTGCTATTTCACACTGCCTTTCACACTATTGATTTGTCTCTGCAGCTATGAACCAGATGCCTGCAGGTAACTCATTGCCCCACATAATGCAGAAGCAGTGGCTCTGTTGCTCTCCTCTGCAAAGCCCCGTTCTGCCAGAACAGCCTCCTAATATTGAAGGTAAACCTACAGCTCCAAGGAGAATTCCCACTGTGATCAAAGAGAATAAGGTATTAGGGGAAACAGATATTCTGGAGTTAGGGAGGACTGAATCATGGAAGGGTGTAGGAGGAGACCATAGCTACAAGAAAGCATGAGAGAGTTTGTGGTGAAGTAGTGAGTATGGCAGCCTAAGCAGCCAGCAGCCCTAGCTCAGGCTCATATCTACCTTCCATTTCTGCCTTTCTCATTTACAGCCTAGGACAAAAGCATTCCTTTACCTCCAAGCTGCCAGGTGAGCTTCAGTGCAAATCATGAGATTTCTCAGAGACTTCTTCTGAGATATGTTATTTTGGACACCAGCCAAAATCACAGTCTGCAAGTCTTTCAAATAGAAAGAGAAGCTCACAGTATTAACTCCATCCATCTTTTACATAATCCCATACCACAAAAAAACTTAAAGTTTGATTTCTCTAAGCACTGTAGAGGTCACAAGCAGGAGACCATGCCATTACCCCCAGCTGTAAACTGTAAGCTGTGAGCCAACAGTTGTTCCCCAAAATCAGTCTGCCTGTATCTTTTCCTCTCATGACTCTTCTCCCAGAACCTGTGCTTCTTTCATCAAATCTTGGACCTTCTTGCTGCCTTTTTTCCTCCTATCTCTTTGGCAGGCACATCACACAATGCCATGGAAACCCAGTCCATCATGAACACCTCTGTTCCAGGGATGGCCATACCTCTTTATCTGAGATGGATGCTCCTACTGTTTCAGCTATCTGCTTTCATCAAGAAGCTCAATCATAACTATCTGCATTTACCAAGGAGAGAGCTGTTACACCCCACTGGTTTCAATAATGCGCATCTCTACTAGACTTTCCTCAGTGTAAAGGGTACAAGAAATGGAAGGATCAGGGTAAGACTTCAACAAAAATTACACCCTTGCATTAAGTGAAGTCACCATGACAGAGGGGATATGAAAACAAGACTTGGACTTGCATAGCAAAGCTGGACCCTCATAATGAAATATACTGGGTGTGAGTTCCATCGAAACAAATAAGAATACTTTCAGAGCCTCAGTTTGAATACTTGCTGATTATTTAATAGCCAAACTCCAGTTCCTGCGTCTATGTTCTAGGTTGGCATGTTTCTGGCTTTAATTACATTCCAGTGTAAATCCCTGTTTTCATGTAATGGACATACTGCCCAATCTACAAAAATCTGGTTGTTCCAAGAGGGGACAACCTAATTCCCTAGGATAAATATTTGTTACAACTAAATTGGTCATATAAAGAAAACTGTAAGGTAAGGTAAACCAGAAATCATTATGCATGTTGCAGTCTTAAGCTGTCTGGAAGTAATCCATAAACTAGGTTTTGGTTCTATAGAAAATTCCTATTGCTATGAATCTACACGCTTCTATTTCTACATGACTCTGCGATCATTCTGCAAGCATGTAAAAGCCTCAGTAAATGATGCACACATAATTCTTTTTACAATATTCACTTGAACTTTGGGAAACTGCAGTCTCTATCAAGATAAATTGTCAGTAAACATGGTTCTCTCATGGGAGTTTGTGAGGCTCCAGCCAGGATTTTATGCATTTAAGCCACTTTTTATTACATTGTGTTCTATACATGGTCTTTTATGTTAACCAGCTTTTGTGCTCACAATGCTGACCAAGGGAGTCAGAGAGAACAAATGGATTTTATTCTTGACATATCACCTTTCCATTTGTAAAACACTGTGTGGCCAGAATGAGAAGAAACCCAGATTAAAACTCCCTTAGTCTCTCTGCCTCATGTTTGTTTTACTGGAAATTTTACTGTAAATATCTCTGCGCATATACATCTTTAACATGCTTCATAAATATTCCTGCAGTCCTGCTGTGGATGTTTATGGCAATATCTGAATAAATATTTTTTTTTAATTCAAAACTGTACTTATTGAATGGGAAAGAATCATTAGGACTGTGACTGCCCAATTCCTGTTAACTGTACTCCATTTCCAAACCGAACTCCCTTATATACAATCATAGAAATCTCATCTCAAACCATTCACATACTTCAACATTCTAGTTAAATCTGAATTATCAAAACCTTTTCATTCTGGTACACAGACCTTTAGCAATTACATGACAAAAATTAAGAACATCAGGTAAAATCACGATCTTAACATAAATAAAGAAACAAGAAGTACAGAGGACACTGGCATGGAAAACCTCCAACAGATCAAAGGAACAGAGAAAAACTGTCTCAAAGTCTGATTTTGCACGACTGCGAATTAATTCCATGGGATCAGCATAAAACTAAATGAATTGAGAGCAGGATCCTGTCGAGCATGCAGGAAGAGATGTGTGATTTATTCCACAGTACAGCGAAGCAAGGTGTCAGTCTCGTAATTTTTTACACATAAAGCAAAATAAAGAGAAAATAAAAGATGCATTTTGCAATACAAAAGTTTTCCACCTTCAGGGGTCTACTGGCTAACAGATCCTATTGCATTTGCAGCTACAAGAATCACCTAGCTATCATACGCTACTAAATATAAAGTCTCTCTCTCTCTGGATGTTACTGCCTGCTTATTAATCTGTGATTTTATCTAAGCTGATCTGTAGGAGGTGCTCCTATGTCACACCTTCTCCCAGACCTTGCCTGACAAGCGCTTTTTCGGTCACACAGTCAGACTTTTCCTCCACTCTGCAGATTGTGAGGACTTTGCCAGCTCAGCTTGGAGACTCACCCTGTACCTAGCCAGATACAAAAATTTTGAGACCTTGATGTAGTTTAAAGTCACATATCCCTGCCACGCAACACTGCAACCACCAGAGCTGAGAAGACTGCAGGCTCTAAATCCAGTTGCTTACTCTGACAAGCAAGATCACACTGTGTTGGGGATCTAGACAGTTCAACTGCTCCAACAATATCAATTGCCAGAATCTTTTTGGAAAAAGCATTTAAGTAACTTCATGTCCCACCTATGTTGGTCAGCTCTTACAGCAGTAGCCATTAAAAAAAAAAAAAACAACACATTTAAAATTGCTTTCTTAATGCTATGGCCAATTATGGCAAGTTGTGACACTGTTTCTCCCTGCTAAAGGACTGCCTGGCCCCTCTCATTAGCAGCATCCAGAGCAGCTTTATACAACACCAGAGCAGTCACACTGTGGCTCAGCCACCCTCCACACCTCTCACTGCTTTGACTCCTAGCCTCCACCACATTCAGAGTCCCAGGCAAGTAAGGACATCACGAAGTACTTACTGAGCTCATTAAAGGATGGCAAAGCAGGAACTGTAACAGGATGCAAACCCTTTTCTGTCTCATTTCTAGCTGGAAGCTCATTCAGGTTGGGAATAAACAAGAGCTGCTCCTGCCTGCTGGATTAATAGTGCCATCTGTGAAACAAGGACCCCAGAATAGACCCGGGTGATAGCAGATTTTGGTGTGCTAACAAACAGAATCTACTGCAACATCGCTAATGCCTAGCAATCTTCTGTGCACAGCCAGAGAAAAGGAAAGTACAGATTTGCATGGAGACAGACTGGTCATTTCACCAAAGACCTTGGACCTAAAAGACAGCACAGAGTCAAAAGTTTTTGCACAGCCTTTGGAAAAACTGCTATCCAGACTCTTATCTGTCCTCTGATGGAAGTAAGTTAGTTAACACAACTGTACAAGCCTTATTTACAATTGTACTAATACAGAAAAGGCTAATCCCTTGGTTTAGACCACAGAGAATGATGAGATATCTTGGATGAAAACAAGTCAAGAGACATAAAACTAAAAAACACGAAAATGCTGCCAAAACACAGAAAGTACAGATTTTTGTGAGCATGAAGAAAGTGTTCTATGCACAGAAGCAGGGGTGATTTTCTGTTATCTATCCTCTTATTAAATAAGGACATATACTGACAGCTTGAAAATTCTGTCTTACAAAGCCTTTCTTTTCTGCCCAAGAAACAGCCACAGACCCAGGGGAAGACTAAATTCTAATAATTGATTTCTGGGGGGAAGGTGCTGAATTTATGTTATTTAGCTCTTGGAAACACGGGACAGAAATCTTCCAGAGAATGTAGACCTGTTGGCTAAATTTTTCCAACCATGACTTGGCATGGAAAATTAATCCTGAGATCAAAGACTACATCTTTTTGTATGAGAATCATAGTGATCGTGAAACATTTGTGGAGGAAGTTAACTATGCCTTCCTGGACCATGAAAGAATATCCAACAGGACATTCCTACGTCTCTGATGAAAGTACTGTGAAAAAGCTAATAATAGAAAGACACTGCATCCCTTATAGCTAAAGACAAATAAATCAGAGGAACAAAGAACTGTAAGTAGGAATGTCCCAAATAAACAAAACGCTATCGCTTGCATCACAACTTCTGGAAAAAGAAGTTGGGTTACACACAGTGTTGTGAAACTCAGATGTGCCAATTTCGATTCTACTCACATAAAATGTATTTAGAAAGACAAATTTCTTCACTGTCATCACTGCACTATGAATTCCCTACAATGATATCCTGCTTGCTATTGAATTGAAACAGAGTGATTTGAAGCCTTTGCAGCAAATCTTTCATTATCAATTTTCATGTAATTCCCCCTACTGGGAGCTGGAGCACTATTTTGTTTAATTATTTCAGGCATTTTATCTCATGTAGTGTGAACTCCTATAAAGAAAGGAGAATTAGAATCACCTCTGCACTTTGTTTTCTGTCATTTAGGACCTTGGAGTTTATTGTGATGTGTGTGTGCCTGACTTCTTTAGAAAAAAATACATTAAATTTTTCTTAATTCATTTGCTCCCTTCTTTCATGAGTTGAAAAGAAATCTGGCTGTGTGATCTAAATTCTATGAGTTGCTTTTTGCTGATGACAAAAAGTATTTCATCTGCCAGGTCATTTATTGCCTCTAAATTTGCATAATTTATCACTTATGCAAACTAATGCCTAGTGTTTGATACCTGCAAATTCTTCTGATTTCAGGAGGAAACTAAACCAAGAAGATGAATCTCAGTTTCATTTATAAAATGATATTTTTACTGCTTGATCCTTGTGAAGATAACCTTGTAAGTGTAGATTGACATAAGCTACTTACTAGGATTAAACAAGTTAAAGCAAGCAAGTTTCATTTCTGCATTAAAAGGCTCAGAGTAGTGGTGAGGTCACATGCAAGAGCAAGTCTAGCACACAGTAAAAAGTAAATGTTCTTCTTATACATTCAATCCCATATTTTTATATTTATCTTGCCCAAGATATCAGCAAAAATTTTCAGCAATGACTGCACCAAGAACAAGGGTTCCTTAAAAAAGTAACGGGTAGAAAGTATCGGCTTCTCGATAGCTGCTGTTTCTTACATTCACCTTAGTGAAACTTCAGCCTTAAGCAATAATGTGACTCATTCTTGCAAATGAACAAAAAATGAACTTTTCCTATGCCTTTTTAAAGTCCTTTAAAGATAATTACAATTTTAGGATGTTAAACAGAAATAATCCCATTCCACACACTTAATGAACAAGGTGTCAGGATCTCCTGCAGAAAAAGGTTTGATTCAGGACTCTTAATCTGGTTCCAGTCCGGTCTTCAGTCTGATATTCTCAGAAGAAGGACCATTTGATTGTGGATTTTTTTTTTCCTCAACACTTTCTGAATCAGTCTTGCTCGCCTTTTTTTTTTTTCCTTTTGATAACGTCTATACCACTAACATATTCACTGTCTTGTCTTACATTTTTCTTTAAAACTGCTAGTTTTCCTGCAAGGTCTGTCAATGACCTCTGGACTAAAAGTTACATATGATCTTTGCTGTGGTCAGAAATACCTGACAGAACTCTTAATACCAGAGTGGAAAATGCCATGCAGAAGACAAGAAACATCTGGAGGAAAAGCCTATAGAAATATCCAAATGACAGACAGCTGTCAGTGTTAAAGAAAAACAATGCAGCCTGTCAACTAGAGAGCCCTGGACGCTGAGGAATCATCAGGTTGTGCATAGTTTTCATAAGTAACTCTTCATTACACCTTTTCAAGTAACTCCACAGATGTTTTCAGGGCTATAGCTACAGTAGCTCCAATGAGAAATGTAGTCATATGGCAAAACTCCCATCAGCAATGATTTTGGACCATGGATGACAGTATAAAGACAGACTTAATGTCAGCTTAATGGTCAAGGAGACTTGGTCTAATATGAAAAGATCCAACATCACAAGGCAAAACAAAAAACATGGCTAGAAAACCTTTGATACCAAAAGGGATGGGAACCTGGCAGTTTAGGGGATAGAGGCAATGTAACTTAATCCCTGGGAAGGCCATAGCAAACTAGGGAAGATTTATCTTTGAATAGATTCGTGCCTGCTTGTGAGGGTCTGGTTTTCTGAATTCAAATGCAGCTGAACAGACTTTGTAGCCCGATGCTCCTACAGGAGAACTAACTCCTGTGCTGTGCCTGCTCTAGGTGAGAACTCCTCTTTATTGTCAATGTCACCCAAGCCCACAGTTTTTAAATAAATATGGTTTCAGTCAACATGTACTACATACAATCCATTTGCTTTTTGGTTAGCTACAGCATGAATGCAGATGGGGCAAAAATCCTTGGGAAGGGACCGAGTGGATTGGAACATGATAGTTTTATAGAGTAATTGGCTCCCCTTGAGAATTTCTTGCACTTTTCTGTCTTCTACAGTATTTTTGTAAGGGTAGGATGGCACTCATGCAGACCCTTAAAGATCAATGGCACTAAATCAGGCAACTCACCGAGTGGCTCATGCAAGTAAGAGTTTTTGGGACTGAGCTCATAATTTCTAAGAGCAAATACATTAGGATTTTATAAGCTCAAAAAGGCTTGTGAGAGTAATAATCTGTAAAGCCTATTAGGCTATTAAGGTAACCAAATAAAGCATCTGCATTTTGATCTGTCTCCAATCTAAGTGCTCAGCACAAAGCTATCTTAGTGATATAAAGAAGCCTGAAGAAATCATTCTCCATAAGACAATTTTCTGTTTCAGCTTCTGTTAGAAAAGAATACAAATCCCAGAAACTTCTTCCACTTTTACAACATCTTATATCAGTGTTATGTTTTCAATATTTGAAAGTGTCTTCTCTGTTAAAAGGACTTTTCATTCCTTAAGACAAAGGATAAAATACACTGGTTCCTCTAGCCTCTTTATACTTTTACATGTTTGCACTGTTTCACCTGCTGCAAGATCCATCAGCCACACTACTCCCACGGCCATCTCTGCTCCACTTCCTACTTGTTACTACTGCTCCACTCTATTGGCTGGATGTTCTCCACAAGCATTTGTTTCTTTTTCACTCTTTACACTTCCATTTAGAATCTGCTTAAAGACAAATTTCTGTGCTGATCATAACAGGCAAGTTCATGACCTAACAAAACTAAATTAAATGGAACTTTTTAGATAATATTCTTTGGAGGTTGCCATTTTGCATCCTAACTATTTTGTTTTTAACTCAGTGAAGTGGTAAGGTCCTTAGAATTTATATTCTTTGGGTACATCAATAGGGCCAAACACACAACTATAGCTAGCTTGCAATATATTTCTTAAAAATTTTTTATTGAGTGTCATGTGCTAACATCACAAGCAATAATACTAGCTTTTCTGCCATATGCAAATAAGGGCACATTTATTACCCTCAGCAGCAGTCTGTTTAATTTATGTTGTAAACCAAGTTTTCATCCTTGAGAATAAAAATGGTTTACAGTCTTGGTTTTATAATTGTGAAATTGTATTCTCAGACATGAGATTTCATACATGTATCTTGCAATAATCACAACCAAATGACAGGAAAAATGGTAATGCATTCATCGTACTCTGCAACAGCATTCACCAATTCATCCAATATTAGTTGCATAAATATGTTTGGCATTTCTCATCTCCAAAACTTCACTATTTCAGAGTCACAGAAATGCCAGTCTTCTGTCTTTCCAGTAAATGTGGTTGACTGAAGCCATTCAATAAGATAATGTACTGTTTCTCTTTTAATTACAAAGGCCCCATTTGGGCAAACTATTTCTTTACATTTTCTTTAATTTTAACTTTCCTTCCTTTTCCAGGCCTGGAAAATTTTACTTCCAAGACTATGTGCAATTATAATCCAAAATTAAAGACTAAAACGGCTTTACAGATAAGCCAACCAAACAATACTGATTATGGTAGGAAATAAAAAGATGAATCTGTTTCCATGGTAAAATGTAACTACTATATTAGACACGGGCACTGCAGCAATAAACAGAACCTGCAGTGAAGACATCTTCTGCCTGAGTCCAACAACAGGCCAGAACTGATCATCTTAAGTAATGATGATTTTATTGTTTTTCCCCTTTACTTTTTTCATGCCAGGTGATATTTGATTACCACACACCTAGTCAAATGAAGATATGTGTGAGAAAGCCTTGGATGACAAAAACTGGTGGTTCAGAAAGTTTATTTGGAGAATGAATTAAGAGGACATAGAAATATTCCCTTCATTATGTTTATCACTTTTGCTCTCACCAAACAGTGCTTACTATCTGAATGACTGAACACTATTCAGAAGGAGTGGGCATGGTGAGCTTGGATTTCTAAAGAATATATTATAAGCACTTGTTAAGGGTACAATTAGATGATTTTTACATTTTTCTCCACTATACTCAGATACAGGTACTCTAGGTCTAGTCTCATGACACAAAATTAATATAAATATTTTTACACTGTAAGCTAAAATAAAGTACCTTTATCCCAACACCAAGCCTTTGCTTTGTTCAGTTAGATGCCTTGGAGGAGGAAAGATTAAAACATTGAAATTTCAGTAATTTCATTTATTCTAAGCCTCATGTAAATAACTGTAATGATTGCGTAGTTATTTTACAAAGCATTTTTCAAAAAGTGGACTGAAAACCACTAGGCCTGGTCCTGAAGTGTTAAAAACAAACTTCTACTAATTTTAATTCCTGTAGTTCTCACCGTCCATCAAAGTAAATTACTTTATTTACCACTGAAATATCTCTGGCTGAAAGGCAGCTACAGTTCACTGTAAAACAACATAATAATTTGAGACAGGAAGAGGCCAAGAAACTGCTTGGGAAAACTGGGTGATAGGTGCTATTTGGTCTATATTAAACATTTATTGAACAGCATAATATTTTTCTTCATCTTTATTTACACTGCCGCACACTGTTGTAGTACATTGCCACATGGCTGCTGTGTTCCACCTGCATTTAGCACATCTGTTATGTCAAGTGGCTTGTGAAGTACTCTACACCTATTTTATACTATTCCTTATTCAGAATCTTTTTCTGGATAACATGTAACAGCAGCTGCTCCTTCCAATGTTTTAGTACTAAAAGACTTTTTATATAAATTCCAGAAAGGCTAATCTAAACCTCAACAGAGGCTCAACACTTCCACGCTGTGATTAGAGAGGTTTCTTTCCTTGCTGTGTACTGCTTCTTGTAGCTACCCTGGTACAGGTACACATGACTGAAGGCAGGAGTCTCATCATTCCTGGGGACTTCTCTTTGTTGTCTCCTGTCCTATATCTTCATACGATGAATGCTTATATAAAACAGCAGATTAGATTTACATATGAGAAATCTCACTTAGGCACTGGTACTGCAGTTGACTGCAAACCACTGAAGTGAGAACAATGGCAGTCCTCAGTGGACTACCTTGGGATTTGGGGCAAACACTGATCTGCTGTTTCTCCCACACAGATAATAAGCACTGAAAGGGAATAGCAGGGTTAGTGGGGAAGACTGCAAACTGTCCCTACAGTCCCTTGAAGGATCCACAGAAACACTGATAAAATTTCACTTCCATCTGTATCTGGAATTTGCTGTGTCCGACAAGTTAGATAAGTAAGTTCTAAGTAATTTTGCATAAATATCTTTGCTTCAAATGGAATTAAATTAGTGGTGGACATAAGTCACATTTAAATATAAGATCATTGGGCTATCCAAATCACTCTTACCAGAGATGCTTTACAGTCAGCTTAGATCAGCTGTGCTATCCCCTATGCAAACAGAAAGGATAAGCAGGATCTGGCATTTGATCAGACAAATTTGTGACATCTCATTCCTCCCTGTGAGCTGTTGGGACACAGCTGGGACAGAACTTTCCCTGGAAGGAGAGAGGGTACAAGACCTTGCTTGCATTTCTTCTATAATAAGCACTTTATTCATCCTTGGACACTTCCTGCTTGCACTAATACAGCTCTCTGGGTACTCCAGCATTTTTTCTCTTAAAAGCCTCAGAACTCTTTCACATACTTTTTAAAGAGGAAAAGCTATTCCCACACAAAGTGTGAGAATATCAATTTCTTACAGCCTTATGGATCTAGGTTTCTGCTCTGCTGGAATACAGGGGAGCATAATCCTAGCTCCATAATAAGAAAGGTCTTTTCCCCTCAACACATCCACATTTTTATTTAAACAATGTGAATTTCAAAGTTCAATTAAATGTCAGAAAAACTGGGCACCAGGGAAACTCCATTCACTTCTGTAAAGCAGCTTCAGATTTCCCATGTGATAGTTACAGAATTTGGCTCACTACACTACATCTTATTAACATATTCTTTAAAGAGGGTGTACTTACCTGCATAATCTATGTATTTTGGTCAGAGCTGCTTCCAAGTGAAGGCTGAGTCCTGGATTTATCACCTAGGGGAGTGCCCAGACAAAGCCCTAAGGAGGCTGCAGGGAGTACAGCAAGTAACACTTCATACCAGTGCTTTATAGGATAAAATAGCTCTAATAGATTTGACACAGTATTTGAAAGTTTTAGCATTTGCTCCGTTTTTGACAGGTGTCTCATGCATTATAAGGAAGAGCTAGAAAGAAATAGGAGTCCTAACAAAGAAGGTGTCAACTTCTTGAGCTAGATTTAAGTCCAGTTTTCCTGTTCCCAGACAGGAAACAGAATTGGATTCTGTATACTGTTGCTGAATTCTTGGTTTAAATGCTGGTACAGACCCACATGACACCAACTAGTGCTGCTGAATCCCATACATCCTACCACTTTTAACCTCAATGACCAAAGGCAGCAACAGAACTCCTACAAGGCTGAGGGCAGAAAATGATCCTACAAGCTACTGAAAGCTCCCATGTTTCAGTTTGGAAGTAGCTAAGCAGACACCTATGTAGAATTTGTATATGAGGTTATTTAATTCTTTAGACAAAAAAAGGCAAAATATTATTGATCCAATGATGAGCATTACTATGTGAGCAATGTTTATATTCCTGTAAGGCAGGAGCTGATCTAAACTCTTATTTGCCAATAAATGGCAAGTTTAAAAATGTTTTCAAGCCACTGGTTCTAGTCCTGCTAGGATAATGGTGACCTAAAGTAGAAAGATCTCCACTTTATTGAGAGCTTTATTGGTTATTAAGACAGGTAAGACTTGGATGACCTTGCAGTTCTGGCAAAGGTGGAGGAGGAAAGAGTACAGAGATGCTTACAAACGTTTCTTGTGATATATCTAGCAAAAGATGGCAAAACATTAGGATTCAGGTAATACTGGTAATCTGAGTTGACGCTAAGAACAAATTCACTTTCTGCCTGCAACTGGCATATTCCTTTCGCCCTGTGCAGGCTGTGCAGCCATGCAGAATGCTTGTATTTCTTCAGATGCTGAAAACTGCAGGGTCTATTCTGAAACAGAAAATCTGATTAAATATATCTTTGATCCCACTAAAATGTGTGCTTAGGAACCTGTGTGACGGAGGTCCTCAGTGAATACTGTGGCTTTTTGATTAGCTACAGAAAACGTGAAAAGAGCAAGAGCAACCTGCCAAGACATAAATTTATCTTTCCCATGATGATCTCCCTTCTAGAGAGGGCTGCACCATTGCTGTACATTTAGGACAAACTACAAAGTTTTAAATTCCTACAAATAACCACTACTTACACCAAATAGTCAAAAGATTAGGAAGTATTCTTGGTTCCTCCTTCATGTACTGTATTGCTGTTTGTTTCCCCATCTGCAAAATTAAGATATTTATATGGACTTTTTGTGAAGTGCTTTGCCAGTCACACATGGAAAATTCAATGAATGAGCTAAATATTTGGTACAATTGTCCAGTACCTTCACTATTCCCTTGTCAGTTGATATTTCTATTTCCATCTGCTTCTAGTTAAATCCCATGCATCTTGGGCAAAGTTTTTTCATCAGTGATGAAAACAAACATTTGAAGAGCTACTCTCTCTGGCTGATGTTCAGAATGCTTTTTATTGTTGAATTGCATATATAAATTCAAAAAAGAGATTCAAAATACATCTTAGTCTAACTCTAATTCCTACATAACAGAATTTTGATTTTATGAAATTTACAAAACAAAATAGCCTTTCAACACTGTACTGAAAGTCTGCCTAGGACTAAGCATGTACTAACGTGTTAACCTAAGCAGGGACCAAATCAGTGTAAGCGGAATCATCAGCAGAGTGGTGAAAGAAATGTGTAAAACTTTCCTTTTGTATTTTCTAGGGTTCTGCAGCTACGGCCAATAAACTTTCCAGTTAATTCTCTAAGAGGCAGGATTCTGAAAAGAGCAAAAGAGAAGCCCTCTGATGAGCTGGATCAGGTCGACCTGAAAACTGTTTTCTGGTGTACTTTGTTCCACTGATCTAGATGGGTGCTTGTGTCAGCAAGGCTCTGTCTTGCCTGGCCACCCAGGCCAGGCACTTTAGCTGTTTACGAGAGCCCTTAGCTCCTACACTTTCTTATTCAGTCCTTGGTCAGAACACTGTTATTTGGATAATGGCAAAACCTATCAAGAAATGAGCAACCCTTTCCAGTCAAAATGAAGATGTGAACTTGTTTTCTCTGGAAACAACAGTAAAATATCTACTGGTTGCAACAGGGACACACCCCTAGAGTTGATATTGCTCTGTACCCTTTTGAGAATCCTACAGAAGACCAGGAGCCTGTCCTTTGGGTGTGCACTTGCTGGTGCTGCTTCTGAAGTCTTGGAATGAAACAAGAATAAATTCCAAATTAATTGTTGCTGACAAACTACAAGGAGTTCTGACATTCAACAGCCTAAGAGGGCCAACATAGCATTTTTGAAGTTTGTAAATCTCAGATTTAGTAGAAGTCACATATCAATTTCCTTTAGGAGTCTTGGTCTTTGTTGCTTATGCAGTTAATGATCATCAGGGAAATTAAGCCACAGCAAATATCCTGGTTCAACTTAGCTACCACAGTTTTCACTGTGGCAATCATTGAAACTGTGTGATGTCGTCAGAGTTCTAAAAACGCACTGCTTTAAGGTACCCCTAGTCATTACAAAAACAGCATTATCAACACATGAGCAGTTCTTGTACAGACCTAACTTTTCACAGAGGCTGCAGGCATTATGATGTATGAAGGAGGGATGTTGACATTGCATTAACCTTGGCATGGATAGCTTAAATTTTCTTAGTTGTTGTACACATTAGGCCAGGCTGTTAAAATAGCAGGTTCTATCAATCTCAGTACAAGATCTGTTCTGCTTTAGTTAAATCTTTCTCCTAGATCTGATGTTGCTGTACCAGTATCTTTTATGTTTACTGTTCAATGACTAAAATGCATGTGCATTATAATAGCTGTTTCTTACTCTGCAAAAAATGGCTATACTTACAGGTGCACACATAGTGCATCTTCCAATTGTTCGAGTGGTTCTTCGCTTTATTTATTGATTTCAAGTCAAGGAGGCTCTAAGTATGGTGCAAGGGAAAATGAAGCCTTAATGTACACAGTCCATGAATTTTCTTTTTTCTATCAAACCTACAGAGAAAGATTTGTTCGAAAGAGTAATTTTCTTGTCATTTTTACATAGCCTTCCCATCCACTGTTTTTATTCTTGATTCCAGTCCCACTTGGTTGAATTTTAATTGATGCAATGTCTTCCATTGCAACAATTTTAGGGGAATGGAGGGTTGTTTATTTTTATTTTTGTTTCTGTACATATTTTCTGCATTCTCCAGAAATAGTGTAAGGGAGGCTGGTTTTCAGCTTTTTTCACCTGTCTTTTATAACCTTGTGATTTGTTGGACTTCACAAAGAATGTTGAGGCTTAAATAGTGCATTTGGCAGTATCAGTCATTTGACTGAAGAGTTCTTTGTACTAATGAGGCACTGGAAATCAGTCCATGTCCTTCTCTGCATGTCATAATATGGCTCTTACTGTGCAGATAAGGCAGCCAGGTTGACAACACTGACTGCAGTCTGTTCTTGTTTGATGAAAACAGTGCAGATGTTCCCCATCAGATATGAAAAGGTCAAAGAAAGTGACTAAATGTTGCCTTAAAAGAGACATACTCAGGCATTAGTATTTTTCACTTGGTTTGTGACTTAATGAAAAAGGGAGCAAATGAGTGAACAGGTCAGTTCAGCTTTTTTTAACCATTTGTAAAGCTTTCAAAGCATTTTGTAGGACCTAATTTACAACCTTACAGAAAGTACATGTTGGTTAAGAAATTCACATCAGCAACAACAGCCTATGAGAAGACAATGGGAAAAAATCTATGATTCTGTGCATGCCATCTGCCCTTAGACAATTACTGGGGCAGAAAGCTGCAAATCAAGGTATATTGTCCCTATCTCCCTCCTTAAGCATTTTTACGCCCTTCAGTACTGATGAAGCCAAACCTGATGGCTGATCAAATCTGTAAACTCAGTATTCTTGTTTTATCAAAGCATTGTTCAAATTTAACAGAATGATAATGGAATTCTTTAGCATGATTTCTAATGAGTTTTTGGTCCATGGATGAACTTCATTGCTTCCATCAGCTTGCTGTTAAAACAAGGATATCCATTTGCTTTCAGAAGTCACCTACCGTAATTGAACAGTGAAAATCACCAAAATTACATTGCTAAGTAATACCTTGCATATTTTGAATAGGTTTGTACAATTATCTCCATATACAAAAAGGTGTTTTATAAAGAGACGATGATAATCCATCTTACCATGGTAGGTATTCATTACCTCCATTACATGGAACTGGTCAAAAACTAGCGGATCACAGTTCAGTAAGTAATAACATAACTGTTCCATAGTTTCTTCTATCAGCAAGGAGCTTATCGGTAAGAAATGATGGGATAAGAGAAAGGTCATATTCTGTCACAGGAGGATGATGAGCCATGTCCACATTTTCACTGTGGAAAAGCTAAATGCTAGGCTGTGTCAAGAAAAGTGTTTCCAGTAGACACTGGCAACACTTCAAAAAGGAACTGACAAAGGCTTAGCTGCAACATGGTGAACAGCTCTAGTCATATGCCAAGAGGAAATACGGGTTCTGACTAGGGGAGGTGCTGGGAAGGACACACAGGTGAACAGGAGACAAGAGCTTGATTTCTCTATATAGGAAAAAAGGCAAAATGGTAACACAAAGGCATTTTAAAAATTTATCAGTGAAACAAGGACAAAACAAAAGGATATAAACTGGCCACAGAAACAATGACTCTAGAAATGAGAAGGATTTCCATATATGGGAACGGTGAAATTCCAAGCACCAGTACTTCTATCTGCCTTTTTCTTGGGGCTTTGACAAGTGCATACAAAGGAAAGCATAACATAATTGCCTCTGACTGCAAGCAACAGGATACAGAAGTCCATCCCAGTCCTATGTTGTCAGGTTTTGTAATAAGTACTTGCAGATTATGTGCAAGGAACCAAATTCTCCTTCATTATAAAATGGAAACTGCTGATATTCATAGTAGCAAATTCAACACACATACATACACACCCCACCCCCCAAAATACTTCACTTTAGAATGAAGCAGAATTTGTTTTTTATTTATTTAGGCATTTCATTTTAATAAGCAAAACCTCCTATTTTTTCTGAATTGCCTTCTAGCAATGATTCTGATTCATTGGTGATTCATCACTTCAGCAGTTGCTGATAGACTTCTGCAGAGTCATAGTAGGATGGAATCTCATCATCTCTGTTCCCCACTTATAACATGGAAGTGGGGAAGAGGAGATTGACAAACTGGGGTAAATGGTTTCCCGGGAAGGAACTCTAGGCAAAAAGGATACTTTGGGAAGCTTTATAGTTATCTGCAAAAATCAATGTCAACTACAGACAGTGAGCAAATTTTTGCACCTCAGTGATATGTGTCACTTTGAGAAATCTGCTTATTTTCAGGATGGAAGAGCAAGAAGGCTCATATAATTGCTGTCTCTGGGTAAACTAAATGAAAATTTTGAAACAAACACCTCTGCCCTGAAGCAGGTTTTGCCTATAGTCAGAACTACTACAAGTGAACTAGAACTGCACATGAAGTGACAATCTGAGTTAATTCAAGTTTATATGCTATTTCATGGCTATATAAAATTCTTCTTCGTTCTACTAGTACCTGGATGGGATATCTTTTGCTTAAGCCATGGAACATAGCAACTAACTTCAAGGATTCAGCAGGGGACTATATTTACATCACTGCCTTTTAAATGCTCCCATTGTAGCAATTGTAAAAAGCCATCTTTACTGTGATATACTAGCACTTAAAATTGAGGACAGTATATATGTTGCTAGATGCAACAGCATTAATTCCCTTGGAAATCATGTGGTTGAGTAAGTCTAGTACATAAATCAGAACCTATGTCCATTAAAATATTTAGCCATATTAATAAAATATTACAAAATCACACCAAAAATTAAAAGAGAAATCTGATTTACTTAAAAAAAGTCTACTTTGGCAACATTGTACTGAATTATTTTGTTCACATAATAAACCCACTTAGCACACTTTGTGAAATAATCCCACATGGCAGAACTGAAAATTATATGACAGGAAGTCTGAATAAATATTACTCTAATGCTTCCATTTAAAGCCAGACTATTTAAATTGGATTTTATAAAGGAATTTAGTTCCTGTAATGCTTAATAAGAAAGCTGCTATTAATTTGGATGCGAAATGACCATAGTGATATGGTATGAAATAATGACCTTCAAATGCAAATAAAAAAAAAAACATTTTACTAAAACAACAGGAGAGGATACTGCCTTGAATACCCGTATTTGAACATGAGAATATTTAGGTAACCCTTCTAGGAGTTGGAAGTCTGACATAGCAGCCCCTTGCTCCCCCCCTGGCATAACACACATGCACGTGCACTGACGCATGTGTGCACACTGCTGCCCATGGTTTTGAAAAGAGATCTCAAAGCCAGAAAAATGAATCCATAAAACCCCATTTAGTTCTAATGAGTTAATTTTACCTAATTCTATGAAATATCCTTCAAAACCAGTAATGCTAAAGTATGCAAGGACATCCTTATGGTTAACTAAACATAAAGTGCTTAGATTTAAGTCAGTGACACTGAGAAAATGTACCTTAAAACAGCACTAAAAGATAAGAGATGTCATCATTTCTGTAACTCTCCCTTCATTAAAAAAAAATCCACTACCATCCCCCAACCTGGATTTCCTATTTCAAAGCAAGCATTCAATACACCATCCTGAGTCATACCACTGGCGTCTGGCAAGCGTCAAGCTGTGGAAACCAGATGACATTTTAAACTTCAAACATAGCTCGGGTTCCTTAAGTAGTCTGGGTGGCTAAAGACACCTTAAACCCATTGTACCTTGGCATTCTGCCTTGCATAGCAGATTATCCTAAAGTCCTCCAGAGCCATTTATGCAGTCTAATCCAAGGGTGCTCATGATTTAAGATGCAGACAGTCCAGGAAACTGACCTAGAAACCTTCCCATCTCCCAAAAACCCCTCATTCAATTTCCCCTCAAACTTCTGCTAAGGCAGAGGTTTAAACCTTTAGAAGTGACATCTATGAAAGTTCAAGCAGATGTAGCTTTGGGAAGGACTGCACATGTGATATCAAATTGCAGAAGAGAATATACCTTCCTCCACTGGTCGAATGTTCTTGTCTCCTGTTTTCCCTGGTCCTCTTCTTCAGAGGCTGTTCTCTTAGGTCTCATCTCTCAAACAAAAAAAATTAAGGGTGAAGTTCTGTCAGGAAAGACTTTAACTAGGACTAAAATTTTCCCTTTTTTTCCTCTTCCTCCTCCCCTGCTCCAGAAGGGAGAAAAAGTTCAACCCCATAGCTCAGAGATTAAATGTTGCAAGGCTTCACTGTGTAGCAGTATCTACCCCTTTTCTTCCAGGTTTGGGTTATTTATTTTTTTTTTTGAAGGAGTTTGCTTGCTAGTGAAAAAGCTTTTTTGATGATGGAATATACGCATTTGTTCATAGCATTCTGATGGAGTTATTTCAATGCATAATTCATTTCTTTTTAATCTTTGACTGAAAATGACTTAAAACAAGAATAGCAGCTAAATCTCTGCTTAAAATTTGCATATATAGTCTTGGGGAAAAAAGCATAGCCAATTTACTTCTTTCACTACTTCTGCCTCTACATTCTTCTGCCAGCAATAGCATTGGAATGTGATAATGTGACATGGTGCTATGATGACTTTTTGGCTAAGCCAGAGACATGGACTTCAAGAAAATTGTGACCTCCACTTTCTTCTTTCAAAATGCCAAAACCCCATGTATCAAAGCTATTATAGAGATGGAAAAAAAACTAGAATAGCTTGTAGCAGTGAATAGTCCTGTCTCTAGAGCAAGGGGAAGGAAGGAATTAAATCCCCAAGGCAGAAATCATGGCCCATAAATGTTTCTTTATGAAGATAATGGTTTAGAATGTCTATTATTCTTTTTCAAGGACTGGAGAAGGAGATCCTAATTTTATATTTCATTACTTTTACAACGGGCTTCAGGTATAACTACATTAGCCATTGTGCAATGGCTTTCTGATCACGCCTGCTCTGCTCCTTTCCTCGAGGACCTTCCATGGGATCAGGCAAGGAGACATTTTGCTGACTCAATCCTATCTGTAGCGACTTCCTAATACTGTTATTCCACAGAAACTACTAGAATGTTGCATCACTGGAACAAATTGTTCATTAGTGTTATTTCACAAAAGGGATATAAAATGCACTAATGAAAATTGTTGCATATTGATAAATCTCAATGTAAGAAAGCACAAATTGAGTTAAAATATGATAATTTCCAAGCACTACCTGACACTGCACAGACCCAGCATAGTCACATAGGAAATAATTTCCACTCCTGTGGTCGTAACATGAATGGCATCAATATTTTGCTGCAAAGCCTAAGGCTTCAAGTAATCCTCAGCATGAACGCCTAGGTGCTAAAAAGATATGGAAAGTGAGCAGAAAGGGGAGAGACCCTTTCATGTGGATACTCAAAAATTATTTCAGGTGTTTGCAAAAATGGCATTTCACATTTCTAGAAGAAAAAGTGAACCAGCGCATCAGCAGAGCTGTTAACAGGGAGCTCTGTAGTGAATGACAACAGCTCACTACATCCACCAGGTGCCCTGTGGTGCCACAGAGAGCACTGGTACAAGGGGCTACATGCTGCTAGGCGATCCTGTCCCTGTGGGATGGTATCACTTCATTTGCCAAGTGGACCTCTGCAGCTGCAGAGAATTATTTGTTTGATAGTACTAATATGTAAGCTAAAAGCATGGACTCAGAGGAATAAAGCACTTCAAAATGTACTTTGCTCACTTCACAATTGCAGCAGAATGTTAATTATTTACGATAACATCTCAGAATGCACAAACTGTATGCAACAGACATTGTAAAAAATAATGGCTTAGGAATTCTGGCTACAGCAACCTGCTGTTAAGTCTCTCCTAAGAAGAGGGGAGACACTGCCAATTTTTGTGTGGATTAGCAATATGTGGATTATTGTGGGTCTGCTGTATTGTCATTTTTAAGTCATCAATTTTAATTATTTTTAAATTAATCCCCTTGGTAAACAGGTCCTAAAGAACACTTAATTTAAAAAAAATCATTAATTCATCTTCAAAAATTAAATAGCTTACACAATTTGAGCTGCTGACTCATTTAGAATCAGTTTTCCACAATATTAAAATATTTAATTAAGAATGTTTTTTATAAAAGAAGCCAAACCCTAATCAGCTCTATTGTAGCAGCCTATTGTCTAATTTAATAGAGTGTAATCTTATTAACAGAAGACTATTTTATGGCAAGTGTTTCAGTAGCAGGACCAAATTCATTACTTGCATAAATCTATTACAGACAATGAATATAAATTGGAAAATCACATGAAGCATTCTGTGTCTTATTATGGCAAAATGATTCTACCTTGAATACATCATTTTACTGCACACCTACAATATTTTGTACATAAAAAGTGAGTTTGCACACAGTAACATTAGATAACTGAAAACTTTTCACTTGCAATTTTGAGCTCATGAATTACAAGTGACGACTTAAAGGAAATAAAATCAACATCATAAAATTAGATAAATTATAACAATAAATGCAATACAAGCATAGCTTTTTTTCCCATCTTACAAAGAATTCTGCTTATACTTTGGACATACAGAAATTACTCATAAATACGTATACTGATAATTCTTTTTGGAATTTGGAAAATCCTCAGTTAAAAACATAGCCCACAAGTGAGCCAAGAACTTCTGGAGTTAAACATGTCATACTGTTCTTTTCTTGGAACAAGTATTAATTTAAACTATCCTGCACAGATCTAATTTGCCAGCAGCTGGGTAGCAGAAAATGCCATTGTGAGCTGAGGCCACACAGGATTTAACCATCCTGTTTGAAATTTAAGAGGAATCAAAAAAATTCTGTTTGTTTGGCTCTTCCTCTGCAGGCTTATCAGTCACCAAAAGTAATGTCATCCTCAGTAACCTCTGTTTCTACATTTTCCTTTACCATCATGTCAATAGTTCTTGCTTAGCAGGATGCTGTTTGCATAGCAAAGGAGCTGTATTCCAATATACACTGAGCAAAAACATAGTAGAGACTACATAGACTTGGGGGCAGCTCCAAGAAAAGATTTCAGGCCAGTGAATACATTTTAGGTACATGAACCCAGAACCAAATTCCTAAGTGAGGCCCACAGGCTTCCCATTCAGTACATCAAACAAATGCCTCAAAACGGGGTCCTGCTCATCCCAGGACCCTGAGCAGGGAACCTCCCAAGACAGACAGTAGGACATGGTGAGGCTAGTCACACAGACAGAGAGAGGTTTCGGTACCTCACCCCAGGTGGCAGGAAGGTGCACCTTTTTGCTTATGTGCCCCAGCTCATGGCTGGCTCCTGAATGTCGACACTTGCTCTGAGATAGCTGGGCAGGCATTGCTCCTGCCTGCTGGAAGGCCACTTCTATGGTTGCTGCCCACATTTCAGTGCAGAAGTGCCCACACTGTGGTGCAGCAAGCCTCCTTAGAGCTTACAGGCACCACACAACCACCACTGCTATTGCTGTTGAGGTCCCCAGGAAAAATATATGTGTAGCCCCTTGATGTTGTGTTCGTGTCACTGGTTTTCCCCCTCCTCTGCCTCTCCCTTGCTCAGAAACAGAGCAATCCAGGTCCATGAAAATAAAGAATTGAAAATTCACTGAAGTACTCTTCACAGAAATGCGTACGACATCTGTCATGCTGGAGCCCTCTCTAGCAAGCAGGGGAGTCCCGGCTGCAAGCCCAGAGTCACACTGCCCCATGCTTCATCCCTGGATCAGCAAATCAATGGCAGACCTTCCCCCAAAGAAGCAGAATTATGCCCCCCATCATTTGAGCCTACAGCCTGATGGTTAAAATACTCACCTGAGAGCCAAGAGAGACAGAACTGATCTCCCACAGGCCAAACTGAAGTTAGATCTCCAACTTGCTTGTTGCGGACACTGAATTTCAAGGGTGTTACAGAGCCATTTGGGCTGGAAGGGGCCTAGGGAGGTCTCTAGGTCAAGCCCATGACTGAAGTAAGCGCAACACTGAATTCAGCCCAGGTGCTTATGCTGCGTCCGGTCAGATCTCGAAAACCTCTGAGGTACTTCACTTTGTGAGAAGCCCAGTCCTCTTGTGTCTGTGTTGGCTAATCCATAAAAGTCTTTCATAAGGAAATGCCTCAGGCACTATGTCAGAAGATGGCTGAGTTTTTCTGCACTGTGTTTAGGCTGATGTACAAGCTAGCTGCTCAGCTATCGAACACTACCGACAGAGAAGAGTTACATACATGTGCAGATTCACAGTTCAGGAGCACTGGTGTTAGGTCCTTCCAAGATTAGCAAACATTTTCAAAATCATCAAAATTCTACACTTATGCGCCTAATCCCCATTTGATCGGATGTAGCCACTTCTACCCAAATAACTCTCCTAACAACAGACACTATAGTTCAGAAATGCACTCTTGGCTAACATCACTTACCTAAGAATGACCAAATGACACTAAAGTTTTCAGAAAAATCAACTTATGAATATAAAGGAATCAAAGTGCTGTTGTTGGCTTACCTAATGTCTAAAATCAGCACAGGACCCAAATGAGATGACAGATACTGTAATGCAGCAATGTAATAATTAAAAACTTAATTGTTTTTATTGGAGAGACTCAGTAGTTACTCAACAGTTGGTTGACTTTGTCAAAGAATCATCCTTGCCAATTAACAGTGCTACCAAATATATACTTTCATTTAAAAACCAAGTAACCACTCCTCATGGTGGCAAAAATTCCATTCTGAGTTAAACCTACACAATGCTGTCCTTTTTCAGATAGCAGGAACTCTGTCTGCGAACTGTGTAATCAAGTCACACTCAACAAAATGGGGCAGAGCATAGTTTATGTAACATTGCTGCCAAATGTGGTCCATGTAAGGTGAACAGTGGTGCCTAAAGTAGGAAAAAAGTAAAATGATACTACATCAAGTATATCTGCTTCCTGCTGGATGGCTAGAAGAAATGGTGTTTCTACAGAAAGACAGGGACATGTCTGTTAAACGACAGCTTTGCTTTGAATCACCAGGCCTCACTGACTTGCTCGGAATTGAACGTTCTGTGAAATGTGATTTTCTCTCCCTTCACAGTGCTGAACTGTTTCATTAACCAGCAGGTACCTGATAGATATGTGGATACCTGCTGCTTAATAAAACAATTCAGCTCTGAATTTCTAGCTGTCATGTAGATACTCAAAGTAATTACTAGGCTTTTTAAGCTTTTAATATGACAGAGGAAGCATTATCCTTGGTGGCTAGCGTCCTTAAAATTAATTACCCATTATTCACCATTGTTTCACAAATTTTTGCATAAAGTAAGATGATGCAGGGTCTGAGGACTGATTAAAACATCTGGGACTGGGCTGTGTACGCAGACTTTGAGCAACAGCACTGTGGAAGAACTACGCACCACTCAGTAAAACCTGTTGATCAAAAAAGTACCTCAGGAAAAGGTTCACTCCATTTCTTCCTTGCTCCAAAGGATGTATACAATACAATTTGTTTGGTTTGTTCCCATGGCAATTTGCAGACTGTTCACATGAGCTCAGAGGTTCCAGCTCCCTTGTCTAACTTCGCTTCTCTAAACACACAGCCTTAGTGACCTGCTTTTCAGAACAACTTCTGCAAACATTAACCATTCATGCTCCCACACATTACTTGGCATCCCAGGAAATCTTTTATTTTGTTAATATGTAAAGGAAGTCCTGCTTCATTTGTCACCTTGTTTACTAGAGAATGTGACTCTGAGGAAGTGCACAGGCTTGAGGCCCTGGCTGTTTATCTACTCTTGATTTCAGAATTCAAACATCTTTTCCATGGAAAACTGTTTTCTTGTACCAAGACAGGAGGATTCTCTATGGACCTTTAAAATAAAGTTGTCTTCACTGTTATATTTCTCTTCATTCTATGCCTGAGCCATCATACACAAGTCTTAATAGCCTCCTATAAGAACCTAAAAAGATTAAAGTCTAGGAGGGATTGTAATAGGGTCACAAATGGAAGGTTTTATAGTATTTCTTTGAATTTCTCTGTTTTCTTATCACCCTTCTGTATACAGGATGAAAGATCACTCTCCGCCTGTGAGGACAGAAAGATTATCTTCTACCCAGAGAACCATCAAATAGCCAGCTGGATTTATCAGAACCTTCTCCCCAGGTATTCTGAGTGCTCCCATGAAAGAAGAAATAAACACATGACCCAGCAATATTTTGGTCTTGTCCAAGAATGAATTTTCCCCAAACGTTTCCAGTCAGGTATCACATAGTCTTAGTTCACCATTGCCATCATCCGCTGCCCTTATCTTATAGCGAGACACAGAGACAAAATGCCAAAGCATCCTCAGATGCACACTTCTTTCAGTCACGCTTCTACAGCAAGAAGCCTGTTTACAGCAAGTAACTGAATGACTTTACACTGCCTATCAGCATGAAGCAACCTGCCTTTGGCTGTACAAGCTGCCAGAGTAGAAGGGACTGGACTTACAGCAAGTATGCCTAGTCACAAAGTGCTCTTGCTTCACAGTCCATATTATGACAGTGCGTGGTAGAATAGATATGTTTCTGCCGCTCTTGTTGAATAACAACCCCACACAGCCCTACTTAGTCCCAGAGTGCCTAGTTAATTGCGATTCAGTGAGGACTCGTACACAGATAAATCTCCTTGCAAGAAAAATGTAAATCTTACCACATTTGAACTAGAGAACTGCTTTAAAATTGCCCCTTTACTACTGAATGCAAAGAACACTGCAATGCCACAGCAGCTCCTGCAGATAACTGAAACCACTACAGTGCACTGAATTTTGGTGCGACAGAAATTAGCAAACCACAGCTTTCACTGCCCTCTGCACTGTGTCCTAGCAGTGAGTGTGCTGTGATTCCTATGGAAGTTTAAGCGTTGGTGTGTCTTAAGAGGATTTATTATAAATACTTCTATGTTTAGCACATGGACATAAAGCTATGAGTAAAAAACCTGAAATAAGTAAACTGTTGTGTGTGTCTATTTCAGTCAAGCCCACAGCAGCCACTGCCTGTTCCTGTCTATTCCTAAGCAACTTACTAAAAACTGCAATTAACCCTTTTGCTTGACAGCTGCCATTCATCCTGTTTAACTCTTCGGTAAAGTAGCTCTACTTTTATAAAGATTTAGGACATTTTTCTATCATCGGTGCATGGTAGACAGAAAACGGCAATGCTACAACGCCTGCCAGCTGATTTTTCTACTCCCTCTCCCTCCTCTTGATCATTTACAGTGCATTTGACAGTCACGCATTACAATTCAATTGTTTTAATCCTTAGTACTCCTCCTGATGTGGTGACGTGCTTTCTGCTGGAGAACGAAGGGGGTGGTAATTGAAATCCTTGTGACTCTGTGATTTGGATACTGAAGGTATTCACCAGCTTCCTGCAATAACTGAAATTCAGTCTGATTTAAGCCTTCATGCCAATGCCCTCCTAATACCTGCCACACATTAGGCAGAAAACCATGTTCTACCTATCCATCATGGTTGGTAGCTGAAGGCTCCCAGACAGAGGTCAAGCCCATATTAGTAACCTTGGTCAGTCTTCTAAGGACTGTTTGTGCTGCCATATGTGGAGTGTCTTGCTGTGGTAGGGAATAAAGCAGACCTCAAAAGGTGGGTTGCAGCACCCTACTGCACCTCACCTCATGTTCACAGCTCAGCTCTTTGTCTCTTTTAGAAACATCTTCACGTTTAGGGACTGTCAGACGTGGTCCAGTAATTGGAAGGAAAGTAGATGATGCTAGGTCTCTTTAATTAATTGAATGTTTTGGTTTAGCCACAATATCTAACAGAAAAAAAAATTAAATAGAAATGTTTTCTTGGCAAATTTTCTCTGAAATTAGCTGTAAAATTGACTGAAACCTCATTCTTTACAGTGAGTAAAGAATAAAAAAAAAAAATTGTTCAGGTGACTGAGATGGGGTGCATCTGTCTAAATACAGCAGTTTACCTCTGATTGAGTTCTACACTTTCCCCCTGCACGTAACAGGGGAAAAAGGCATTTCCTGGGTGCAATGCAGGAATTTTTGACTTAGATATCCACTGTAGATGCATCTATAAAGACAGATCACAGTAGTCATACTGGATGTGTCTTATGCCTGACAGATCTCACCTTGTTGTAAGTGCAAGCAAGCAGATATGACATTCTACACATTTTTATTGCCTTCCAAATTGAAAATTTACAATTTACAATTGAAAATGTTGCTGTAACTGTAGGCAAATATAAGGGTGTGGTTTTTTCATTCTAAGAGCAAAAATGTCAAACATCTGTGAGGTACACAGGATAAATGTGTTGAGGAAGAAACGGTAAAACAAAGGTGAAAATAAACTTACTTTCATTTAATGAGAAAAAAAATCAGTTGCTCTGTTACTAGTAATTTCAGAAAAAATCGGGGAGATGACTGAATTTTAGCGCTGTTGAGAGTTGCTGGGAAGTTGAAGTTCTTGATGAGATGTCACTGCTATGGTAAACAGATCCATTCAGTTAGTCCTAGTTAATGTTTCAGAGATTGCTCACACAGAAGGCGTTTGGCTTCCACTGCGACAAGTTAGTGTTACCAGCTCATAATGGCAATCTAAAGCAATTAAACCACTCATTTTGATCTTCTTTATGTTGTCCCTGAAAAAAAGTTCAGCAGAGATTGGTATATTTCTCTAGATGACTTTAGAGTAGGGAAAAATATTGCTTAAAGCAATTCCTAAAATGTAGTCACATCACTGTTTCATCTGTTTTCTGCTATAGCTGGCCAGGTACTAAGGTACATTTCTACAAGCAAAGTGTTAACTGTTTGCACTGGTGTGAGGGACTGTGCTGAACTGCTGACTCACATTGCTGCTGCCTCAATGTCCTGCTGTTGCAGGGGAGTACGCACAAGACGTCCCTGAAGAAACCACTACACCCGCGCCTGCCAAGCTGTGCTTGCCCGATAGGGTAATGAGTTCTGTGGAAATGGGTGGACTTTTCCGAAGAATTGTGCGGACTGGGACAATAAGAGGACTGCGTACTCCCCTCTCACAGGACGGAAGACCTGAACCTGGAAAACATCGGAGGGACTGTGACACCTGGATCTGAAGGAGAGACACCTGACTGGCAGCAGAGGAACCCGACCCTCTATCACCGGCATCGGAACCAACTCAGCGGGACATTGCTGGCTTCGTGGTGGTGGTAACTAGTCTTGCTACCTCTCTTCTGTTCTCTTGCTTAGGTCTGCCTCTTTTTCTCCTTCCTCCCTCTGTTCTATTGTAGTTATTGGTTGTTGTAGGGAATAAAAGTTGTAAGGTTGCACAGCATCTGACCTCGTTTGTGTCTTAATCTCACTCTCGGGATCAGGACAGAACCCCAGAGCTGAACACAGTACTCCAGGTGGGGTCTCACAAGAGCAGAGCAGAGCAGAGGGGCAGAATCATCTCCCTCAACCTGCTGGCCATGCTTCCTTTTATGCAGCCCAGGATACAATTGGTTTTCTGGGCTGCAAACACATGTTGCAAGATCATATCCAATATTTCATCCACCAATACCCACAAGTCCTTCTCTGCAGGGCTGCTCTCAATCCGTTCATCCCCCAGCCTGTATTGATACTGAAGATTGCCCTGGCCCAGGTGCAGGACCTTGCGCTTGGCCTTATTGGACTTCATGAGGTTTGCATGGGTCTACTCCTCAAGCCTGTCAAGATCCCTCTGGATGGCATCCCTTCCCTCAAGCATATCAACTGCACAACTCAGATTGGTGTCATCCACAAACTTGCTGAGGTTGCACTCAATCCCACTGTCTATGTCATTGATATAGATATTAAATAGTATTGGTCTCAGTACAGAACCTTGAGGGAGACAGAGGGATATACATTTTGGCTTCAAATTCACAATTTATCAACAAGAAACACACAAAATTACAGCCAGCTGTACAGCAATGTTGAAATAGGAGTTATTTAGGCGGGACATTTTGGAGCATCTGAACATGTGTGGACTTGAAGCCCTCCCCTCCCTTCACACGCACTGCTTCCCTTTGGGAGGAGGGACAAGCAAGTGCTCTGGAAGGAAGCTGTCATATACAGCAATCAATCCCTTGGACTGTTTAACAGGGAGATCAGCACTATGAAGGGCATAGCTTTGTAATATAAACAGCCTATATTTAAATTACTACCAAGGGGGTGGGGGTCAACTCCCTTTTCCTGATGGGGATCCCAACATAAAATTTTCTGTAGACTTGTTGGTGTGTGCATGTGTATAATGCAATGGACATTTCAGGGAACAGCATTATACAGGACAAGTGTAGCTTATTTGTTATCAAAGTAATACTAACAAAAGCAGAATAAAGTTATACTTGGAAAACAAACAAGATGACCATTATCTTGCCTAGGACCCTGTAGCTTTCTTTTACGCACTTCTTTTTGTGTTCAGCTGATGTTACCAAATGTAAGCTTGTGTGAGCAAGCAATGCATGACAACTCTCCATGTTTTAACTAATGCTTAAATATATCACAGTGTTAAAACTCTACTAAACCTCCATTGCATTACGCTAGGTGTGAAACAATCTTTTACTATCAAAATTTCTGAAGAAATATTGCTCCTATTCATCTTGCAATTAAAAAAAGCTTAAAATTTCCACTAAAAAAACCAACCACTTTCCCCTAAAAACAGACTTACTTCAGAACAATAGATTTGATGGTCAGAGGCTTGGAAAGTAGAATACTGCTTTGCCTAAATCAGAAGTTACACATAACTTCACAGCTTCCCTAACTCCCACAAGTCATGCTCTTATCATGACTGCCAAGATCATTCACCATTTTGGGAAGGTAAGGAACAACTATTTTCCATTCTGATGAATAAATCTTGCCTATGTTTCAGAAACCCCACAGGACCCGCTTGGTTGGGGTTTTTTTCTGAAACATTTATTCTTCCCTGACACCATTTGAAGAACTCTTCCTAATCTCATTAATTACTTCCAACACATATACAAATCCACAATTTTCAGTAAATACTGCCAGGGTACATGTTTATATTATTTTTCTAAATCAGTTCATGTATTCATGTGTATAGGGAAACATTTCATCAGAAAAAAACCAGCTTATTTAGTAAAAGTAAAATGAATTTAAATGGTTACATATAAACAGTGTGTGCATCTACTCAAATTCATCTCTTTTAAATGCATAACAGAGAAAGTATGGTGCCTACTGCTACTTCTTTTGTGTGTGCCAGAAACCCTCACAGCATTATTACATGAAAGTGTGGCACATGACACCTTCTGGAGCCATAAAATGTCTGGAATAAGCCGGTGATGAGCATACTCTAAGCTGAATTTATAAATTATTATTGTCCTCTTCAAATGTCAGATATTGAAAAAAAACCACAACAATACCATGCAGGTAGACTGTCCCTACTGAAAAGTAAAAGCTGGTAGAAGCATGTCTTTTGAAACTGCAACAGAGAATTAACACATTCTCTGCTTACACCATTTTGAGACCTTCAGGCTCATGGAAGGACTTTGAAGGTCATCCTGACATCACTTGAAAGACAGATCTGAGTCTTAATTTTTTTTTTTTTTATTCATATCTTCTTTTTAAACTTCCTCTTCCCCTTCTGTTCTTCATCATCAAATTAATTTAGTTTTCAAATACCTGATACAGTTACCCATTTAAATAAGCATCCCTGAACCCCAAATCCTAGAGTAGTATATGGGCCACTATGAGGAGGAATACAGGGGGAATGAGGGATTTGGAGTCCTTGTTTAAGAGTATTTGAAGAAGATGGAAGATAGAGGAAGATAATCACTAATTAGATCCAAAATATTTATTTTTTTTTTAATAGGTTGTTCAATTTTGGGGAGACCCATTTAAACCTTAGGATGCTTTATTTAACCTTCTTCATCATCTCTTCCATTCAGTACACAATCTAATTCTTTCCTGTCACTAGAACTGGCATCTTCAGAGGTAAAAAGAAACAAAGAGAATAGCATGCCTTTTTCATATTTATGAAGATATTGTAAAAGCTTTATATGTCATTTGGACTTTGAGGCTCACGACAACAGACTGCATTGCAAAAAGCTTCATTTGATGAATATAAATGAATTGACTGGATTTCCCAGCCAAACAAAAAAACATCATCGTGCTATGCAAAATTACTTTTGATTGTTTGTCTCTAAACTGTAAGCTCAGGTCAGTATCAACACTTCACATTGGCTTTCTATTATTAAAACTAAAAGTCGCTTCCATTTTGGTAAAAGTAGCCTTACTGGAGACATTCTTGCTTGCTTGTTCCTTAATAATTCATATAGTTCATCCATTCAGTAAAAACATTGGTTTGTCTATGGTCTTCTATTTTACCATTCAGAGTAACTCTCTTGCCATCTGATAGTAACATGGGAACATCCAAGCTGTGAGTGCTAAACTGACAGATAGCTATGGTGTGGCAAGATGAAAGCTGAAAGCAACCCAGTGGTTCAGCCTACTGTGTTAGGCTCCCAGACCTGCTACCTTTGATTCTTTGCTATTTCTATGAATCATTTAACTACTGTGAAACTAATCTCCCTAGGGAACCAGGGTGGGGGGAAAAAAGGGAGAGAGAAATAGTTAGAAAGGGATAGACAATGCCTTGGGAATAAGGGAAAACAATGAAAACTTGCAGAATTACTCATGGATTGTCTGGGCATAATGTCAACAAAAGCAACATTTCAAATCGTGTTAAGCACGCTGGTAGGTGCTTCCAATGTCAAAGTAGCTTAAGAAAAGCCTTACTTTTTGCTCAGCTGAGGTGAAATGCACCTCAAAACAGTCATTTGTAAAGATGTCAGAGAAATGTGTGAAATACCTGAGATTCATGGCATTACTGTTTCACTGTTTTGCCATTCACACTTCTCTTGTCACTAGGCATTGTGAGGTTTTTTGTTTGTTTTTAATTTCATAACTATATGCTTATTACCTTCTAATATGTAGTTTAGTAATAAACTAAATTACCCATAGTAGTTTGGTCAAACTAAACCAGAAAGCCTCAGAAAACTAGGGTCAGTCACAGAATAGTCTTCCTGCTTGCAAACGTCTTTCTACTTCATCCCAAAATACTGAGGCTTTATCAGTCTCAATGTCCAGAAAAGTCACCAAGAGTGCTACAGTGAAGTCTCAAAACCTTTGAAATATTATCTATTGGGAGAATGAGAAGAAACTATTTATGACTACCAGGGATACACAGCACTTCATACTTTGCATGCTATTGCTCCATGGCCCTATTTCAGACTGAATACTGGTATTTATATTTAGCATTGGATGTATAAAGGGGTGTTACTACAACCTCAGAATACTACTCCTGAATTAGCTCAAACAGCTCCGTGAATTTGGCCTTTAGATGCTCACCAATATTCTCCACACCATTACATTTTGCATTGTATTACAGTAAACCATCACCACAAAACCTCCAGAGCAATGTTATTTGCCGAACCAGAAAATTGAGATAACCACTTGTATAGCACATTTTGACTGAGCTCATCACTTCCATAGCGCCTGGTGACAATGAGTCTAAGGCAGGGAGTGTGGCAGTAGCCTGCACAGAGTTGCCAGACACCACACATATTTAAAGTGGATACTTTAATGGAAAGCTGATCAAAAATGACATTGACATAATCACTCTTTATATTACCTTATAAAGGCTGTATCAAAAAACCTTGTGAAAGTTAAACCAATGAAGAGAAAATTATTTTAAAATATGTCCATTAGTGTGAACACTGTTTTAAGATTTCAGTATTATTCCTGACTATGTGCATAAATGAACAGGTGAAATTCCTGGCCCACTTTTGTCTACCTCAGAGCATTGGGTAGTTGAGGTAGCTGAAATGAAAAGTTATTCATGTTTGTTTCTGTGCAAACATGCGAGAGCCTTGAAAAATATTTTATATGGGTATGAATAGAGCAGTGGTTGTTTATCTGTTACAGAGAAAGTTTCATTCTGGAGAGACAATGAAACTATTGTGGACTTTATAGCCAGGTTAGAGCATTAGTCCATTAGGTTTGGGATCGAGAGAAGATAAGGTAAAGGCAAGAGATGCTTTGGGGAATCTGTGCACTGTACTGTGCAGAGAAATGAGGTGTGGGTCAGTACTTCACCTAGCTCTGGTTAGCAGATGTTTCAGTCTGGCTTAACTCATCCTACTTCCAGTATTCTGGCTAGCTCACTTAGCAATATCTGAGTTACCTTTACTAGACTGTCACACACAACAACCAACTTCTAGAATCCCCAATTTCCACCAGAAATGAGAACTATGTTTGTCAATAAGTAAAAGGGCAGCAGTAACTGGGTCTCATGACATTTGTGTTCAAGAACATCTTTCTGATCCTCCTGCTAATACAAACAAAGGAAAGGTCTGTAGTTATTCAAAGGACATCTAGCTTAGTCTAAATGCACTGAAATTACTGCTTTTTCCTCCTTTGCAACAAGAATTGAAGGGGTAACTATCATACAAATCTGCAGTTTTACTGCTGAGATAGAAGCTGTTACTTTTATCATGCCCTCAGTTCCAATGAAGATTTGTAAGAAAGCTAGGTGAAACAGAACAGCACCAGAAAATGTGAAAATGGTATATCATACACATGTAACTCAACTTTGCATCACCTGTTTTTCAAAACTGAACATTTTTCCAAACTTAAACACTTATGTTTAAAAATCCACAATTTTCCAAAAAGCTGAGACTGTAAAGTCACTGTCATGATTATTATCAGAAGGCTTCAGAAAAAAAACAAAAACAAAAACAAAAACAAAACAAACAGGTATTAAGCTTCTGAGACATTAACAAGGTTTGCCTGCTGAAACAAACAAACAAAAAATCCACAAAGAAATGGTGACATTTAGACCATGAATGACTTTATGAAATGCCTATTGGTATACTATTCTAGAAGTAGTGGATTTTTTTTCACTTTCATAAATATTTTGTGGTGTAAAAGTGACATCACTTCTGTGATACACTGTGTGCATAAGGTATACATTATGCACAAGGAGACATACGCAGAGCAGCTGTTCCCCTCCAGTGCTTGCTCAGGCACTCCATGGTAGTCTCTCAATTTGAAGGAGGCAAAAGTGAAGGACTTAATACTTTACTCCCACCTGGCTCCACCACAATGTCTTCTTCTTTTGACAGGCAAAGTAGCAGGAGCTATATATCCCTTTATGACTGCTAAGATTTCACATTATAAATGTTAGCTGATTACATCATTTTGAATGATTCAGGCATCTGGCACCAGCTGATGCAAGAGACAATAGAGAAAGACTGGCTGAAACTACCACTGTCTGGAAACTCTAGCAAGGCACTAAGATTTTGTAGAGACAACTTTTACGTTCCCAAACTAAGGTGCCTCACAAAACCTTAAGGTTTATGCAGGCAATATTTCCATTCACCACTTCAAAATCTAATTGTATAAGAAGAACTGAACACTGTATTCACATTTGCAAACTTTGTTTCTGTGTGGGTGGTGGTGTTGGTGTTCTGTTCCCCCACCCCACCCCAAACCATAACATTTTGAACCAGAGTGTAATTTAAAAGGCTTTGAAAAAACTCCTAAGGAAATGAAAATTAATACTATTGATGATTAGAATGCATTTAGTTTGTTTGTCATTAACTTTTCAGTACCACAGTTGCTTGCCTATAGACAATATTGTAATGATTTACATTTACCACCGCTTCACATCAAGTTGCAGATGTTCACAGTAACAGCTGCTGTCTGAAAAAATTGAGACACTCTTCAGAAATAAAATATATGAGGCTTTGAAGAGGTGATGCACCCAGTACTTTTGAAGATAATAAATTCAAGCTAGGAGGAGCTTTCTACCCTCTTTCTATGTAGCTGCTCTTTGCAAGTTTTTTGACAGAAAGCCTGAATTAGGACTGAAGCTAAAATTATCCCCAGATGAATCAGCTTCCCATTATTTACCAAGCTCTTTTCAAAGCATCATCCAATTATACAAAACACAAGAAGACAATGACTCCAAGAAATCCTGTTTTTTAAAAGGAGTTTGACTCAAGGTCTTTTTTTAGCTATTTTTCATTCTCAAGACAAATTTTTTGTGCCGTGCACAGAAGCCCAATTGATACAGGTACAATGCACAAATTCCTGCCTGTTTGCTTGGGACTGGAAACAAATAAAACCATCCCTGACAGGAGCTACACTCTACTGTCAGATTTAACCTACAGCAACCATAAAGGTTTCCTGAGTAGTTGCTGACACTCAAGGGTTTGATGCACAGCTGCTGATGTTTCAAGATGTTCCCTGTGAGCACCAGTTGCACTTTCTCACTTTGTCATACTTCTGTCCCCATTTGGAACAAAGCATTCCTGGGAAATTTTCATTCAAATAGCATTTGTGGATCAGACTGAAGTTGCTCCATGCACAAAGAGAAGTCAGATCACCTAACTGGATACACTTTCTGCTTTTCTAACAAACAGGGACAAATTACATCACATCTATGCCTACTGAAACTTGCTGCAGTATGTACCAAAATCCTGACATCACTGATTTCCAGCATTTCTTAACTACAAGAAACATATTAAGCTACCTTTGCCTGAAACCTCCCACAAATAGTAGTGCTAGAAACTAAATAGCCTGGCAACAGTCTCTTGGTAGTAGGATAAAAGCTGGAATGCAGCCTAAGTAACATATTTGGCTATCCTGTACTGCCATTTGCATTCAGTCAGAAATCAGAACGTGAAATACAGTAGCCCAGGCCAAAGCAGAATTATTACCATATGGGACTGTAATGACAAATGGGCTCATGGACCATGCTGGATATTATGCTAAAATCTGTAAGAACACAGGACAGTTGCCTGGAGTTTGTGCGTATTTAAAGGTGTTTCCAAAATACCATTTTGCATTCACACATCACAGCAAAGAAATTAATATTCAACCTAATACTCAGTAACATGATGCCAAAGCACATCCATTCCACATTACAGACAACAGCAGAACAATGTAAATAAAGTATCAACAGATGTTATAGATCTGTGATAAATAAAAAATACATGGTCTCTCCTCCATTGGCGAAGGGAATGTTTCAACGTAAAAGAACTCACTGCTCATTTGTTTTCAGACAATTGACCTTTCTAAAATCCTTGTATCATGTCCAGAATAAGAGACCATCTCTGAAGATATGCAATCCAGTAGCATTTACTACTTTAATCAATACATGTTTACAGAAACAGTGAAGAGAAATAAATTAAATACTTTATTATCATCAGGTGTCTGTAGGGACTCTCTTAGAATTTGTAGAAGAGTGTTAAAGGCGTAGTGTTCCGTACCAGTTATTCAGCTATTTGTTATACCAGTTCCACCATTCAAGATGGATATTTTCAAAGAATATACCTCTTTCTACAATGCAGACTCCGCTGAAGTAAACTGGAAGAAAGAGGGAAACTACTCCCTGTTTTTTGGAGGCAAACCTGCATCTAAATTATCAGCATTTGGATAATAATATCAACAAAGTGTACCACTGATATTTTTAGCAACTGAGAATAAAGAAACATCCAAAGATACTCACATTATCTGTACATTTTTGAATTAAAATAGGAAGATATGAATGGCACACAGCTGCTTGATAATTATTTTTTTCCACATTTTGATTATTTTTTCTTTTCTTCAAGAGCTTACATCAACTGATTTTAGGATTTTCCCACAAACAGGAAAAGGAGAATAGGGAATTCTCTTCTGAAGGAAAAAAGTATCACTACAAGTCAACAGAATCTTCCATATAATACATGTTGTTTTACAGATTAGTATCTCTATCTCCATCTCCTCAGGCTCAACCTGATTTTCCAAAATACTGACTTCAAATCTGAAACCACCAGACATCTCAAAAGTATTTTATCCCACAAATTCAGGATCTGCAGGATACCATACTTGCTGGTTACATTTCATGTCATCAAGCTAGCAGACAAAAGTAAAACTTTTTTACACTGACTGAGAGCTGTTTGGTGAAAGTAATTTGGTACAGACTGACACTTCTTCCGCATAGACCTTCCTGTGACACATCAAAGATTATTTACTTTAGACAAAACCCATCCAATTTCAGGACATATTACTTACTAATTATCTCCTATAAGATTCCTCTCATGAACTGACCAATATATTCGGCATAAAGTAACACTACATTTGAGAAGCTCTAACGAGCCATTTTTACTTGGGCTATTATAAGACAATCAGTTTTCACTGAGCCAGTGCTGAGAATGCCTAAGGGTATCCCTCAAAAAACAGTGCACATTTTCTTCTTAAAAACTTTAAGCAGTGGCATTTTCCTGAATGTCTATCAAATGAGATCTTGGAAGACTGGCTGTTTGACTAATGCTCAGTGTTTGTAGGAGGTTATTATTTTAAAAATAAACTTCAGCTGCCAAATTTCTAGTCAGAATGATGGGGAGGCATTTCTATTGCTGGGGGAGCCCTTGGGCAAGGACTGAAACCGGGAAGGTTGAACAGCTCTCCAGCTGCAGGTGACTGAGCACCTCCCCGGCCAGACGCCTCCGTCCCACAGTCCTTGCCACAGCATGCTCCCTGTACTCCTATGTCACAGCGCTTACATCACAGAGACACTGTGTTTGTGATTTTCTTCTAGTCCATTTTCCCTGTCAGCTAAATCACACGTACTCACAATATAATGCCTCCCTCCTCTAACAGGGGAAAATGAGTAAGAAGCCTTTGTCCTCTGACTTACAATTGCATCACTTGGCATATATGGTATCTATAGTATCAGATACCGTAATTAAATTTGGAAATATTATTGTAACTGCAAGACCATTTCTCTGCCTTTTATAGTGATTTTTAGATAGAAAGTACCATCATCAGCATAGCAGCACATTACAGTTAGTATAGCTAGCACACCTCAAATTCAGGAGGCAAGATAAAGCACCCTTTCCAACACCACTTGCAAAGCCAGTTTGCAAGCGACAGTTAAAACTGCTGGTAAAACGAGTAGTTATCTATCACTCCTTTTCTAGATTTTACTGCATTTCCTTAGAATATTGTCATACAAGCACAGCATTAAAGTTAACAATGCTTGTCTATTTCTTTAGCTTTTTCCCATTACCCTTAATACCTCTTGCTAGAAATCACGGTTTCATAATACTAAACATACTTTTGGAAGAGGATGTTCTGTTTACAATCAAGCCTTGATGAAGCTGTGTGGGGAAAAAAAAAATAAAGCCCTTAATGATATACTGTGAGCTTTCAGAACGACTGCTGGATGTACCTGGGAAAAGTGCTTCACAGAGACACAGAACTGTACAGGTCAGCAAATCATCTCCTGAAGACATTCATCCCCCCCCCCCCCCTTTTTTTTTTTCCTTTTCTTTTTTTCCCTTGAGAAAAATTGCAGTTGTCGTCTTTGTAACAGCGTTCAGTCTTTCTGCATCACCATTCACAGCAGTGTCAGAAACAGCAAAAAAATCTACAACTAGATTGTCCGAAAATCACAGAAGATCACTGATAGAAGTAGGGAGATTTTAGGAGGTTTCCTGGCACTTGGTTTGTACTGTTAGGGCTTCCCCTGACAAGGTAGTGGCCTCCTTAAGCTTACTGAAATTAAAATTTAAAAAATAACAAATCATTAAAGGCAGAATTAGGCTATGCAGGTAACCAAACTTCCATCTTCCACTTTCTCTTCTATTTCAACCTGTCAGTATTCCTTAGAGAAGGGACCTAGAGGTGTGCCAATACATGGATAGGTTTCTGGTTACCTCTCTACACTACATCCTATCAGGAGGAGAATGCTACAGGAGACAGCAATACTCCCAAGCTATGCAGAAGACATCTTCAAGGGTACCTCTCTGCTGCTCAAACTTGGTCAAAATTTGCTAGGAAAGCACTAATCTAACCCTTTTCCTTCTGGCTTTTTTTTTTTTTTTTAACTTGTCTTCATTTTGTGAAAAAGAAAAGGAAAAAGAAAAGAAGAAAAATGTTAGAGCAGCAGAAAAATGCACACAAATACACTTCACTATAACATATTCACTAACTGATTTATTCTTGTAGCTGCCTCTCTATTCTGTGATGAAGAAAGGATGATGACAGGAGTTAACAGAAAACATTTCCAAAATATCTATCAAGCGATGAATTTGTGTGCTGTTGTTTACACACTTCTCTCTTTCTTGTTTGACACAAGAGAAGATTTTTCAAAAAAACCCAGTATGGTTTCAAAATGTAACACCTTTTACCATGCAACTTTGGTTTTGAAGGCTTTCACTGTACAGGGTTTCCTGATGGCAGGGAATTTTTTCATCCCTGCTTTACAATGAGGAAAACATGGGCACTGGAGAAGTAAATGTTTGTATTTTCAGATTTTGCAGCAGGAGACAAAAGTCTTCTGTTCAAGACAAAAGAGCTCCCCAGCAGAAGTCAAAGGAGGTCCATCTCAGACCACTAAAGCCTGGATACTTTGAAAACTCTTGCAAGTGGCAAGTCTGAAGTGGGGTTGAGCCAAGCCACTAGCAGAGTGTGGCAGTGAACCCATCTCTTTTGCTTCTCGAAAGAAGTATTCGAACCATTGAGATATAAAAGAAAAAGAACTTTGCTCACATCCTTGTCACATCTGTTCTGCTTTCATCCTTTCCAGGGGGAGGTGGACACAACATGCTTAATTCCCTGGAAACTGATTTCAGGTTATGTTTGTTATTTTTTGGCTTTGTTTTATTTTAATTGCTATCTAGTCACAACAACTGCACAATCATGCAGAATTAGATTGCGATAATCCACAGTACAGGCTCATTAGTAACATGAAAAACAGAGTTACATGTCTGCAATATCATATCCTAGGATTAAGGCTAAAAAGTGGTGAGAAACAGGGAAAATTATAATATGAGTGTATACGATGAGTAGAAGTTTGAGGACTGTTATCTTTTATTTTGGTACAAGATGCAATCACAGTAGACTGTTTTCTCAGACAGACTAATAGCTTTTCTTTTTCAAAAAAACCCCTTTCCCCCCAAAACAATTCTGACATTAAAAATAATACTCTCCCTGTCCAAAATAACCCCTTTCCTTCATATCAACCAGTGCTTAATGAAAATATTTAGATTCCACCATATCACAGAAAAATTATTTTACTTTGGATTATTCAGTGTCCAGAAATAAAAATTTAAAAAAACCCAAAAAAAACCCCCCAACACTTTCTTTTCAGTAAATGATACAGAAATGAAGAAAAATAGCAAACATGTTCTCACTTATTCTAGATTTTAAATGTCTTTATAATTTACTTTGGCTGTTTCAGATTAAGTATTAGAAGCCTTTTAAAAATAAGTGTACATTTCACTGTAGGAATAAGTCTACTGAATATTGATAGTTGTAGAAGTAAACACTGCTGTTACAGCTGCATCAAACACTGTTGCAGATATACCTAAAGACTACATCCCAAAATACTCCATCATTATAGAGCAGGATTTTCTAGAAGTAAGAGGAAAACCTCAGGAGATATTACGGCTGCTAAACAAATTGCTTTATTCCTTTTTCCTCTTTCCTTTTAGGAGCACTCCTCAGGAAGAGGCCGAAAGAGAGTGTAGGGCCCCAGAAATGAAAAGCATATGAGGAAGAAATTAATTAGTTGCAGGAAGAGAAGATAATATTTATGGTTTGGAGACTTCGCCCCCCAAAAAAAAAGTTTTGGAGCAAATACCTGTAGAAACAGCCAGCGAAAAAGCACTGGAACAGAGCTTAAGACATCAAATTCCCTGCAGCAACTGAGAACCAACAGTACCACAATCATTCCTGCCATCCTTACTTGCTTTATTCTCAAAGTTATATGCTTATGGGTAGTTAAGGAGTATACTAGAATGTCTAATTATCCTTATAGTTAGAAAGATCTTCCTATGTCTAAATTACAGTACCTTCACTGCCACTTAGGATTATAACTTCTCTTATGCCTAGTTAGCACAAAAAAGAGTTTATTTCCTTCTACTTCACAGCTTCTTTTACATATGTGAAGATCTCTACTAGGTCATCCTATGAGTCAAATTTTTCTCTCACTCAACAAGCCTGGTTCTTCCATTTTTTCCCCACAGAGCTTGTATATTCTAGACTTTGGCTCAGACTTGTTTCTGAATAAATGTATAGGGAAGTGACTGGGTTGGAAACAGCAATGTGAAAGCACAGAAACCCTTCTGCACAGTGCTAGCTCATGCTGGAATTCCAATATTCTTGCAGGTAAACAGCTGAAAGTCTTGACTGTTCTTCTGCAGGAACCAGCATAAACTCTGCTTTTCCATTAAACGTTAAATTAAATGACACCCCTCAAGCAGAAACAGGCAGATTTTCTCTCCAGTGTGTAGGGAAAAAAGAAAAAAAAAAAAAGCCCCAAAGGGAACAATCTTCACATTTGGAAGCATACAGAATAGTGAAAAAGCACAACAGGATTTTTCAGTACTGTGTCTTCTGAGGTATATGGATTGAAATGCTTTGCATATTTATTTTCATTTATGAAATGAGATCTGTTATAGCAATCATGAAAAATTAATATTGACTACATTAGGTATTCAGATACTTAATTGGAACATAGAAATAAAATGGTAAGATAAAAGATAATGAAAAAATATTACCTGATTGTGTAAAGTTTGTTTTGTAAAACATGCTGTTCTAAAAGTACAAATTCAAACTGGAAATACAAATAAAAGTGACAAATAATTCATCTAAGTAATTTAATAATCCATGCTATACATGCAGAAAATCTATTTTTGAGAGGTACCGTAATGTTATAATAGATTGGTTGCTTAAAATCAATATCTGACTAGAAAGTGTGCTTGTAGACAACACAAAATTGCCTGTACTATAATGATGGTGGTGGTTCGACATAGCTTGTGATGCAAACAATTTATGTACAGTTTGTGAATGATGATCAATTTTTATAAAAAACCTTTTCTCTTACTGATCGCATCAAAATAAGTCAGCATGGGAGACAGGTTCTCTGTCCTGTGCTGCCTATTACAACACAATGGCAGGAATCCAGCTGAGAGTCTTTGTAAGACTTTTGACACAGGTGCATGTAAGCACCAATCCAATCTCAAATGGTTTATAAATGACGCATAGTATTTGTTGGCTGTCTGCAAACTGCAGAGCAGGTGGCTTCCTCAGCACACTTCACACATTCTCGGGATGCCCACAATTCACAGGTGTCCTGCAGGCTGCTTGCCCTCACATCCAGACTACACAGAGCTACTGGAGCACACTGAGGATTTCTCCCTGCCCATCACTTGGGTTTCTGCTGGCAAGACCGAGATCACCAAGGGCTCTGTGAAGACCATCTCCCCCTGCAGCACTAATACAGACACTGTATCTTAAAAATACTTCTCTCTTTCAATCCTGAATCTGGAAAAGACATCTAAGAAACAAATCGCAAGCATGGCATTGCATTACAATGGCAGGACACAATCACTTCAGATTTCCTGCTGATGCTTTTAATTCCTAATAGCATGTGTCTTGGTTTGAAAGACAGGTGTCTGCCAAGGAAGGCAGGAGCCCCCCCTGGAATGGCAGATGCAACCCCCCTTC
>JAVJGG010000074.1:45953955-45977465 GCA_035590195.1 Aviceda cuculoides | reverse complement strand
CTTCCTCCCTCTGTTCTATTGCAGTTATTGGTTGTTGTAGGGAATAAAAGTTGTAAGCTTGTACAGCATCTGACCTCATTTGTGTCTTAATCTCACTCTCAGGATCATTTAACAACCTTCCCCAATATTGGATCGGGACAACTGGGTAGAAATATTTTTCACATGGTTCATAGTTTATTGTCATTAAAACTGTATTTCCTTATGTCTCATTGGAATAATTCATTTACTTACACACAGATCTTATGTGCTTTGTTTTTATCTTGCACAGAAGAGGCTTCATAGGAATCAAGCAACAACAAAAACAGTATGTCAAAACTACATGTGTTTACTGCAAAAAGCAAGTTGTTAGCAGAAAACAGGTGACTGAGTACAGCTGCCTGTTTCTGCTGACAGATCACAAAGCTCCTACTGTGATGGACAATGCACCTGCTCTACTAATGGCTACCAAAACTTCCCCAAAACTTTCCCCTTGTGTCAATAGTATTTAAAAACTGAGTCTACAAATCAGAAAGGAAAATTTCAGAAACGTTGACACTAGGCTGCCTGGTTTTAGATATAATGACACATAAAACAGAAGTAGGTTTTGTCCCCATTAACCTTGTTTCTTCATCATCTCAAGGATACTTCGTACCAGGCTCACGCACCAACAGAAATTAGAGATTAAAGGATTTATATAATGTACACCAACTCTCCAGAACTTGGCATTAGCGGTGCTTTAGGACACTTTGCTTTTTGTTTTCCTGGACTGAACCTTTTCTGGCAACTCTGCACTACTCAGAGTTTCTCCAACAAGAGGAAGCCATGGGGCTGGGCTGTGCAAGACAGCCAAACTGACCTGTAGGAACAGGTTCATGCTATTAAAAAGTGGCATAACTCAAGCATTTTCAACAGACATTGTTTACTTTGTAGCCCGGTAAGAAAAGTGCCTCATTCCCCACTCGTTCTCATTCTATCTGCACCAGAAGGACAGGTTGTTCTCCTTTGGCTTGTATCATGGTCTTCATGGACATCAGTTAATGAGTTCTTTTATCTCCTCTCCATATACCCATTTTTTTTGTGTGTTTTCGTTAATGTATCTTAAATAGGCAGGCAGGGAGTCCAGGAGACCAATGTTAAAGCAACTCCCCGTATCATTCCCTCAAACCTAGTGCTGCATAGAGCAAGATTTCCCTTTCTGAACAGTTGTTTAAGCTGAAATATATCAGAAATAACTTAATCTGCAAAATAGAAAACATTGATCTGGGACAAGAGTATCTACAACACATAATACACAGCATACAAATACACATTGCTGATTCTTACTGTGAAGTGGCTAAAAACTGGACTCTGAGGTTACTAACAAGAATTTTGCCTGATACTCAAACAGCTACCTTGATGCAGGGACTGTGTATATGACTCAGCTTAATTTAATTTCTTGCTTCCTTTTCGCCTCATGTTGCCTTGGGTTTGTGTGGTAAGGTTTTGGTAGCCAGCGGCAGCATGGGGGGTGGGGGGTACAGGGGCGGCTTCTGTGACAAGCTGTTAGAAGCTTCCCCCATGTCTGACAGAGCCAATACCAGCCGTCTCCAAGACGGACCCACTGCTGGCCAAGGCAATCAGCAACAGTGGTAGCACTTCTGGGATAACATATTTAAGAAGGGAAAAAAAGTTGCTGGGGGCACAGAAGCTGCAGCTGGAGAGAATGTACGAAAGGAACATGAGGAGGGTCTGTATAACATTAATGGCAATCTCAGATAACCTACAGAAAAAGAATAATCAAATATGAAAATAACGATGTAAAATACTGACAATTTTCAGTCTCAGGAAAGAAGCTGAATTCCTGAATTTTCCCACAGGAAAGAAAAATAATTGCCCAATTACCATTGCAGGTGTTCAGGGTAGTATGCAGACCAGAGCATGTCACAGAAGGAGAGGCTGAGAGAGCTGGGGCTAGTCAGTCTAGAGGAGAGAAGGCTCAGGAGGAGCTTATGCATGTGTGTAAATACCTGACAGGAGGGTGTAAAGGGGCCAGACCCTTCTCAGTGGTGCCCAGGGAAAGGACAGGAAGCAATGGCATAGACTGAAATACAAGGCATTTCTTCTTAACCTTTGGAAGAAAATCTTTTTTTACTGTGAGGGTGGTCAAACAGTGGAATAGGTTTCCCAGGAGCAGTGTGGAGTCTTCCTCCTTGGACATATCCAAATCCAACCAGGCATGGCCCCGAGCAACCTGCGGTAGCTGAGCCTGCCTGAGGTGGGGTGGGACTGGACAATCTCCAGATGTAGCATCAGCCTCAGCCCTGGTGTGATTCTAAATGCAGAACCTCATTAGAGGTACTTTAATGAAAGCTGTTTATTTCAATAATCCTGCTTACATTCTCTGTGCTCAGAAGAGCAATATATACAATCAAGTTCCTTCAATAAAAAAAGAACACTAAAACCTGAAATTATAATAGTCTTGTCTTTTAAGCTCGCAAAAGGTAACATAGGCATCTGACTTCCAGAATTTAAAGTCTTCAAGTGCAAAATATTTTTGCAGGTATGTGTCTTGCAGTATTCATTTTTACCACTGCCAGAAACTAAAATCATACTATTTGTGAATATAGTCTGCCTGTTAAAAGTATTTATGTATTTGCATATTTATTTTTATATCTGCAACTTTGGTACCTTACTGAAAATCATCCTACACACATCTGGGCCTTTACATCAACTTATTTGTTGTACATGATGTATGTGATGACTGAGCTGTGCCAGCATTTATTACCTTCTGGCCTAAAGTCTGGAAAACTAATTATCTGCATAGTCAGGTGAAGGGTGTTTCTTATTTCAAGTGACTATAATTACTGTGAAGGTAATGTGACACCATATTTTATTGTAACTACAGTGCACATGGACTAGTTTTCTCATACTTTGTTCTCAAACAAGAACAACTGTATCTCCTTCCGTGCCCCCCCAAAAAAACTAAGAAGGTAGAAAAAATGGGAAACATACATAGAAAAAAAATGTTTAAGATGATCCTTCATGATCTCAGCTGCTGTTTATCAAGGCACATTATCAGGTTTCTTGTCTTTCCTCTGAGTAGGCCCAGCCAGGACACAAAGACAGACTTCTAAGCCATTCACCTGCAAAGCTAGGAGCCTGTTTTTATATTTTATTGTTGCTCTTTTCAGCTGAGAAGTTGAAGAGCATCTTAAGCCCCATTAGCTAAGGATTAAGCAAGTGACTGTGTGCCACAGCTTGCAGCAGTGCAGAGAATCTGCTGCTCACACAGGAGATCAAGTCCTACGACAACAAATGCTGTGAGGGAACAGCTCTAATGAGCAACAGCGAGGCCGGCCTGTTATAGGAGCTGTCACCCCACTTGCTGGAGAAAACAGTGTTTTAATAATATTCTGATTTCATCATCAAACTGTCTGGGTACCACAGTTCTCAGCTGGAATGAGAAGCCACATATGCCTATGAGGATATGTAAAAATTGTTCTATTTTTTCAATGTCAGTATCACTACAGAAACAAACACCCTCCAGCATTTTATACCCATGCTGAAGCAGCATACTCTCAGCTATCTCTATGGGCTGAAACAATATCCTTTTCTTGATAACTCTGAACTTTCTGGGAGTTTGAACCTAAAAAATTAAGTTTAAAGGCTTTTTGTGTTACTAAGTGAAATGTCTTATGTTGGATCACATATTTTCACTCTACAATCCGAAAGAAGGTCACCAGATGGCACTATTACACATTGTGTTTCTGATTTCAGTCTCTTAATACACACAAAAAGTTTTTAATTGTGGGACAACTGGTAGTACTGTTATTGTAGCACTGCATTTATTTGGGGGCAGGTGTGATGCGTAGCATCTCTGCAACCTTAACAAATTCTTCCAGGGGAGCTGTCCTCTGAGAACCAGATGCTCTTTCACAGATTTAAATACAGACATAAAAAAAAGAGAAGGGATTGTTTTGTTATTTATGTCTCTCTCTGCTCAAGGAGTAGCATGTATCTGTAATGGGAACACACCACAGCAGGAATGCACACACATTTGGCTATGCTGAGTTCTCCTCTTTGGTAAGCAGAAATGCTCTGCTGTCATTATACATTTATTAAATACCCGAGGCATACTGTAAATATGTACTTTTCTCAATTATACTGACAGAGAGCAAGCATATCTAAGCTGCATCTTGGACCCAATTAAAATGCATCTGCACACTTATCAGCAAAACACTGCATGTATGACAGTGAAAGCTGGCATTTGAACCTCTCTCTTGATTGTCCTCAGCTCTTCTTTTAACAACATGAGCAGAAATATTAACCTCAAGGCTCCTAATTGACGTGACACTTACGAATGGCCTGAGCAGCTCTTGATATGTATCTTTTGTAATAGCAAACGATTGCTTATTTCTGTGGCTACTAATTTGTGATCCACTGATATGCGAGTCATGATTAATTCCATAGCATGTTAGAAGAGTAATTTAGAATAGTAATGTAGACTTGCTAATGCTTTAAGGTTGTAGGGTTCTTTTTGCTTTGTTCAGATACGGTTTTGTTGAAACCTTATATAAGCTGCATTATCAGTTTTTTCCTGACTCACAGGAAAAAGAAATAGACTCAGAAAATTATTATGTTGCTTTCCACATATCCCATTATATGCATTTTTTGTGAAGTATATCTTATACTCCAATAAACTCATAACCAGTGAAACAGTGAAAAAAAGGATCAGGCCATGATCTTTAAAGTATGTGATGCAAATGGCCGCCTGTCACAAGTAACCCCAAACCACACATGGTTGACTGGATCTGCCTCTGACAAAATGCTCTTCCCTTATCTTGACTGGGATTTATGTGATAGCAGCCTTAAGTTTACTTTATGACAAGTGTATCATTAGCATACATGCTGCATTGGAGATGCTAGCAACCTTGCTAAAGAAAAACAGTGGAAAACATCAGAAACGTAACTGTTTCTGCTAATAAGGACCCTTCAGTATTGTGTCTGATCTTACCTTCTGATCTCAATTAAATTTTTTCTCCTAAATTCCAGTTTGGAGTGTTCATGCTGGCCTGGGCATACAATACCCAAGAGGAACCAACCAAAACCAACAGAACTGCCACCACAGGCCTAGGGGAGCACTGCCAGCAGTCAACACACACAGTTCAGTCACATGAAAAACAATTCTCCTATATTTCTTTTTTATGCTTTTATGCATTTTATGAGGAATAAATTCACTCAGTGGACATACAACTTTGTCTATAGTAGCACCATATTTTGGAAGTACACTGAATAAGGCAGCAGAATTTTTCACAGAAATGGTGCTGCATTTTACCAAAAGTAAAATTAATAAAACAAAGATATATTCTCTGTATATTTCTGCTCACAGAAGTGAGCAGTTCTGCTCAACACGGCTTTACATGTAGCTTCATGAACTTGAGTAAGCTTCTTACATTAGGAGCGTAGCATACATTCTATGGTTCTGTTTTTCTCAAGCGTAGAAAAACTAGATTTCCGGCAATGTTCTCCTTGCTAAGGGTGGGGGGTAATATTGGGCAATATAGCTCCCTTCCAATAAAAAAGTCAGCAAGGTACAAAATGTCATCAAGACTTAGAAAATCCTGCTTCTCTTTTCCACAATGTTTGCTGCCAAGCAGCATCTTAATGGTCATTGCTTTCTGCACAGTGTGCTACAATTACATAAACTTCTTCTAGCACTCTGAATCTATCCAAAACGCATGAAACAATGGTGACAACCACCAACTGCAAACAGAAAGCTAGCCCCATGCAGCTGGTCAGCTCTCTGAAACGTGCAATCCCTGGCTAATGTTTGGAGCTGAAAGAACAGATTCTTCTCCTGGTCTTGGCGCCAGGAAGCACTTTGCTACGTGGTCTTTCACAAGCTGCCAGAAAGGGTTTCTTGGCCTGCGCTGTGCGAAGCAGTGACACAAAATTCTTAGCCCCTGAGAGCACCTGGCAAGCCTGACACATCGGAACAGAAATGTCGAGATATTAGGAAAACCAGTAAGTTACGGCTCCTTGCCCAAAACCTTTTGGTTTTCCTTATTCTTCCTTTGCTGTAAGAGGCTTGGTAAACAAACTGCAACCAGTGTTGGCACTGGAAGAGGTCGGGGAGTGCTGGCTGATGCTTGGCGTTGGCCAGTCCTCTGCACCCCATCCCCTACACTTAGGAAGAATGTACTCATGTCTCAGAGGGGTACCTAGCAAAGACAAGACAGTAAATTTCAGGTTTTCCATGGCAAACGGACAGCGATACGTATGGTTCAAAATCTCTGGTTAAAATGAAATAACACATGCATAAGAATGCGGTATGGCATTAAATCCTTAACATAATGGGAGGAATTTTGCCCTTCAAAAAATACCTGTTTCTCATTACCAATTTCCTACCCTTATGCCTTACTCTCTTATCCTTATCCTGATACAAGATGATGCTATAATTGCTACTTTGACAACTCATTCAGGATGTTAGAAAAAGGTGGTGGTCAGAACACACTGCAACAGGAAGTGAAACACACTGTCTTCTTGCTACACACAGACATTGTAGCACTGATTATTATAACGGGGTGACATCCAAGCACATCTAGGTTTTTTTCACAAATTAATAGGGCAGGCATATGATTTTACAAGTCTAAGGGGATCTGAGACAGAGTAAAAGAAATTACTTGCCCAAACTCAACCAATAAGTCTGAATGAGCTGTGACTGCAACCTGATTTCCTTTTGTTAAGGGACTGTCTGCCTATATGCTTCCTCACGGCAGGCTCTATTCACTCACTATATTGTAAAATATTTGAAAACAACAATTAGCATTTAATTGTGAAGAACAAACTTTCAAAGGCAGTGAAAAACAGATGGAGCAATAACAATGTAATCTGAATTTTCATAATTAACCCTTATTTTTCCTTTGGAAGCTGAAGTTGCAGAATCCTAACAAGGGTTTCCTCATTATTTTAGAAGCCATATACAATTTATTTAATTCATTGTAAATGTTCAGTCATTCACATTGAAGGCTAATGAAAATTTAATGAATTAATTGAAGAATGGTTTAATTAGTTAACCAATACTGTAATTCTCTGAAAGTTAAAATTATACCTCATCTTATCAAAAAGATAATCCAGAAAAATCTACTATGAATCACATATGCTAACAATCTCTGTGTCTCCAGTGCCAGTGACTTTTCTATAAATAACAGTAAGACTCACTCAATAGCTTATTTGCCACATGCACCTCTTTGGAACCACATGTGATATCTACATACTGACCTGAATACCAAGGGAGCAAATGAAATGTTTACAGGCTTGATTAACACCTAAATAAGCATTTTATTTTGCTTAGTGGCAGAGAAAAATGGAAATTTTGAATCACCCCTATCTCGAATGTGACTCTGTGCAAAATGACATCAGGTTGTCATACTCACCACAACCTGATACAATTTCAGATGTTAGAAAAGGCAACACCACTTTATGTATTCGGGCTATTGCAACAAAAGCACAGGAGATGCCTTTCAGATTTTACCAAACTATCGCTGCTGGTAATTGCCCAGATTGATTTTGCCCAATTTCAGGTCAGGAGAGGATTAATCCTTGTAATAAAGATCCACGTCATGCTATAAAAATGCTCATTTCTCTGGACTGATCACAGAAGTAACCTGAGGAAACTACATTCATAGGTCAGGCAGCACAGCTAAGCTAGATGAATCTGGAGCCAAGAGCTGGATTCTGCAGTTGTCTAAGTCTTCAACTTCTCATTGCCAATTTTGAATGCAGATCAACTAAATCTGAAAATTAGTTAGTCTGCCTTTTTATTTTTGTATACTATTTTTCCATAGGAAGACCAGGTCATTTTCAGAGAAGAGTTCTCTTCCACTGTATCACTCACAAAAATGTGCCTATATGTGTACTAACTAATTGTAGAGCAGTAGCTTTTCCTACAGTTCAGAAAGTTATTAATTGACTGCACCCATACCCACTATTCCCCTTAAAGAAACGGGCCCTTTAAAATGATGACGGCAGCAATGGTTTCTAGGGATGAAGTGTCCGAGAAAAGACTATTATGGGCCCACCATATAATAATTGCTTTGAGATTTATCAGTAATCCAGAAACTACCCACATGACAGGACAGATCAGGCTGTGAAACACTGAGTGCCCTTTTCCAGTTTAAGTCCAAGGGCACAGAAAGCTGATAAAGCCTGTTTTGCTCGCTCTGAGTCCAAAAGAAATTGCTTTGTTTGTTTGCTAGAGGTGATTTAATAAGGAAAGAGACCAGCTCAGAAGCTTGGAATTATACAGTGGCAGAGAAAGACCAGAGAAGCAGCAAGATCATAATTCTCAATGTCCTGACTTTTGGGCTTAATTTCACTTTCATCAAAATCAACAGCAAAACTTGCCATTGACTTCAAACCTACTTTATATTCAGTGTAGCCCTTTCCCTCACACAAAAAAAAAAAAATTAAAAAAATTCTTAGAATTATAAAAATCTACACCTACAGGTTTGTTCAAGTCCAATTTCACTTTTTTTTTCCTACTATTTCTCCTAATATTTTTAAGGAGGGACTATAATGTTAATGATGGGAAGAACCCTTAAGCAAGAAATCTAGTAACATTTAAAACTTTGGCAAAAATGGCTGCTAACAAGATTATGCATATGAAGATGCTTCAAAAATAGCATGCCACTAAATAAGTGCCTCATATATGGTATCTGGTTTGTTTGTCAGTTTCCACTAAGCCTCACCACTGCTGTATCTACCACATTTCCCTCAAATGCCACATGTTCTACCTTGCTTCAAGACCATTTTGCTATCAATATGCTGACCATTGTTTTTCTTGCACACATTAATCCAATCAAGCAAGCAGAAATAAACTTTCCTACAGCACACTGTAAAACGTTCTACAAGACTTGAAAGCCAAAGGTTTCTAAGAAGATTAAATGAAAGAGAGAACCATATCTCAACCCTTAAATCCAAAACTAAGGCATGAGTTTGCAATTTAGGCCACGCCTGCTACTGAGTCTATTGCTGTTACTTTAAGATGAGAGTCTGTATTTCTTTATGCATGTCCACATGTGAGATTATAAATCAACATTTATTTCCCATGGCCCTTAATACGAAAGAAGAGGTTGCATGCTTTTTGGATGCTAAATATATATATTATATATTACATTCTAAATACCCTTATGGAACTGCTTGCAAGCAAACAATGGGCAAAGGAAGTAGTCCAAGTAACTCAGTAAGTAATTTCAATACTAATATATTTTAAAATACTGATTTTTCAATATTGATATTTGCAAATTACTAATATATTTGCAAATGTATATATTAATATATTTACAAATAATTAGGGAATGGGTCTGCTGACTTTTCTATTCCTCTGCTTAAGAAGACTTATGCTTTCTGTGTAGATACTTAAAGTGAAGAAAGTAATACTTTAAATTCATGTCCCAACTTACTTCACAGTTTCTTGCTTATATAACAAATTTTAGTTACTGTAATTCCAGCTGTTGGCCTTTCCTCTAAGTAAGAAGTGGCCTTTTCTCTGCATGAAATGTCATATAGTAAAAATAGTGCCCTTGCGCATTCCCATGATAGAATCAAGTCCTGATTACCTAACTGGAAAGCGAGAAATCATCCCTCTCCAGTGATGCAGACCTCCTGTTTCTATCCTTGTAGAGGCACAGGATAGCAGGAATTACTAATATGATATATTAAGGTATAATAAAATATGTCAATAGCTCCGTATGTTATGTCCTCAGCCTCAGGCAGGAATGATTTATTGCTTGGAAGGAATCCAAATTTAAGGAGAAAACACAGACGTATTTCTCTGAACAGCTAATCTAGAGGAAAAAAAATGAGGAATGTGCTGCTCAGAAATTTTAAATATTTGAGCAAGTCTTATGGAAATGGGTTACTAGGCAAAGGACAGGTGAAATGATGTAGGAATCATGCAAATTACCATCCCATTGACCTTTTATATGGCCTGCATGGCACCTTTCAGACTGTCGATCACGTGTGCATGTGTATATAGGTGTGCCTATACACACACACACAAATGGTAAATGGTTCCAGTACAGATTGAGAACAAGACAATTAAAAGTTTACAAAATCACTTCATTATAATGTGCAGAGTAGGATTCTGAGTGGCAGCAAGTAGCAATTCTATCTCAGAAACTAACACAAGAAACAAAGGCAATATTACTCCAAAATTTTGTCCATGATCATTCTCTGACCAAATTTTAGAGGAATTTTGCCATCAGTTTTGAGTGAGAGGAGACTCAGGTACTCTGTCTGTGACTTCTGGAGAGCAACTAGCATTGCTGTGCCTGCTTCAAAGATACATATGGGTCAAAAACTCATTCTGAACTGGAGAACTTAACTGTTTTTCATGGTTTTCAATAGAGAGAGGAAATAATAACCACTTCTTAATCCAAACTTTGCAGCCTATTTAATGACTATTTATATCACTGCAGCATTTAAAAATGCAGCCAAGATGGAAGCCTTCAAACAGGATGTGCCTCCACCCAGAAACTTTTTAAATTAAAACAAAGTGTAGCAAATTAATACTATTAAGAATAAAGCAGAAAAATAGGAATATTTAAATAGCCATAAAATTATACAGAAACAAAAAATAGCTGCTAGACAGTATGATGCTTTCAAACTACTTCAGATGACTGCTTTAAAAATATATAAGTAACTTAATAATATGAACTATTTTTAACTGCTCCTGGACAAAGCAATTTCTGTAGTTCCAAAATCTGGTTATTTTTCCACTCAAACATATGATTGCTATAAATTTTAACTAAGTGATAGCTTAGTGATTGTGCCTGCTAGCAATAAAGGAGTTTTAATCAGTAATTTGATAAAAGCTTGCACCACAAATTAAACAACAAAATTAACATCAGATTAATCCCAAAGATGTGTCCCTCCTCTAGTGTTACAAACCCTGCAAACTTCAACCTTCTTCCTTTGAGCAAAAGCCTATATAACTGGACAGGTCTCAGACAATGCCCTGAAGGTCACCAAACACAGGCTGTGACAGCAGATGCTCCTTTTCCTTAGTGCTCTATATCCGCTAGAGCTGTTTTACAGCAATGTAAGAGGGTGAAAAGTTTACACTAGCTGGTTATGCAATAACTGTCAGTGGTATTACCACTGACTTTAGACTAGACTCCCAGCAGTAAGCAGTTAAGAGGTGATAAAGCAGGATTAATTACTGAGGAAAATTTATGATTAATGTTAGTGTAGCATGCAGTACAAATTCCCTGCTATCTTTATTCTTCCTCAAAAAATAAATTATTTTGCACCAATCTTTTCATCCCTTAAGTATAGCACTGCATGGTGGCATTAATATTGCAAACACACCTTTAAGCCTGTTCTCACATACTCACCTTAAGAGAAGTCATCCAAGATCATTGCTATTTATGGCTATTCATGTAAATTAATACAACTTCCATGATACAGACGACAGTGGAACAGCAATCAAACAGTGCAAAACACAGTAACTGAGCAGTAACTATTCTTTGAGCTGCCCTGATGAAATTGTATCTGACAGGGACAATAAAATTACCCGAAGTGAGCCACTGTTGACTAAGGCATAGCAGTAGTTGCACCACTAGATAAAGCGGCTTTGGAGGCAGCGTGAGCTCTGAAGCCTCCACATGCTGTAGAAACAGGAACAACACTTGAGACTCTCATTGCCTTCCCAAGCAATAAGGCTCAATTCCACTGTCAGCAAGGCAATGGCTGGTTTTCCAAGAGTGCATTTTTTTCATTTCCTCTTTTCAGATAGAACACATGTAAGCCAACAAACCACCAATGACAGCAAATAGCAACTGTATTTCCTCAAAGTTACAAGTATTGCCTGCAAAGTAATGAACTATGTGGTAGTGCATGTATTTTCTGTCACATGTAATTGGTTTGCCAAAAGTATGCCCTAAGGCTGCACTAACTTAGAATTTTCATCTTGCCTGCAACACTGACCTGCACTTAACACAGTTGCAAGAATTTCACACACACAGATTTACAACAAAACCAAACTAAACTCAAACCATCTGATCTGCCTGTTTTCCCCAAAAGCAAAACAAAGCACCAACACTATTATTTTGACTTAGGTCCTACTATACAGAAGATACTGCCTTCTACTAGATGCATCCTTGACTGATACTTGCCAAGATCTATTACAAAATCATAGAGAGAAATAAACTATCTCTTCAAATTACCTCCTGGACATCCACCTGTAATAAATAATCAGCAACTCAATGACAGCTCGAATGACGAGGAAAAGACTGATAGTATGCTAACTATATAGAAGACTAAGCATATATAAATATACATAAAATTATACATATGATGAATCATATTCTTCTTACCAAGCATTTATCTGAATGGCATTTATCTTTTCCCACCATGAGCTACTGAGGGGAGGAAGTGCAATTTCACACAATTCTCTAAGCACCTAGTGTGATGAAGACCGGATTACCAATCTTGGTACTTTGGTATGAATATTAATAATAGTTAAAACATGTGTGTCTGTCTTAAGACAGAACGATAAGGAGTCGAGAGCATTCTGTAAGAAGGAGTTCTGACTGACAGCCCAAATTTCCAGAATTTTGAAATCCACAGCTAAGTATTACTAAGGTATTTGGTTTGTACTGGTAAAGGAAGATAGTGATTTTTCAAAAGAAGTACTTAATGAGGGATTTTGAATTAAAATCACAAAACCAGTCACCTTTCTTTCTCTAAACCACCTATATCTCACCTTACAATGCGTAACAACTGATCTGTGCATAATAAATTCATTATAATTATTTTATTTTTCTCTATCTTGACATTTGATGTTCTAAAAAAGCTGCCAGTGTCAAGAAATAATTTGAATCTCTAGTTTCTGCCAATAGCACACTTACTGCTGTACAGATTAATGGAACCAGCCATTAACATAAATAACAAAAAGTAGTATTTAAATAAGAGCTGGCTGAAATACAGTCAAATATGGCTGATCTAGGTTAAGGTGAAGGAAACACCATTCTTTATTCTATAGAATTAGTACCACACTAGTCATAGTTTAGTCATAGTTTGCAGGTTAGGCAAAACATTGTAGGTGACTGGAGAGAAACTAAGTAGTCTTATTCTTTACATTAAAGTTTATTTTATAAATAGCAAAACCGGTTGCTAAACAGACAAGAGATGTCTTAATTTTTATAGGTATTACAGCTGTTTACTTATACTCATCTCTAATACATCTTCCCATCTGTTCTATACTTCATGTGTAAAACAATTTTAATATGTGTTCATCCCACATAAATCTTTTGAAGTGTAAGCTTTCAGACTTCCTTTGTCTCCATATTTCTTTGCTTTGCTGAGTAAAATGAGATTTTGAATTTTGGTCAAAAGAACCAAGGGAAGCTATTTTAATTCTGAAATACTGGTAGTGCATTCATTGCTGTTTACCAGAAAGCATTCACTGGTTTTGTATGTTTGCTGTCTGTACCTAAGGGGTAAATGTTCATAAATGTCCAAATCTCATGTTGCCTTACACCATCTTTATAAAATATACAAATGCCCAACCACAACTGACAGAGAATAGGAACCCAGACCGTCCACTTCAGGTTCAGTCCTTTCAGAAGCTTTCTGCATAGAAGGTCTCTATTTCTATGGTTAAAAAGCCTGCCTTTCAACAAACACCAGACAAGCGGGGCACGTACCTTGTTTTTAAGAACTGTCCTGACCATTATACTTCTCCACTTCTACATCACTTTTGTTATAGGACTTTCTTCAGTATGAACATACTATCCATTATGCAGTAACGAATTCAAATTGATTATTATCTTATTCTACAGTTACAAAAGCAAAATGCCTGAATTCTTGGAAACAATTTCAGAAGGACAAAGGACCCAAAAGGGGCTGTTTTCTCACCTCTACAGTTGGCAATGGAAAACTGACTCCTGCTAATAAAACCAACACAAGCCCAGATCATTAACGGGGCAGAAGCACTTCATCAAATCTAATTTTTTGGCAAGTGGCCCTGATGGTGTAGTGCTGGCTACCTAGGGAGTTTCACCACCCAGAAAGGCCAAAGCTACCCTAAAGTCAGCAGTGCCCAAAACATCACTGTACTGTGGCACCCTCAACACTGTAACAAGCACTGCCCTAGGGCAGCTTATACAACCCACATCCCACACTTTAGAAAAGATAGGTACTGACACCTACCCTTTAAAAACATGGTGCGGAGGCCTCACTATTGCCTTTTAAAACAAGGCCAGAAAAAGCAGGGGAGTCAGCTGTGCCTTGCCACCCAAAACTTTTATATGATGAGTGGAGCACCACATAAAGTGAGCAGTGAATGTGGGAGACCTGTATATAATTGCATAAAATTTGAGCACTCTCACCACCAGAATCTGAAAAGTTTGTAAAAGCCACTGGATTTTGTTAAATATTAGTCTGGGAGGTAAATTTGGAGAACTAGCTTGGAGAAAAAAGTAGAGGAATGAGGGTTAGAAGATGGAAAAGCAGTACCATGCTGCTCCACGTGGGTCTAGCATTTCTGAGCAAGCCTCAAAGCAAAACTATGGCACCCAAAGATCTCTGTTTGAAAGTGAAGCTCCTTCAGAGTTCAAGTCCTTCAAGTACCCCCAAACAGGCAGATATTTTGAGGTCTGGTATACCAATTTGGGGATTTAAATTCCACCTACACTCTCCTGTAGCTCCCACATCCTGTTGAGGATCGAGACCAAAGTACCCAAGACTGAGATGACAGAAGGAAAAACATTTATAAAGTCTCTGGGCTTTTGGACTGCATATTCCTCTCTTCATACAGCTTCTAGCACAATGAATTTAACCATGTCTGGAGTTCTTCTGAAATACAGCATGGTGAACATTTGCCAAGACAGCTGGTTTTGTGCAGTATCTAGGTATCATCTGATTTCTTTTTAATTGCATATGCTTTTTATTTTTAAATATATCGATGGATATGTTGTCCCCTTGTTGTTCACCAAAAGTGGCACAGTTTTAGCCTTCATTTTCCCAGCACAATTAGCAAGCATTGCCTAATGAACCTTAGTGGATGGCCATGATTTAAGAGCATTTAATCTATACTGCATTTCCATGCTGTCACTTTCTGCTCATTACCAGGGTACATACATAAAAAAACCAAGGGACTCCAGTGGTGAAAACCACTATAATAATTTCTTTGTAGTCAATAAATTACTGAGAGGCACTAAAATAAACAGCGAACAGTATCAATTTCACTGTACTAATGGTTGCATGCATAAAGAATCAGCCTTTGGGTATGTCAGTAATAGCCCTAAACTAAAACAACAATGCTAAATACTCAAGGCAGATTAACTAACAGTTATTGCTATTGAAGTAACATTAGGTTAACACAGAAGTAACTTGAAAGTTTTTGAGATAATAAGAGCAGATAGAACACACAAACCCAGGCTTTTATCAAAACAAAACATGGTACAAGGATTGTGATGATGCTCGTGCTCCAAAAATGTACTTAAAACAATGCAACCATAGCTCTATATTCACACACATGCTTGCACAAGTAGACCAACTGTGCAATGTCTATAGAGTAAGACTCCCATCTCCCTACGAACCATGAAACACTGCTTTAAAATATCTAGTGGTGGTGGTGAGAGAAGAAAATCTATTCTATAGACAGAGTTACAGTTACTGGGTCTGCCAATGCAACATTAAGAAGCCCTGAAAAAGAACTGTTCAGCAGTTCAAACCAACAAACTCAGACCTTTTGTAGATTCCAGTTTTCCCTGTATGCATGAAGGTAATTGGTGTTTTTCCTTAAACACATATTAGATCATATATTATAACAGTGACTGTGCATGTGCAGTGTTAATACAGCCAACAAGTAGAGACGCACCTAAAAATACTGTTAACAACCTGCCCTTTAGAATGCAAGTACTGCCATTAAAATACAATGTGGCAACACTTCAGATCAGTATAGATCTTAAAATATCACACACAAGCTATTAAAGTTTCTTAAGACAACAAAATTGGCAATAAAATAATGTCAAACTATGTCTTGTTGGTAAAAATAGCTCATTTTCCAAATGCAGTTCTCTGCAACTGTAGATAAACTGTAACTGTCTTGTATATACCATAAGCTATCTATCTAAAATGGTACTGTCAGTGAAACAGATGTCATTGCACAATATTCCTGTGCCACCCACATGCTGTTCTCCTAGTTGCCAAACAGAACTGTTTTGAGTTATTTACTGTGCAATCAGGTTCAAGTATTCGTGCAATGATCTCCATCCTACATTAGAGAAAAAAAAGACTTAAAAACTGAAATGTAATTTCACATGATGTTTTACCATGATGTAATATATTCAGCATGCCTTCACCAGTACAGACTATGATGAAAAGACTGAAACCTCAACACAAGGTCAAAAAAAATCTTATTTTTAAGAACTTTGTACACCAGCTTTTTCCATTTTCCTCTTCCTGTCCATTATACTCCATTTCAAGCTTCTGTTTTTAAACATCTTCACTCAAATGAGGAAGATGTAGAAATAATACCAAAGTTTCCTCCCCAGTCCTCTAAAATAATCTGTTCTTTCCAGGATAATTACATAAAACAAAAATCACACCACAGAATAAGTTAGCCTGGAAAGGACTTTTGGAGGTATCTGGTGGTGGGACCACACTACCTACTTTAGGGCCCATTCAGGGCAGCCCACACCCTGTGGTGTCACTTGTCAGGGACCCATCCTGGGCTACATTGTAGAACTCAGGCATCTGGTTTTTATTCTGCCTTTTCAAGCTTTTTCATCTTTCCTTTTTTCCCATCCTTGTCACAGTGATCTCTGGGGTTCATCGGTATCAGACTGCCATCAGGCTTCCCTGAGGGTGAGACGGGGCACGAGACTATCTGCAGTTCAGACAGGACCTTGCCAATGCATCCCACGAACTCTAGCTGCAAAAAGCTTGTAGACTGTTCTCAGTGTCACCAAATTGTTGCCAAAATAACAGATTTTCTCAACCTGTACCCTTTATGAACCCAGACTTTTTGTCTGAAAAGTCAAATACAAAAGTATTTGTTCGAAAGCTTGTGAAGGATGACCACAATGAAATTTGTATCAAGTACTCTGCTGCGTTCACATTTGTACAAGTAACTGACACACAAAAGAACAAAAGATCAGAAAAAGTAGTTAAGTTCAAATAGTCACAGTTTTCTAGTACAAAAAAAGTGCTTTAATTCTTAAAAAGAAGGAAGAGAGAAAGGAATCTAAAAGACACCTAGAGATACATATGCATACTAGCAATGAATGCATCTAGAGCAAATGACAGCTATGCAGAAAAATCACTTTGTATCTAAGACATTTTTCTCATGGGAAATACTGTTCTTGAGAACGTAAAACTTTCTTCAACCTTTCAAGATGATTGATAATAAAAGCATTGAAATTAAGATTAAAATACATTTTAGTATCTCAAGAGGTTTTTTCATCTGATCAGACTTTTACTCTTTGGTACTTGTTTGCTTGTAAGCCACCTAACCCTTCCACTATCCAGCTTTATGATGCCTTATTTAGACCTCCTAACTTTGTTGAGCTGCTTTCAGATTACAACACAAAGTCTTAAAGATAAATAAGGCAGGCACGTTTTATTAGCAGAACACTTGCCAGTTTGGTAACAGCAGAATCAACAACAGACTGGCGGAAGGAGTATTGGTTAGAGGAAAGAAGAGAATTTTCTATACACTCCTGAAATAAAGTTCTTTCAAGATACTCTAACCCACCCATTCCAAGGAGCTGCCTAGGAATTCTCTGCCCTAATGGGAAAAAAGAAGAATAGAAAAAGTTTCCATTAGAAACAACTGAGATTGCAAATTCTCCATTTGATACACTAATTTGATTATATACACTTTTATTTTGCATTGACATAGTACACCTTTGATGACTGAAAGCAATCTAGGCTAACAGCTAACACTGTAGAAATGAAGCTTCCCTTGCCACCAAAAGCCAAGACTATCACTTCTGCAATATTTATAATCCCCTCTGGTTAGGAAATAAGCACCTATGCGCATTGCATTCACTACTAGGCACCGGATCTCACACTACAAAAACATTTTATCCTTTGCTTCAGGCAATAACTTTCAAGATGAAAATCCTAGGCATTTCTATCAGGCTTAGGACTACATGTCATAGTTTTTCTTTTTTTTTTTTTTTTTGATTTAAAAAGCAACAAAACCAATTATCTAATAACAGTAAACAAAGGAACACATGACCTCAGTGAAATTCCTACCAAAGAACATAATCTGTGACATCCTTGCTATCAGAAAATCAGCTAATTCCTCCTGCGAAACACTGTTCAACTGAATAGTAAAATAATTCATAATGAGCTATAATTTCAAAGCGTTAGGTGAATATTCAAAAATCTGTCTTTACAGCATGGCTCATAGAAGAAATACATGGTCTGATACCTTCAGAAGCTTTTTTCCCCAGGAAGCAGGAAATACGTATTAGCTAAATTGCAACAAAATTAGAGCATCTCTTTCATTGCCCTCTACCCTCAATCATTTATGAATACATTATTTTATCACTTTAATTAACTTCAAGTTAATTCATTAAAAGTATCTTCATGAAACATATGATGCAAAGCTTGTGTTTTTAGGAAAAGTAGCCAGATTTCTGATTTTTTCATCCCTACCTGAATTCTGTGCACCTATAATGTGAATAAACTCTAAGAAAAACTAATTAATATATCAAACAATAAATGAGTGCTCCTAAAGGTATTTTTTTAAAATCAAGTCCTTCCAGAGTACTTTATACATTTATTATGTTCAGCATGGCTCACAAATTATTTATTTGTCTATCCAGTTGAAAATAATTGAGCGCTTACCACGGTATACAGCTACTCTACACCACCCTATAGCGTGGACAACCCAAGGCAGTTGCTTTTCATATCGACATCGCTCAACACCAGTTATAGATTCACATCTCCTTCAAATCCAGTTTATGGACAGATGAAGGTGCACTAAACAGTTACTTGATATACCATAGCCTCTTCCTATCATTACACACATTTACCACAAACTGTCAAAGTACTTACAATGCAGTGTGAAATATTACATTGTTCAGAAACAGCTAATGTAGTTAAAGAAGCCCTTCATTCATTAGGCCAAATACTTTGTTGGCATTGACCCTTCTTTTCATTTACTTACAAAATCCCAATTATGCATTTTGAGAAAGACGAAGATGAACATGCTGATTTAGGAAAAGGAACAGAACAAACAGGAAAACATAAAATTACAAGTTAAGTGTATAGGTGTTAAAATCAGTTAGAAAATAAAAAACCTGAGAATTTTCTGGTTTCATTTTTGGTGGACTTTCCTGTGGCTTGTCCTAAAACTGAAAGCACCTGTCTGTACTGCTAAAATATCAATCGCTCACTTCGAAGTTAGGCATATAGGCAGAATTATCTGTTTTCTGTGAGTCACAGGCAGGTAGGCCCTCTCTACAGTTATACATGCTCTGTCTCTCTATCCTCCTGTTTATATGCCTGTACAGTTTTATCAGTGGATTGTGTCTCTTCTGAACCACTCATACCGGGCTGTTAAACAAAAGAAACAAAACAGTGAATAGTTCCCTGATACTCTGAATAATTACTGGATAATAAAAACTTACCTGATGAATAACCCTATTGTCATATAAAAGCAGACATTTCAATTTCAGCATTAAACACCCAGTTAACATATTGCTACATACACAAGTATTTACAGGTTCAGTTTCACAAATCCCTTAAACATAGCCTGCTTTAAGAAGAGAGCTGTTCAAAAGATGATAGTAATTGCTGAAGACCCACCAAGCCCTCCATGCATAAATTCCCTTCACTACTTGTGGCCAGGTATTAGGCCAAAAATCAGTTTGCTTAGTTGCAAATACCATGACTGGGAAACAATCCTGCTTAAACAGAGGACCTCTGCCTTTTGCCATTGTGGTCAATGTTTTTCCAGAGATTTTTTTCATGTAATTGCCACTAATTACAGCTGGAAGTTAATACTGTATATCAGCATCAGTAGATGAAAAACATGTATAAAAATACCGTTGTATACTGTTCCAAGTGATTTACCTTTTTGAGGAAGAAAGTGCATTAAAAGTCTTTAAAAAGCCAAATTTTGTCACAAGATCCTCCCCAGATATTGTTACAGCTTAATCCAAAAGCTTAGGGAAAAAAATAGTAGCTATATTTCAGACCTCACGAATGTGCCAAAATGCTGAGTAAAGGATTATATCTTTTTGCTGGCATTTTTTTCTTGCTTTCTGTGTGATTAGGAACATTCTGGAGTTAAAAGCTATTGATTTAGTAGAAGGCTACCTCATGTTTTATTTTTTCAATCCTATTGGACTGATTAAACAAAAAGACCTTTTAGCAAAACATGGAACTTTTTTTATATTGCTTACTGTACTATATTAGAATCCTTATGATATAGAAGGGCTCAGCACTTACAAGGACATTATTACATGCTAATTAAATAATATGCTAATTAAAAATTGACCAACCTTTCCTTCAGCATCTGCTCCCGTTACCTTCTCAACCTTGTTTCTGTTTAAAAATTTCTTCACCCATTCTTCTACTTGAACATTGAACTTCATGAAAGTCACATAAAAAAAATATGCTGTCAGGAGCGTTAAGCTTTCCCACCACATGATCAAGTTATCCAGAAAAAAGATGATTAGCAAGATCAAGTCAATGATGTAAAAGGACACATCTCGAAAGAGTGGCCACCAAGTAAGGTTCAAGATCTCTCTAGAAAATAAAGCACACATTCCAATAACAAACAGGATATTGAACACGGCAGATCCCACTATTGTACCAATGCCGACATTGCTGTGGGATATAAACACTCCTATTAAAGAAGTGAAGAGTTCTGGGGCTGACCCACCAGCAGCCATGAAGGTTGCACCTGCCACATCATCAGATATGGTCAGTTTTTCAGTGATGACAGTCAAGGAAGGTACAAAGAACTCATCACAGACTATGGCTAAGGCTATAAACATGTAAATCATTCCAATTACATGGAGGATCACTGCTCCCTTTCTTCTCTCCTCAAGAGAGAAAAGGTCCTCAGGGTACTCTCCCTTGGCATGATCATCTGTTGCATTGTCGTGCTCAGCTTCGTATCTCATAGAAGTGTGTGGGTCTGGAGTGCCATCTTTATTCTGTTCCATGAAATCCAACAGAGTTCTTTGGTGCCCATGCACCAGCTTTTGGCTATCTAGGCTGCTGGCCAATGCCATGCTATGTGGTTCCATCTTGAAAAAGGCACTAACTGAAAGAGAGAAAGTACTAATGGCCACTACACTGACAAGAAGCCCTATAATTCGTATCAGTCTCAGTTTTTTCCTAACATTCTGGTGCCATCTGCCACCAAACAGCAGTTCCTCCAAACACAATTCCTCCAAGACACCAGCAACAGTCTTTTTCTGAAGAGCCATTTTGTGTTCTGCGTGAGATGCTGAGGGAGTCAGATGGACTGTTCCTTCATACTTTTCTCCAGCTTTGAAGTTAGAAGTGCTTTAAGGGTCTTCCCAGAATCAAGTACTTTTACTCTTCATAGGAAGTATTCTCTTCATGCGTCTTAAAAGGACAAACAGGTATTACTAATATTAGTGAAACAGTATGTGATTAAAAGCTTCTAAAAAGCATTTTACAGACTGGGTTAAATTTAGAATTTAAAGCAGAACATTACCAACTGTAACATAAAACCCTGTCACATCCCATCAGACATAGCAACGATATGTTTGTTTCAGCAGTAACCCTGCAGATAACAGTCTATCAATACTTAGATCATTTTATGCCTCTCATATGCTTCTGAGCCACTGCTCTCCTCAGCTGCTGACAAAAAATCCTAGTGGAAAGTAAAAACTGTCCACAAATGTTATGTAAAAATGCAGAAATGACTATTTTAATGGATACACCAAAGATGATTACCTTCTGTAATTACTGTCCACCATGATCATGTAACGTCCCAACCCCAAATGCTGGGGCAATAATGTATGAAAAAGCAATCAAAGTGCTAACAAGCATCTCATCAGACCTTTAGGCAGCTGAGGCGGTGTTAATTGAAATGTTATGCATGCATGGAGCAACAGTCATGGAAATGTAGGTAAAACACTACACCATTGGAACAGGATCAAAATGAAGATCTAAGACATACACGATTTTTTTAACCCCTATGCAAAATTGGCTCAAGTTTACACAGAGAACTCAGCTTGCTTCTGATCAGACCTAGGACGCTAGCTTGGACTAGCTAAGACAAAATTTTCATTCACCTCTGGTTTTGTTTTGATTTATGGGAAACATAGGAAGTTACTAAGATACCTATGGGGTAAGTATCTTTTAAAAGTGCTCCTCTTACAGATCCTTAAGAAAATAGTTGAAATTTACACAAGAGTTGATCCTGAAACAAACGAAACGGTTCGAAATTAAACTACGTGAGAAGGACTATTCACTTATGCCAGAGCTAAGCATATTAGAGCAACAGCACTTGGAAACAGGAAAACCCCACTATATAATAAAAGGTGGTTTGGTTACTGCATTTGAAGAATAAATGTAATGTAGAAATTAGTTACATATGCATTATGCATAGTAAGCTGCATTTTATATGACACAAAATGTAAAATACTTTCTAAATAAAAGTATTAGTCCTTACTCCTACAGTCAAAAAATACTTTGTTACACCACTTATTCAAGTCATTTGTAGCAATATCTGAATGCTGAACAATCATTAATCAGCAGAATTTTGATTTTGTATTCTCAATACAGAATTACAACTGCTATTACTTGCAGTTATTTACATAAAAGTTATTAAGTCACGTGTAGTTTCTCCTGATTGTTACGAACAGCTTCCACACTCAGAAGATGTCATAGAGACATACTCCATCTGCAAGATGCGGCACTACAGCGGAGATGTTTTATTTTCCACCTTAGAGTTACTGCTCACCGGCCTGCCATGAAACCATTAAGCAGGAAAGATATGGGAACGGCACTACCCCTACCGCGCGCAATTTACGGCGGATGGGCCAATCACCCCACACCGTTATAAATCACCCGAACGGTAAATGGAAAAGCGCCCGGGGTGTCCTCTGCCCCGAAACTCACACGGCTGCGCCCAGCCTGACCGCTCCCGACACCGCCTCCCTCTCCATCCCCGTCCCCCGGCGGAGCGCAGGCCCCCGTCCCCCCCGCGGAGATGCCGCAGAGCCTCGCCTAAAAGTCATCCCGAGTTCGCAGGGCTCTGCTCCGCACCCCTTCGCGCCGCACAAACTTTTTTCCTCTGCGAAAGGGGAGCGGCTCCAGCCCCGCAGAGTCCCCCGGCCCCAACTGCGGAAAGCCGCGGAGGCACTCATCGGCTGGCTCGGGGCGCAGGGCACCCCCCAGCAGCCGGGTACCACCCACGGCGGGTATTCGGGGAAGTGAGACCCCAGCCCGCGCAAACCGGCGACGCTCACCCGGAGGTGCGCTGCGCTGCGCGCCGGCCCGCGGGCGCTCGGCAGGGGCAAGGGCACGGCCACGGGCAG
>JAVJGG010000074.1:45936166-45953771 GCA_035590195.1 Aviceda cuculoides | reverse complement strand
CGCCCCCGCCCGGGGCCGCCGGCGGTGTCACTGTGCGCGGCAGCACCTCCCTCCCTGCCTCCCTCTGCGATCGCACAGATAGTTTGGCCGGTAGCGAAGTGAGGGTGGCGAGGGTTTTTTTTGCTTGCTTGCTTGCGTGTTTGTTTGTTCCCCGTTATCTCGGGTTAGCTGGTGCAGATTAATTGAGGCAAAATTCGGCACTTCCGGCAAAGATAATAAGCCTTGAGGAGTGGGTTAATTTTAAAAATGAGAGGTATCCTGGTCAAAATAGCCTTTATTCCAAATGTTTTCTGAAGGGAAATCAGGAAGTGAGGAAAGAGGATGTTGTATTTTGTGTTTGATTTTAAGGAAGGTGATGTCCACTGTGAAGTTATTACCCATCATTAATTCACTCATGAACAGAAATTTCATCAAACTGCGTTTCGAAGTTGTCATGGATAACAAAAAAGACACACTGAACTCCCTAGAAAACAGGGTAAATTCATAGCCAGAACAGTCCATTTCTGTTTTGGTCTCCATCTTTTGATATAGGTATTTCCCCAATAAATTGTGCTGAGTTAAGTAATTGCATCAAGATTCAAATATGATGGAACTGTTACAATGAAGCTCTATCATAGCTAATTCCTGGTGCCACATGCAGTAGATACACTGGAGTATAAAGAGATCCTCTTTTGAAATACCACTTGCACCACTGCTCTACACCATGGTTAGAAAAACCCAGATGGCAATCCATGGATAAACTGAAGTCATCTAGTGTAGGTGGGGCAACACCGCAGGAAGACCCTCATTGGGTCAGGGCTGCTGGGAAAAACCTCCATGCGGAAATCCTTGAAGAATGCAGACCCCAGGCGAGAGCAGGGAGTTTCAGGTGGGTTGGATGGGGCAGCAGTTAAGATCTGGGAAGAGTTTGGTAAACAACTCACTAGCACTATTCTGCTTTCAGTGATATCCTTTTCACATTCTGAAAAAAGTTTACTGTAAACAGTGAACTCTCAGCTCTTTGGGCAAAAGAACAACTTTCATTTTTACAACTCCTACCTTCTTCATTTTGAACTCCGATTGTATCACATGGCAAATGGAAAATAAACGTTACTCCGTGCTTCATGAAGAATATAAAAATGTAAGAGTTTTTATTAAGCAATAAAACATGGACATTGTAAATATCTTCAAAGTTATTATTAGGATATCACATGAAAAATAAGGATCATCTGAGTAGGCCTGGGACGCATAGTCTGTTTGTGTCTCCATAATAGCATTTTGCAGCACCTGTTCCATTTGGGTTACCTTGGCATGGATTGGAAACTGGTGAGTTCTGAAGAGTTACGAGACGGCAAAAACAGATACACCAAAACACAACAGGCATCTTAGAGACTATGTGGACATGCAAGGGATTCAAAAGGTTCAGAAGATACTTCCAAAATTTCAACAGTTTGCAGTGAGAGCTGTGGCTGACTCACACATACAAAGTGGCCTTCAAAGTCAGAGTTTGCACGGGTGGTTTACATTTATTTCACATTACGTATTGGAAGGTTCTCATTAATGGCTGACAGCTGATAAATGATGCCTGTTGATTATCCAGACTTGCATTGCTCAGGCTAAGGCTGATGCAAACAGACATATGGAGACTGTGTTAACCATTCTTCTAGAGCCACCACATAGACAAGAATTAGTTAAAATGAAGATTTACTGTCTTTATCCACATATGCAAGACACAGATGAAGTGGCTATATCTCAAATATTCAACCTGTGCCTGCTATACAATGATGACAGCGATTAAAGGTAAGATATGCTTATATGACTTCTTGTGGCTGCTGTGTTGTTGTCTTGTGTTGTTGTCTTGCAGTCTGTGAGAAGTGGCCACTTGAAAAAGATACCTAAAAGATGTTTTCATAGCTTTGCAGGTGGCCAGAGACATGCTGGGATATGTGTGTAGTACCCCAACTTCTATCAATTTCTGAAATAAAACTGGAAGCAAGTGACTTTTACATTATCTACTAACCAAAAGTCCATGTATCTGAATTGTAATACTCATCTGTTTCTCTGTACTTGTAATGATTTTTCTCCCAACAATAAATACCTATTGCAAGCTAAGGACAGTAAAATCTCTAACAAGAATGACATGGCTCGCAGATGGGTACCATTACCAATAACTTAGGCATTTTGAATCAGCTGACCTGTTCTCACGTAAGAGCTGCATAATAATAAAGACAGAAACAAAAAAGCACAGTTAAAATTAGTATAAGGAGGTTAACTAACAATAAAATAAATCCCATATTTTTCTCACAAAATTAAACATCAGAGCATATCCTGGCTAAATACAGAATAGTTAGATTATTTGAATGAAACAGTCTTTGGCTTACATCTACTTCAATGTTTCTTTTCTTAAGTGAGGAGGGAAGAGACATCTGCTAAGTACTTGGATTCTGTAGCTACACATTTGTATATATGACTAGGCTTTCATTTTTACATACACTGAATATGTAATTTTTAATAGCTTACATGTAGTTTACTGCACCATGTGTGATGAGCCCTCTGAAATCATAAGCCACTCTTCACCACTTCCTATTTACAGGAAGGTCCATGAAGTAGAACTTTTTTTTTTTTTTTTACAGTATTTCTGTTTTGGCTGTTCTCTTGCTGTTATAAACCTTTGACTTTGTAAAAGCAAGCGCAGAAGTGTCTTTTGTGGAGGAGAAGGAAGGAGGAGGGAGCCAAATGAAAAATCCTGAATGACAACATCTTTAAGTATCACAGCAGTACCTTCTAAACTGGAAGATGAAGCTGACGAGGAGGTTGCCATGACTACAGAGGCGGCATATTTGAATGAAAATTGATGTTAAGCTTTTAAATGCTAATAGCAGCTGGGAACAGGTGACATTTGAAATATCAAAATTATTTCAACACTTTGCAATGTATAACAAGTGAAAAAGGGTGAAAAAGATGACAACAGAGTTAAATTAAACACTGATATAGGCTTTATCATTCAAATATGTTGCATCATTTACTTGTTTGTAGTAATAAGCAAACATATTGCATATAAATCACAGTGCCTGAGGAGCAGAAACTGTTTATATTACCTGAGTAACACATTCTTCAGTAATATATTGAGCAAAATTAAACAGGCTTCTTTTAAATTAACTACAGTAACAAGTTTTCAGCAGGCCACATTAAAGAGGCTATTTAAACTTAATATTCAGAAGCAACTGTAAATTCTCAGTGGTGAGTAAATCTTACAAGTGCCTGATGTTAGGCATGTTTCTCATCTCTACTCCATATATTGGGAAATAAAAGGTCAACCTATACGCAATGGTACAGATTCCTTACTAGAGTCAAAACCGTAAGCTAAAATGGCATGTAGACCACTATCACTGTGTAACCACCACAATTTGCTGTCATACCAACCTCTAACCAGACTTAGGGCTTTAGCTGTAAAAGATGCAAAAGGTGTGCTTTACCTTCAACCGTAAGCATTGGCTTACCACTAAGCCTCAAAGACCATCTGATATTTCAGTTTCACTTGAAGTGGGTTAAACTCTACTTGCTAACACATGCCTTTTGAAGCAGTCTTAATACCATTACTATAGGTCATGATCAGTTGTAATGCAAATTTACATTTTGTAACAAACGATAGATATGAAAAGCTTTGAGAGGTTTTTGAGGGTTTTTTTGGTTTTAATATGTAAGACGAGAAATCTGGGGGCTTTACCTGTGTTCTGTGTAATTACAATGAGCATTGCAAACACCGTTGTTAAGGAGGCTAAAGCTGACTGCTTTTTTGATTCCTGTTTCTGCTAGTGAACACAGTGATAGGAAAATATAAATTGAGCATACCTTTAAAAGACAAAAGCTTTTTTGGCTACGTTTGCAGAACACTAAATAACATGTTTTTCTAATGTAATGTTACAAATGCTAATTAGACATAAGGAATTGTAAATGTTGTCATCATAGTGTGCCAGTCTCTTTAAAGGACAATCTCTATCAATGAAGGTACAAATCTTCCTCCTCTTTATCTAGGCTTGAGAAGTCCATATCAGAGTAGAACCACCACAGCCTAACATCTAGTGACATGACAGAAGAAAATACTGAATGGGATATCATTACTGAAATCCAATTTAAACCCGGGATATATTATACCCAGATGATTATTTTTACTTACAGGGTAATTGCACTTTCCAGAAAACAGCAGGATGGAGCAACATGACCTTCTCTTTCGGATGACTTTCTCTTTCAGATGTGATAATTTGCTCCTCTGAAGCTCCTTGTATATAAGTGTTGTAATGTAACCCCAGTGAGCTGCCCTGAAGTCAATGGAGTGCTTATTTTGCTATAAACTCTGGCCTACCAGCCTCATTTATAAGAACACCTGCAAGCTGGCAAGTCATCAGCCTTAGGAACAATTGTTGATTTGGTGGATGAGTGCCAACATCCTTGCCTATTTCACAGCAGTTTCACATACTGCGTTGCTTGGAGCCTCAGCTTGAAATCCTGTGCTCCCTTTGACTTGCAACACTTAGGAGTGCCTCAGGGATAGAGGTCAAATGTGATATTAGCTACAACTCAGATTTCTTACGCAATTTATTTCTGATTAGGCCATTGTCCAGGCAGAGCTGGAGGGAAATGTCTCCCACTGACCATACTCCTCTCACAAATTAAATTATTTTGTTGCTATACCGTCACATAGTAATTACATTTTTCTTCCTTTTGTCTGTCCTTATGGTCAGCTTTCTCATATTCTTTGCACTTGATGAATTACAAGCTATTTGTCTTCATCTCTGCAGTAATATAGTTTTCAAGTAATCTCCTCTACCCTCGTAGAATGTTTCAGGGAAATAAATATAAGGTAAAAATTGTCCTCAAATACCGAGATGTGAAATAGTGAGAATTTATGAAATAAACATTATAATCTGCTGATTAACTGTGCACAGAGCTGGTGTGCAGGGAAGGCAGAATGAAAGAGAAAAAGATGACAAAAACATTTTAGGACTGAAGTCAATGTTAACCCCTTGACATTTCCAACGAAAGCAAAGTCATGGAGTCATTTCCCTTTTACGCTGCTAGGTCCTTGGGTGCATACTACCAGTTAGCATTGTTTAGTTAGAGTCCTGCACATGTGCACTGAAAGTGCTTATACCATGGACTAAAATACACCTTGGTCAATAGACCAGAGAGACCCCATCTATCATCAGAGTTTCAAAAATTTCAGTGGTTGCAATAGAAACAAAAATCTTTCAAAAAATAGATGACATATTGGGATTTGTATTTGGTAGTGGTCATAGCACTGAGTCATGCTATATTGAATTTTAGAGGAGGATCAAAAGAGTGGTTTAAAGCAGCACCACAAAATTAGTCCCATCAACTGAAAAAAACCCAGACCTTTCAAACTAATAAGAGAATCTGGAATCAGAACATAAAAGGAAAGCTGGAAACAAAAAAATGAATGTTTTGAGAAGCTTTCAGAAGACAAGATACCCATTTTTTTTAAGTGGAATACTCTCTATCACAGACTAAATAATTCAAGTATGTGTAATCTTCCTGCATTCATTAAGAGCTTTTTACAGAAATTCATCCCAAAATCTAGCCAAATTTCCCAAGCTTACAGACTTGTCTTCTGCAGGATAATTCTGATCACAGATGAAGTGCAACAGTCTTTTTAGTGTACTGCGGTAGCTTTTTTAAGAATCAGGCAAACAAAACAGCCCAACATAGCAGTTCAAGAGAAGCAGCAAAGAATTATTTCTACAGTTGTGATTTAAGAGAAAATACAATAATGGGACCTGGAATTAACCATATGAGTTTGTTGGGGTTTTTTAAATCCATCTTGACTATGATGCAGCTTAATGTGCAGGCTAAGATAGGAATAAACAAATGAGGTATAATTTGGAAGGTGGCTTAAATATTCAAAAAGCTCAAATATATCACCCATTAGACATTCTAAGGGTCACTGTAATGTGTTCATCACATTAAGAACAATTTAAGAAGACAGATGCAATTACTTGTTCTGGGTATTTTTTCCAGATATGAGATCCTTTATGCTGAGAACCTCTGCTCTATATCAGATGTAAAAGATGTTGACTTTTGCAGCTGTCTCCAGCTGGACCACCAGCGTCAGTTCCTGCACAATCTGAAAGTCTCCATCCAAATACCAAATGCACAGTGCCACCTTGAATGCAATCTCCAGTGATCAGTATTTGATGTCAAAAGAACTGGAAAGGTGCTGCTTAAACTTGTTTTTCCCTAGCTTTCGGACAAATTTGGACTGTCTCATTGACTGTTACTGACTTGTGACAGCTTTCTTAATCTGTGTTTAAGAGACATGAAATTACATATAATTGCAAATAATATTTTAAAATATTTAGTGTATGACAAATTATATTCCATTTAGCTCTATTTTAATGTTAAGAATGAGAAAAGACCTTCACTGGTGTCTGTAATCGCTGGAAAAGAGTAGCCTTTTTATGATTTCTTTGTATATAATAGTAAATGGTACGTACTATGCCCCAGGTCAGAGAAGATTTAACGTGTACACACAGTTAAAATTAAACCAGCCATTATAAATATTGTATAAAATACAGGTTGGTTCCCTTTTAAACTTGGTACTCAAGATCTGTATTTTTCAGCACTAGGAAGGGAAAGAAAACTAAGGATATTCTTGCAGCTTGTGCAGTCTTTATCACATACATCCATGATAATTTCTACAAGTGGAAGTCCAATTTGTAAGAAAGAGGTATGACATCAATCATCAACAGGTATGACATTGATTATGCAGTGTTTCTTCAGGTAAGTGAACAGTTTCAAGCTTGATATTGGATCTTAGAGCCATCGTTTTAGCTAAACTTGTAAAAACTCTGAGGAGGTGAAAGTGGGACTAATCAATGCTATCACTGGAACTGAGGCTCAAGCCAGGACTACACCACACTGGGAGAAAGGAGAGTGCCTTTACCGACTTTTTGACAGTGGTGATATTGCAGCTGATGCTACAAGGGCCAGCTTTCAACAAAGTAAGAGAAAGGTGATACCCTGCACAAAACCAACAGACAACTTTTTGCACACAAGCTCTGGTTCAGGTTTGAAACAGAAGCTTTTCTTAGTATGGGCTGTATAATGAGTCTGAGCCACAAATGCTCGGGGTTAAGAACATCTCTTTGCTTGCACAAGGAGAAAGGAGTCTGCCTCTGCAGACTGTGCCTGTGGGGCAACAGGGAGGCAAGAAAGGGAAGTGATGCTTTGTGGTACTCTTCACCTACCCAGAGGCCCCTGCAGCATACAACTTGTCTGCTCTCCCTGAACATGCAGAACAAATGATTGCCAGCCCTTTGCTGGCCTGAAGGTGGTTCTAGTCATCTTGCTGGCATACTGCAAGAAAAGAACAACCTAAAATCTGAAATAACTTGTTCAGATCTATTGCAGGATGTTTTGAGATGAAAACTGTGCCTCTTTCTTGAAGTTTTCTTACCTTTTACAATACACACAGTTTTGGCATTCCTTTAGGAAGAGCGGGCCTGGAAATCAGCATGCTGATACACAACTATTTAAGAACAGTGTTGCTGATTGTTATGCATCTACTGGGCAGATATCAAACAGGCCAGCCTATGACAGTATGATTTTTTTTCAGCAATTAGTTTATTGTCAGACCTTCTTGGAAGAACAGTGAATGAAGAGAATACCGTGTTAAATATCAAATTTGCATTATTTAGGGAAATGGCTGGCAACATGCTGAGATTTTGTGTGTCTAAGCTCAAGTGAAAGACTACAAACTCCTGACAAAAAAAGGGCAAATTGCAAATCTACTTTTTTGGACAAATTCCTTTTTTTTTCTCCTTTAAGGGAACATCCTGATTCACTCATGTTCAGCAAGAACTTGTAGGGTCACGCACTTCAACACTGGTATTCAGGGATAAAGCACTTGGCCTGTCATTACTTGTAGCTGCCCAAAATGTGCATAAGAGATGTGCGTGGCCTTTGCTAGGGTGAGCATTGATGCTTCATGGTTTGCATGGAAATTTACCTCTTCAAACCCTATCCTCTGCATACAGGCTGTTTGTTGTGTTGTACCAGTGTACAATGCTGTCGTGGTTTAACCGCAGCCAGCAAGTAAGCACCATGCAGCCACTCGTTCACTTCCCCCCCTACCCAGTGGGATGGGGAAAGAACTGGCGAAAAAAAGGTAAAACTCGTGGGTTGAGATAAGAACAGTTTAATAGTACAGAAAGGAAGAAACTAATAATAATAGTAATAACAATACTAAAATGATGGTAATAATACTAAAGGTATTGGAATATACAAAACAAGTGATGCACAATGCAGTTGCTCACCACTCACTGACCGATGCTCAGCTAGTTCCTGAGCAGTGATTCCCTCAGGCCAACTCCCCCCAGTTTATATACTGGGCATGCCGTCATGTGGTATGGAATACTCCTTTGGCCAGTTTGGGTCAGCTGTCCCGGCTGTGTCCCCTCCCAACTTCTTGTGCCCCTCCAGCCTTCTTGCTGGCTGGGCATGAGAAGGCGAAAAATCCTTGACTTAGCAACAACTAAAAACATCAGTGTGTTACCAACATTATTCTCATACTAAATCCAAAACATAACACTATACCAGCTACTAAGAAGAAAATTAACTCTATCCCAGCCAAAACCAGGACAAATGTGCAGATGCACCAATGCAAAACATTGACTGGCAGAAACATTGTTTAGCAAAGGCTGCGCTGTACTAAAGGGACATTTTGGGGAGGAATGCTAGGTGTGGGAAGCAAGCTTGTGCTGGATACATACAGGGTTGAAAGTCACTTGGGTCACTGTTGTTTATACAGTAAATGAAGAATTTGAAATTTAGGTGCCTTCAGGACAGAGCCAGCTCCACTGAAGTGGCTTGTGTGGGCTTGTTTGCAAAACATAAAAGCCAAATCTACTTTGGCAAAATTGTTCCTTCTATGAGTGATTTCTACCACCTCCTAGAGAGCCCAAGAGATATGTTTTGTTTTATTTAATCTTTGGCCTAAGTAGTCCAAGAGTTCAAATTTGATGACTCAGTCATGGGATTTACCTGAATTGGCAGGATTTTGTGTGGTGTCTGGAATCCTGCCAGTCTAGTTGTAACTCAGTTTTATCCCAGCTTGGTATTTTATTTTGGAGGAGTGAGAGGGGGAGGTTGGCTGCTTGCGATGCCACTTTCAAAACAAAGGACTTTGCTGGCAATAGAAACTGGAAGTGTAATTATTTATTGGATTTGTTTTCACATCAGACCCATTCTGTCAGTAATTTTGTTAAACTGCTGATTAATACATCTTAAGAACCAAAATTAAATATGCAGACATGTTACACTGTTCATCATGTAGGCATGCTACACTCATCTTTAAAGTTAATTTTCTGAAACTTTATTTGGAACAGAACTTAATGCTTCCTCTTGATAAAACAACACACTTCAGTGCCAAGCAGTCTCTCTCTGCTCTCCGGCAAACTTAGATTTCCCATAAATAAGCAGAGCTCATGTGCCATGAGTCTCAGAGGGGAATAAAAGCCGCAAATGTGCTAGCAGGACTGCAAGGAGAGGGATAATGACCAGGGTGCTTCCCCATTCACAGCAGTACCACATGGTCTGTGGCACATAGGTAGAATGAAATGGACACTGAAGGAGGAAATGTCCCATAGAAGCTGCAGCTGAGCAGCTAGGCAGTGTTGCACAGCTGCTCTTGCATGGCTGGTGTTGGGGCAGCCCTGTCAGACTGGGGCAGCTTCTGAGGCAGTCATGAGGATCCACGGGAGGCTGAGCAGCCACAACGTGCGCAGCCTGCAAGCGTGTGCCCTGCAGAGGGGAGGCAAGAGGCAGGGAAGAGCCCTGCTCCCCAGTTGCTCCTTCCAGGCATGGAGGAGCCACCTGGCCCGTGGTTGCTGTGCGGCATGTTGGAGGCCATCATATGCAGACGGACGTGGCTCTCACCACCCATCCCAATGCTATGAAGTCCTAGACGGGGACTTCATGTTGTCAAACACCAGTGATCACAAATTTTGCAGGTCCCAAAGCTCTGGAAGAACACATGCTTTTCTAACCAGTAGTTCAACCGCTACCTCCATGAGATATCCTAATTTTCTTAATGCTTCAGCTCCCAGTATCATTTCTGTTTTTTCCAAAGCATTTTACTACTTAAAGATCTTATAACATGCACTTTCAAATACATATGGTTAGTCAACTAATTAAGCTTTCTAACACTTTTCATTTGATCTTTAAGTATCTCATTCAGTTGCTGGGATTTTTGTTTTTTCAAACAGGTGGTTTCAAACAGGTTTTTTTCAGGTGATATGTGTGTTTTTTCCTATAGCAGGTGATATCCTGGCCTATGTTGATGTGGGTGTTGCTGAATTTGGGCTCTCCCACGTGCTACAGCATGTCTCTTCGTGTCTCTTCTCCTTCTTCCTTCTGAAAGCAAAAATATCAGCTATTTTTTTGTTCAGTCTACCTGACACTCCCATAGTTTCAAACCATTAATTTCCATCATACACATATAAGCATGTGACAGCTCCTGTGACTCCAAATAGCTTGTTTTTTCTTGGGTTCAGCTTTGCCCATTTTTTCATAGTTCTACAAATCATGAAATTCCAGCTCTCAATTTAACAACATATTCCCATTTTCAAATTGTGGTCACCAAAAACCTCTGTAGTGACAAACCATGATTTAGCAATGTTATCTTACCATTCAACAGTGCTAACTATCTTCAAAGTTTTACATCAAATGCCATTTTAGGTGTCTGTTTTATTATTTTTATATCATTTTCCACCAACCTGTTGAATTAGTTTCTGCAGGCTCTGTCAATTACAAAATCCACCTTCTGTGGCAATTACCTAAACTGATGACTATTATACAACATCCCACTGTCAGACATCATCAATTGTATAGTATCTGGCAAGAAAGACTTTGATAAACAATCATGTAGCGGTCTGTGATCTGTTTTCTAGCAAAGCAGTCTCTGAGATGTTAGAATAATAATGCAATTCCCAGTTAGCAAAACCCAAGTTCTGTGAAGGGGCCACATTTTTCCTCATAGTCAATGTAAATATTTTTGGTGTTGACTTGGCCTGTACCTCTGACACCCAGGACAAATTTTAACATTTTTGTTGAAAACAGAGTTGTTGGATGAGACCTTTCACTTTAGTAGTAGTTACGCAACATCAGCTGAGTGTTACCTCTTGCTTTTGCAGAATAAACCTTTCTTTCTGTGAGAATGAAAAGAAAAAAAGACTGTATTTGCTAACTTAGAAGATCAGGAAGTTTACTTTTTTTCCTAACCAACAACACTGCATTGCTTTACATAGCATACAAGAAGGAATCAAGAAAGAGATATGACATTTAGGAAATAATTTCAAAGACAATGTTCGACACAATAGATATCTTCAACTCCTGATTATAAAGGTAATTACTGCTTTGGCCCTTTTAAAAAATATTTTCCCTACGTGCATATGCAGGTCCAACATGTATGTGCTCTTGTGACTTCATGATTAAGAAAGCAAACTTATGCCTCCATGAGAATCATAGACAACAGGAAGAAGGTGAGTCTGGGTTTTCCTACCATTCACAATGTCATATGCATTTAAAGGGAAAAAACAGATAGACTGTTTGTCAAGAATTCCATGGAATTCCAAGAATTCTAAGCAACAAAATTACCTTAACAAGTTACAGCTCCATTTTCAGCCATTAAGTTAAATCAAGAGCCAATCATTCTGCTAAGCAACTTAGGACTCAAAATAATGTATTATTACATTAAATTACAGTCAGGCAGAAATTGGAATATGTTAGCTATGTAGCCTGCAAATTTTGTTTTACAAAATGAGCATAGCAGGTCACCAAGACACCAAAATGTTTGTTATTCAGTAACTATACTTTCCATTATCACACTAACCACAGTAGTTGTATGATTCAATCTAATGGAGTAAGTGAATAATACTGAGTAGTAGAAAATTTTTTTCTATAATGACATGGTGAATAAAGTACCTTTGCAGGTTCTTATGACCTCTCAAAACCAGTGCAAAATAAATGTCTACATTTTTTATCATGCCAAAATTCCTGAATAATTGTGACACAAGCAATCTTCAAGGAAAACCTTATATGCACTATAGCCAGAAAAAAATTAATTAACTGTGCTTTCTGATAAGGTTGGAATGCAAGGTAACTTCTCAGAGAGACATGGGAAATTATTATAATGTGCTGATGACTGCAATAATGCTGCTTTTTTTATCTTCATGTATGCACACAGTTGTATACTCTAAGATTATAAATAATGAACTTGATAAAATTAAAAATCTTAAATTTTATGGGCTGATACTGATATCCTCACACATTCTTATTTAGTGAGATACTTGATACTTTCAATGAATGCATTGTCTCTTCAAGTAAAAAGCAGATGGGAGCTCATCCCATATGATAAAGAAAATGTAATTATACATATCACTAAAAGTACCATCTGATGCTTCCACTGAAAATTTTTGAAGAAGTCAATCAACCCTTTAACATGCATTTTTGTCTTTAAAAATGGTTTTATTTTGCTGTGATACCCAAACAGGACCAAAGACAAACCCTAATTGCTAGAGAAGGTAAGGATCTAACCATGGTTGTTAAGTGATTCTCAGACCGCTGTTAGGAAGTAACATCACCCAAAAGATAACCCCCTGCATCAGTGGAGTGAAGGTGCTGAGGTTCATCCCAAAGCTGAGAAGTCCTGAAATCTACTTGCAGCATAACCTGGTATAATTGCTAGCATGGGCAGTACTGCAACCCAGGACAAAATCCCAGGTTTTCTTCTCAGTCATTCTAGGTCTACACTTCAGTAGAGTTATTCCAGGTTTATACTGACCTGGTGAGATTGACCTCGTTAATTACTTTAGTCACAGCATGACCTCACCTAGAGCAGGCTGAGATCCAGGACAGCAGCCAAGCAGCCTCTCTGTGTAAAAATAGCATTTTCAGAACTCTCTCCCTATAGAGATTTTCACTGCATGCTACCAGTGCTATCATTGACAGTTACATTATTTTTGCATTTTATAGAATCTGGATAATGAGAACACACTGACCAAATAATTTTGCTCTTTTACTTCCACTTTTAGGCTCACATCACAATCTTATATTTCAAGATAAAAATACTAAGTTGAGATTGAAAATACTGTAGAATAACTTTACTGAAGGTACTAGGAAAAAAAAACACAGAAGAGTACTATTAATTTAATTGGGGTTTTGGCAATCCTTATGCTTGGCTTCATCACAAATAAAGTTTGAGGCATATCATTTGAACCATGTAAACATGCTTGTTTCTGCGATATCTGTGGTGTAGATGTTGAACCAAGATGAACTGAAAACATCTTAGTTCTGCACAATTAGCACTTGCATGTGTTTAAAGAAGAGAAAACATTTTAAAAGAAACCCTGGTAATAAAACAGGTGAAATTTTGAATACTTTATTAAATGTACAGCTTGACAGGTTCCAGTAATTTGAATTCACCTTAGTTTTACTCCTGTAGAAAACTGAAAATACATGGAGATGAATGAGAAAGAAAACACCCTTCTGATATCTGTATTCATGTATTCCATATGTAGAGTAACAATTTAGATCTGGTTCCAGGAAATAATGTACTCAAAGTCTGGTTTCAAAACTTCCTGAGGGACAAAAAACAATCAACAAATACCTTATGTACATTGATGTATAGGACCCATGGCCACTGCAAGACACCATTTCCACCTAGCGATTTTTGCAAAAGAACAGTGGAAGAGTTCATCTGCAGAGGTTATTCTCCCAATCAGATGAGCTCTAATCCCATTTTAATCTCAGTGGGCTATATTAAACAAAAGCAGAAGGTCTGGATTTTAGAACAGATTAGCCTTGACCTCACAGAGATCAGACTTACTAAGTAATCAGGTGTATATAAATTGCCACCAACCAGGGCTTCTAATGATGCATAGTGGGCAGCAATACAGGAACAAAGTAAAACTTCCTTGTACTACAATGCAAGAGAGAAGGGTACAGCAATCACTGCACTGCTAAATTGTACTGAAGTCCATGCAGTTTACAATAAGCTTCTCTCTCTCTATCAAGTATTTTACTGCTCCTTAAGGAAGAAAATTTACTTTCTGTAGGTATTAAGAAAAGATGAGGAAAAAACCTCTGAGGGGAAGCCACAGAGGACTAAGTGTTCAAAGTCTGTGAAAACTTTACAATACAATCAGTAGAAGACCCAACTGCATAAGGGATAATACTTTTTTGAAACTCACTATACTGATGAAGAATTTCAGCACAAACACTCCCAAGCAGCCACTCATCATCTGGTTATCATTTATATTTTTACTGTTGCAAAACCTGTTACATACAACTGGGGATAATCTCCAGGGTTACATAGCCCAATACCCTGCTATATCGCCTATTTTTGCATGTGGCAATACATTAAAGGCATCAGAAAAAGTCTACTCACAGGAGCTCTACGAGATTTTACTTGTCTGGAAAACAGGGAACTTCAGGTACTCTGTTAAACCAAGATACCATATTTTCATTTCATTTACAGTTTGTACAAGTGGTCTTTGTTTTGTCCCGTTTGCATCCGAGATTTTAACTACTCTTTTGTTCAAAATTTGCTCTGACAACTTATGTTATATTAAGGTTATGTTAGGCAGTGGTCATGTTATGGTAAATCCAGTTTCAAAGGACTGGTTCAAAACCTTACCGATGGAAAGCAGAGCACTAAAGTGATCTTAAGTCTCTCTGCCAGTTCAAAACTGTTCTAAGCTTTTTTTTTTTTTTTTTGAGGGAGCTTAGCAGATTTTGTTCTAGATCAAGTATTATCTGTCTTCCTACAGACAGCATAAAGTTGACATAAACACAGTATCATATATGCTGCCTAATTCAACAGAAATGGGAATCATGCATTCCCTGTGGTCCAGCTCAGCTTTCCTCTGCCAGATGATCTGCTAGTGTGCAAATGTGACCTTAATCATCATACAACCACAGCCTAGTGGCTGGATCTGCATTTTCCTTTTTAAAAATACAGGTACTATTGATACTATTTTCTAGTTGCATGGTACCAACCTCAAAAAGCTTATTTTATAAATAAATAATAAATACCTTCAAAAACGTATCTATTGAATACTCTGTATTTAGCCCTAACCTTGCTACTTGGGCTATAAATTCCCTTTTCATATCTTTATTCACATTTTCTGTTTCCATGTTCAACAACATCACCTTTATTAAAAAAATCAAGCCAAAATACTAATTTTATTTTGGAACATGTGTAGATTCACCTTAATCTTTACTTCAGCCTTGCAGAAAGGTCTCTCTGTTTTGTTGTTATTTTCTTCCTGTATGTAGCACTGGTGACTACAAACTTTAATTTCCTTTAAAAGTTCAAATTTATGTTGAATTTTGGCAATCCGGATTTTATTCCTAACAGCCACTTCCTTGGCTGACAGATTCCTTTTCCTTTTTTCCCTTTCCCTTTCCCTTTCCCCTTTCCCTTTCCCTTTCCCTTTCCCTTTCCCTTTGCCTTTCCCTTTCCCTGCATGTTCTCTGTTACTCTTAAAGACTTTACCCTGTGTTTATCTTTTCAGTAAGGTCCTGAGCCCTTTCCTAGAAGCTCAGGCATAAGAAAATGTCAGGCGTGCTCTGTGTTCAAGTCCTTCAGGGCTGCTAATTTCACTAATGAGTCCCTTTCACTTATTTTACTGAGTATGTCTCTGCACATGGACATGCAAATTTATTAGCCAATGTTTACAGTGATTACAGCTTTGAGAGATGTATTGCTACTGAAGAAGCAACATAGATAGACAAAGGTGACTAAACTGACTTGAAAAAAAATTAACTTCGATACCTGTGAACCAGAATATGATTTCCCATTTGTCCTATCAGCCTAGTATGTTAAAAGAATTTTCTCATCCTCTTATCTCTGAAGACACTCTACTGAAGACAGATGGTATTTTTCATCTCATCTACCTGTCTGCTCACATACTTGTCTGACCTCTTATTCAACGGACTGTAGTCATACTGCCTTGCAATTTTATATTGGTGATCTCCTGCTTAACTACTAGCAGCTGTCCCAGCCTTGGCATGTCTGCTCTGGAGTGATGGGGTATAAGCTACAGCTTATGGTTACAATCCAAAGCTTCTTGTCAGAAGCTCAGAGCTTATACTGGGTTTCTGGTTATTACAGATGCCCTCTTCAGAATGGTATTTCACCATTGAGAGCTGTGGGTTTTTATGTTGAGCAGTGCCTTGGGTACTCAGCCTTGTGCCTACCTCAGGGGACACCCCTTCTCCGGGGGTGTGGAGCACAAGCCCCTTGCTCTGCAAGCATTAACTCTATTATTGTTGGAAACGGCTCTGCTGACTGTTTGTCCATCAGCAGTGCAATGGGCAGGGAGGCTTTGCAGGTTAGGATTCTCTGGGACAATGACTGCAGGGTAAAGATGAGGCGAAAAAGGAGCATCATACAGAGAGGTGTTTCTCTGCCCTCCAGAGTGTTTAAGATATATGAAAAACAACCCATAAAGCTCCTATTAGTGGTTGGATACTTATTTGTCCACATGAAGTTAAGTTCTTACTGTTTTTTTATATTCTTGTCATAATGATTGTCAAGTTAATAAGACAAATACAAAAAAGAAACAAAGAATTCAAGACAGAAACAAGCCTAATCCAGAGGTAATTTTTCACTTTTTTTTTTTTTTTTCTTTTCTTAATAGGACTCTAGTCCATACTAGGATACTTCTGTTACTGTTATTGTTGTTGTTGTCTCTTTCTTTCTAATCTACAAACACATAGGAAGAAAGCTGCATCTTCACAGTCATGAAATATGAATAGAGTGCTTTACAATCCACATGTGCTCCTGCTCCACCGGGTTCTGATCAGTGGTTGGAGTCCACCTGCAACAAGACACAGGCAGCTGAGATGTCTCTAGCGAATATCTTATTGTTAAATAGCACTGGAAATAAACACTGAAATCTGGTTTCTTGCCAGCTTGATTGAGAAAACAGTAGAAGAGTTACAGCAGGTTTCACCAGGCATTCAGCTATAGAAAGGGGTCAGAACACAGATTCAGAGAACAGCAGCAGCGGTCACAGAGGTTTTGTGATGGAAGCTTCTAATTAGTACCTGGAACATTTTTGGGTCATGTTTTCTCTTGTCACACAGGTATCACAAGAAGTGTATATATATAGACACATGCACACATGTATATATGAGAAGACAGTACTTTTTAACTGCAGATTAGCTTCTGAAAACACAAGGTGATTTTCTAAATCAAGCCACCACAAGTAGCTGAGTTATGGTAATTGTCTATGTTGGTACTCTTAACCCACTGCAGAGGTGAGGAGAAAAAACGTCTTCCACTGGGCTAGCATGCTTTATTGTGGGTTTTCTGCTAATAAACAACACGTAGTTATTGCAGTTCAGTGTGTGAATAGGCATTTCTTTAGCTACTCTTCTTTACACAGAGGTAAACCTGTTCCCACTGGCATCTCTGAGAATGGTGTCTTCCCCCTCTCCTCCAAATATTAAGCAGAAGTCTCAGGAGAGTGTTGGAGTTTCAGAAACTCTTCTGTTTTTTTTCTGTTAAAGGAATTTTTCCCCATACGGGTTGCTAGGGGGA
>JAVJGG010000074.1:45902543-45914282 GCA_035590195.1 Aviceda cuculoides | reverse complement strand
CCCATCCCACTGGGTGGGGGGGAGTGAGTGAGCAGCTGCGTGGTGCTTAGTTGCTGGCTGGGGTTAAACCACGACAGTTGATTAAAAAAATAAATATACCATCTCCTCTTTAACAGAAATACTACCTTTGGGTAGTAGAAAATAAGGCCATTTAAGGGATCAGGCCGCTCCAGGCTTCTTAGCGGTATAGGAAATATTGGAATTTGTTGGTCCCAGGAAGAAAGGCTGGGGCATTTCTTCCATGCAAAAGGGAAGATAAGAGTAGGGGAAAGGAGCAGGAGAGAGATAAGAGCTTTGGAGGCTGGAATTGCTGTCCTGGTGCTTAGGGGAAGTCTAACCTGTAAGGCAGAGACAGCTATGCATCAAGCAGTTTCTTGCTATAGACAGCATCCCTATTACTGTCCTGTCCCGAGGGATGAATGTTACCTAAGGCAAATCTAGAAATATCTATCATATTCAGAATCCCTTTAAAGTCTTGCCATTTTGGTTATTGCTCTGTTTCAATGAGCCTGGACCATCTAGCATTAATTGGGATGTTTGACCACCTCGTGAAAAGCAAAACTCATGAACCTGTATGTTTTACACATCTGAAGTGCTTCCAAACCCAGTAAGTAGCAGTGGTTTTTGCTGTTAACCTTGAGGAACAAAGATGGCCTTTGATGAGTTCATTTTGTTTTTCTTAAAAATCCAATAGCTGTTGTTAAGGGGACCTTTTCTGCTTTCAGGCTGTCTCATGTCAGGTTCCTCCATCTGCAGTTTCATAAAAGGACAAGTCCATCATTCCTACAGGTATTCAGAAGGTAAGATAAACAGATAATGGCTGTGAAATACTCAGAAATAAACAAGCATTGAGCTTCTCTAGCCTGATTCAGCAAGGCATTTATATTCATATTCTATGCAGGAAAGTTGCATGCTCATAAGGAGAACACCTATCCTTATACTGTAGTCTTAAGTGCTTTTTAGTTTCCTTAATAATGTTAACAAAAGGGAAAATGCTGGCCAAAGTTGTATTTGGTTTTGAAGTATATTGCAACATTTCCTCTTTATCAGCAAAGATTCTTGTTCCAAATGAAATTTCTGAGGAAGGTTGCCATCAGCAAACAGATGACATATAGATTTTTTTTATAAAAGGATGCAACAATTCCAGTTATTTTCATCATTTTCAAAGAGTGAGGATGAAGTTTCCTGTCCTTGATTGGAAGAAGTCAGTATGGACAACATGCTAAAAAGATGAAAAATCTTTTGAGAAAACAAAATTAGCACAACCTGAAACAAAACTTTTAAAAACAGCAAGGACAGATACATCTATCATTTGTCTGTAGGGAAATTTTTTCACTCAGTGAGACATTTAGCTCTGAATTTTCTCAGATAATCGGGCATTAGAAATGCTGGCTACATGAGTCAAAATTCTAAGGCTCTTTGTGTTTTTACCAAGACTACCTTTCTGACAAAATCTAGCAAGGAGCATTGTTCAGCATATTGACATGACAGTAATGTCACAAAAAAGGATGCTGAAAGTGGAACAAGAGCCTCAAAAATTGTATAGTCTATCCCTTAATGCACAAACTCATAATAATTTTATTTTGCTACAGGTCAGCACTTTCCTGATATCCAGGTATGCAGGTAAAGTACTTGTCTGTGGGGCAGCGTGCCAGCCAGCTGGCTTACCTGACATGATCTGGCCTGCCTTCTACACCTGGAAAGTGCTGGTGGGATACACATTGATGGGTCTGGGGAGGAAGCAAGCTGTTTATTCTCTGACTGAGCTTTCTAAACAGATCAGTTCCTGTACTCAGAGATGGCCTCTTTCCCCCCCAGGCCATTTCTTCTCCACTCCATTCTCTGCAACACGGCTGTACCCTCAGCCTGACGCAAAAAGCCCATGAGCTTGCTTTGCTGTTTACCTAATAATTTGTGGGAACACTTTTCTTTCAAACCCTGCAGGCACATTGCTGATGTCAACCATTTATGAAAATTGGTCTGATTATTCCAGCTGGTAATTGTACTTGAGGATAGATGAGTTTGCTTTGTCTAATTTTGAAATGTTTCTTACAAAGCAGGCATTTGTAAGATGGACTTAGGTTCAAACGTTTCTGAGTTCCTCTGCTTAGGATCAATTGCAGTAAAAAGGGATAGGGAGAGGGAAGAAAACTTAGGATGAAACAGAGCAGGCAGGGTGAAAAATACAGAAGGGTACTGTGAAAGCTGGAAGAGAGATGGAGAGAGGGACAGGCTTTAACATTAAGCATAGACGGTATAGGCAGGGAGGGATTTTCGATCGACACTGAGTAGGTGAAACCCAGACCTAAGCAGTACTGTTGTTACTACCTACTGTTGTTGTTACTACCTACTGTTGTTGCTACTACCACCATACGCCTGCCTGCCATAAGGCATACATCACCTCTGTTGATACAAAACTCAGTGTAAGAGATTGGGAGGGAAAAGGTGGGGGCAAAGAAGGGCAATGCAGAGGCTTCTACTCTAGAACATCATTTACAAACTTACTTATATCTAAGGTGACAACCATAGTCCTAAGCAAAGACAAATATCGACAAGGAAATTGACAATTTCCGGCCCCTGAGCCCACACCTGTTTTAGTCAAGGTAAGTCTATCCTTGAAGTATTAAAAAAAAAAGAGCTACACCAGGTGCTGGCACCTCCTGCTCTCACCAGACTAGCCTGTCCTCCTGCTCCTGCATTCAGAGGCTCTCTGCACTCTGAGCCTCCAGAATGCATTGCTTCGCTGCATGCCAACGACCCCTTAGTCCTCCAGCATTCACCACTTCTGTAACAAAATACCTTGCTCCTTGGTATGTTTGCTGTGTTGCAGCATACATTGTTCATGAGACATAGTTTACAGTGGTAAGCATCGATAAAACCTTGCCTAGAATTTTGTACACAATCTGGGTCTGCTGAGGGTAACTCACACTGGAAGAGATTCAGAGAAGAGGGCTCTAACAGAGCTAGGCAAGAATATCAGGGCAAGGCTGAGAGGAATGTAGCTAGTCTATACATAATCTGAGAGAGAGCAGAAGAGTTGTTTCTAGAGAATAACTTTAGATCAGGGAAAAAAATTGCTATGAGCCAGTAATTTCCCGCATGTTGTCTGGGAATTACAATAGTCCTAATCATCAGAGTAACAAGCCTCTGGGAACAGCCTTCCCTTTAGAGCTGTGGAGACCAGAAGCCTAACTCATCTACATCTGAAGCTTTATATATTTATCCAAAAGAAAGGAGTAAGAAACAACAGTTGCAGGGAATTGACTTAATCATTACAAGCTTTATGTTTGTGTGATCTTCAAAATTTAAAAGTGACAATTTTTGCATTTTCTTCCATGAGAAGAATGGCAAATGTCAAAAAATTTGCAAATAATTTTTGAAAAATTTCAATAGATGTTTTCTTAAATCTATATAATATATTGGATAGTTATTCTATCTTGATGAATCTCATGTAAGATGACATGATCTTGTGCATGCATTACAGCAAGCTTGTTTTTGCAACCAAGAATGCACTCTCATCCAAAATTTCAGTTTGCCAGACAATACCTCCTTTACATAAAGTCATTTTATTGCCCTCAGTAATTGCACAAAATGGAAATCAATTACTTACAGAGTCCCATCTGAGGTTTTTCATCATTTTATGCAAGACTACAAAACCTATTTTACATACTGGTGCAACATTGGCTTTTCCCCCCATACTCTCTGAATCTTCCCTAATGACTGAAGATGTATTACATTGCACCTTCAGTGGATTAGACAGCTCCTCAGCAACATTCCTTTGAAACTCCTGGGAGTAAACCAAATAGTTCCTGCACAAATACAGTATTTAACTTCAGAAGTTGCTGTTGAATATCCTCTTGGATTAGTGCTGGAAATGGAAGGATTTTATTGTCACTTGAAGAAGCAAATACATCATCCAGCTGGTTTCCAAATGCAGAACCCAGAATTCCACATGGATTGAAACCTGACCGTCTCAGCCAACCTATCCTGTGAGTCTGCCATTACACTCACAGCCATGATAAACACCAGACCAGAAAATCCTGATGTTCTTAAATGACTACCCAGCACATCCTAAGTGTTAGAGTTTGCCAGGAGTTCAGGAAGAAATATTGAACCCAGTGTATTTCCACTACTTCCTGTGTTTGTAGGCATATTTCTTCTTGACATCATGGCCATAGGGAAGTGCTTAAAATAGAGCAGTAATTAGAAAGGAAAGAAGAGGTGCATTCACCATTAAAAGGATATTTGTTTACTTATGGGAGTGGAGTTCTGTTAGCATGCTCCGTTTTCATTATCCTGAAACCTATACACACCACTTTCTCTCTTTGATGAAGTTCATTGGACAGCAGCTCCTGGAAAAGTTTTCCTTTTTCTAATTTAATTATTTTTCCCTGTTTCCCTTTTTGTCTTTGTAGTTGATTTAGTGCCACGTGGTGTCCCAGATGGTCAGTCTGGGAAGCAGACATGGACAATTTCAAAGAGACAATGTTGATTCCCTTTGGACCCAGAATGACCTCCTCCTCCCATTGCCCCCATCCCCACTCATTCACAGATTTAAATCCCCAATAAACACAGTATTTAAATGTGGGAAGAAAGATAGGCCACAACTTAAAACAAACTAAGAACACAGGGAACCATGGCTGGCATTGGCAGAATATCATTTAGCAGAGCCCAGTACCATTGTTTGCACCATGGATAAAACCAGCTGGCTGTGTTCCGCTTGACTGAGAAATAGACAAGGGAAGGAGAGTCACATATGAATAGGAAGTGATATGGGAGGATATGAAGAAAGCAAGCTGACATGCCCAAGACAAGGTCTGAGAAAGAGAAAAGTGATGAAAGCCTTCCTGGGTATTTTAATCTGTACCAGTAACAGCAAAATTCACTACCCCTTTCTCCCCTTGTACAAAATACAGAAACAAAAGAAACATTTGGGTATAAACTTGCCACAGAGGAAATACAAGTACTGTATACTGTGAACTACCAACTTGCTTGACTGCGCACAACTCTGTCTTATAGACATTTCTTTTAAAACCAGATATACACCAGTAGGAAGTCCATCTGCATTATTTTGTCACTCATTCTGACTTGATAACTTTACTACTACATAAAAAAATAGGTATCTGCATTTAATTTATGCTCTTGAAGTTGAGAAAAGTGAAAGGAAGGAAGGACTGAGTTCAAAACCAGGTATTTTGCAGCAATATTAAAACTGAAGTGTTGTTAGTTCTGAAAGCGTAGTTAATTTTCCATAACTTCTAGTGACTTCTTACCATCACTGAACAAAAGGAAAATATTGTGTACTATGTGACATTATTTGATCGCTTATGGAAGAGAATTACTAAGTAACTGCACCTAAGGGCTGCAGTTACAGGAATATTAAATGATTCTACACAAGTAGAGATAGGATATTCTTTTTTTCTAGTATTGTATTGAAAAGTTTTATGTTGTGCTTTTAATTACAAGCAGGAGATTTTCACTATATAGGTAGTGCCAAACAATAATTTCTTCTCATTAGCTACTTGTCAGTATTTATTTTCTTTACTGCAAAGGGGGCAGGGTAGGGGGGATAAAAAATCAAAATCGTGAAGAAACGAAAAGGGCAACATGTATTCCTTTGTTTCAGGAATGGAGCATTTTTGCAGCACCCTGTTTCAAATTAAAACAGAAGATATAATGGTGAGTGATTAGGAATAATGGAATGTACCAAAAATATTTGGTGAAAAATTAGGTTATACTACCAAGAAATCTTCCGAAGGCTTCGTCTACAATTCAACATTTTGTTGCTGTGAAGTATGTTTTTTCAACCAGATTTCCTTAGAAAGCGAGGTATGTACAGTTATGTTTCCTCCTTCTTATGAGTCCATTGGCCAACACCATAGAGGGATACTAGGCTCAGGAATAGGAAATATTTACAAATACTATGAAGATCAGGATGGTAAAATGAGAAAGAATCTACCAAATGCCTCCACTGAGGGGGGGAAGGCTGCAGTGCTGTTGCACTGGCCCAGCCTGTCAGTGCGCTTTCTCAGCGTTCAACGCAGAGAACACAAGCAAAGGAACTGGCCGTAGTGGGAGAAGCAGGACTTGTGAGATCAAAGGAAACCTGCAAGGTAATTAAATTTATTGTGGTGAGCGTGGTGTAGGGGGGTAGGATATCAACCCATTGAAAATCAAGGTTCATTAAGTCCAGCATTTACAGAACAAGTTTCTTTGATTAATATAGTTGAGCCAAGACAATCCCTACTGAGAATTTGGTTATACTACAGAAATGATCACTTACAGTGCAACAATTAAGCCTTTTCCTTTTTCAGATACACTATATCAGTCTAGGCTCTTTTCTATTGGTAGCACAATGTTAGTACATGAAGAGTGACAGTCAAATAGTGCTGCTCTATATGCCAAAAAGCCTTAAGGAATTTGCTGCAGTCAGTGAGATATCTGTTGTTCTAATACATACCACAAAAATTCACTGTGCCTCAATATGAGTTAGTATGGTCCTTTACAAAGGCATTTGGGAGTTTTTCTGGTCTGGCAAACTCCCTTGAAATCCAAGCACATCTGCTTTTTCTTTAGTGTGTTACCCTGTTTGAAAGGGACCACAACTGCTCCACCAAATTCTGCACATAGCAGATATTAGGCACATATCATGCATACGTGTCAACTGTATGTACACATCAGTCAGCCCTATTTCAGTGTCTTCCTCCTCAGATATCAAACCTGCCTTTTCCAAGTTTAGTGATCTCATCTGAAAAGTTCTAAAAAAATTTGCAGAACTTTAGGCTGCATAGTGGAAACAAACACTCAGACAAGGTAACTGCCTTCTACAGACCCTGTATAAGCAGGATCAGAGAACAGGTCTCTGCCTCACTGCAGCAGAAGCAGAGGCAACTGCTAGCAAAGTGTTCCTGTTTTCTGATGGAGGGGACAGCTTGCATGAACTTGAAAATGTTGCTGCAGCAATTGCAGAGGAGAGTCAATTTGCAGCACAAAAACCCCAGAACCCCTCCTCAGCATGCTCCATGGTGGAGCTGGAACTCCTCTTTTTCTCCCCCTAACTCTTGTCCATGTTGAGCTCTTGCTGCTTTCTCTACAATCCAATGACAGTTTGTTTTCATTTGAATTTTAAGTTCCCCTTCAGTTCTTGTTCAGTCCCCTGCAGCAATCGGTAATGGGCTTTTAATTGCTTATTTAGTGAATGAGGAGTAAGGGATGGACTGAAGAAGGCTTTCAAGATGATACTTGAAAGGTCTTCAGTTTTCTCTGAAGAAGAGCCCAAGCTGAATTCCTAGAGTAACTGTTCACCCCTGAACTCTGGCAAGGTTTCAAAACTTTGACCATCTTTCCTAATCCACATTTTCAGAAAGCTCTGGTTGGCATTGCAGGCAAAAATTAAAAACCCAGCTTCCCTGCACTCCAAACTCCAAATTATACCAGGCATGGAGCTGGTGTGGGCCACGTTTTACTAAAGACTGGTAGCTGGAATGGGGAAAAGAGTGGTTTAAAGAAGGATGTAATGGCAGTAGCTACCATGAATTTTCCTAAGAACAACTTTTTGCAGGACTCAGAATAATCTTTTTAAAGCCAGTAAGGTTCTGTGGTAAAATATGGGGGAAATGGGAATTAAATAACCCATGTTGTTGTGATTCTCTGGCCAAATGTATTCATATTTTACTGAGACATCCAAAGACATTTAAATAGGCACTTGGTTAGCAAATCAAGGCATTTGGTTCCCCACAGGCTCATTCAAAGATGAAATTTGGGTGTTTTAATAAAGACTGAAATTTTCTATATTTTGAAGGAAAAGGAGCTAAGGCACTGCTTGGGCTAAATTATAAAACACACAGAAGATTTTCTCCTATTAGTACTTGGCAGCTGTGCGTGTACTGAAAAAAAATTGTCACCGGTATATTTGAAAGTGAGAGACCATATTCTCTGCTACTAGGACTTAAGCACTTTTGCCAGAGTTCTCTGAATTCAGCCATTTGTACTTCATCTTAATGTCCAGAAATCTCTCTTGAAATGAAGCGCTTAAGCAGAATCACAGCAAAACCCCACACCAGCCTGTGTTACACAAGGGAACTGGAGAGGCTAGGGCTGAGATCTGAGGAAGTGGTCCTGTGACACACACTGAAATCCAGAGGTGGGCTCTGGTGACATTTGCTGCATGTAAGTTTTTGACCAAGCAGAAAGCAGGTGTGGAGCCCTCACCAATGCCCTAGTCACTTGGAACATCATTCTCTGCTCCTAGGGACCTCTGAGTATACAGTTAGCCAGAACATCACCTTTGTTTGCCACCTCCAGCTCACAGCTACTGACAGCCTTGTGCCTGAGGAAAGCCATGTGGAAACAGTTAGAGTGTCAGTAAAGCCACTGGGACCAGAAATAGTTTTCCAATCAATCAAGTTGCCATGGTTTTCTGGTCTAAGTTTAAAACTCTGCATCCCAAATTTCCCACTGAAAGAATATTTAGCAAAGGCCTACATTTCCATGCAGCTGTGAAATACACATCTGGTTCCCAAGGCAGTAGATAATCATTAGGGGAAGCTGATATGAATGTAAATGAAATCATGTTTTCTAACTGCTCTCAGTGATCATCTTAACTCTCAAAGGCACTGAAGAGATAAATGTTAGGCTTATAAAGAGTGGCATTTTCTCTTTTCCTTGAATTTAGGGTAAAAATCCCACCAGCAGGTGGGTGCAGGCTAATGTGGCATTTTTACATTCTATCTCCATCCAGCTTTTGGGTCAATGTTCACAGTATGTGATATCCTACCTAGCTGGGACCTTGTAAAGACAATATTCCACTGATCTGCTTAGCTGGTAGCCCCAAACTGGCACAGATTAGGTTATTTTTAAACTACCTAATCATGTATCATCTTTCCTGTGTCTTGAAAACTACAAGCAAGATATATCATGCCAGACCAGTTGTTATAAATCAGATTATAGCACTTATATTATAAACACAGGATTAAAAACATTTGTGCTTTCTTTAAAAGATAATTTACACTTATTCCCTCATTTCCACTTTTAATTTTCAGGCAGAAGAAAAAGTCCCCCAAGCCCCCCAGATCTTTTCCAGTTACCTTCTGACTGTGAATTCATATTTCATGTTCTTGATCTTTGTTGGAGACAAGCTGAAAAAATTTGCTTTTAAATACTGATTCAATTAACTGCAACAGGGAGTCCACTGTGGTTAGAAGTAGTTCTTCACAACAGCTGAAGGTAAAGGAGAAATAAACAAAACAAAACAAAATGAAAAAAAAATACCCACCCTTTGTCCCAAATCAAACCACCCTTACCATCTCTAAATGTTCAGCCACTCTTAGGTACATGTCACTGATAACTACACACTCAGAGCTTTTAGGAAACACTCTAACATGGGGATATCTGTAACCCGAAAATCAGCCCATATCAGTTTGTGACTTTCATGTGAAATGGCATGATCGATCTTTGATATGTTGACTGGTTGTCTGTGGTCTTCTTACAGACAATTTTTTTATACATTAAAAACACAGGCAAGAGAATTCGACAGTAATTACATTCTGAGGCAATTGGTATGCCTTTTTAGTACAGCCCAGAGAATTATGTTAGCTCTGAGAGCTGTGTAGTAATAATTTGATATATAGGGAGTAAACCTCAGTGTCTAATGCTTTGTAATAAATACTTCAGAGAAGAAAAGTCAGGGTAAACTACATAGTTCATTTCACTGGCAGCAAGCTACAAAAGGCTACATCAACTGGTGGTTGTGTATGAGAAGGATGTGGTCTAAATAGATTTTTATGTCTAGGCAGTTCCTCCTAACAGGAAGGTTCTTAGCTGTCATTGCATTTTACATGCAATGTTAAACCAGCAGTAATATTGACTGATCCATGCCTGCTCCATAACAGCTTCTAAACTAAGAAAGGGTGAGAATGAATTCCTGCAGAAACTTTATCCTGACTGGTAGAGGTCAACTACGAGATGCTTTCCTGAGAGTTTTTAAAATAGGAACAAAACTTTGTCCCACCTTGACAAGCAGAGGATCTATCAGCATGCAGCTGTCCCTAACAGACCTCTCTGTCAATCCAGTTACACTGGCAGACATCTCCATGGTACAGGCCTGATGTATCCAGGACTAGTGCCAGGATATCTTTATGTCCCATACTTGACAAGAGGAAATAAAAACCTCTAAGCATGCTTTTGGCATGCTTGTCTTGTCTTCTTTATGCCATCTGAGACAAAGAGGTTTCTCCTTCAAAGGTTTAATCCTGAAGACATTAGTCATGTATAGCTCCACAGACCGAGTAAAGCTCACAGAAGTCAGGGATAAGCCACTCCCAGCTGGAGCCTCTGAACTCCAGAATGATAAATTGAAGTGAGTAAAACTAAGCCAAAACAGACCATATACAGAGAATATGGCTATTTCCACATTTTTGTAGAACTATATCTCTACCTAAAGGCCATGATTTAACAGGAAGAAAGAGGAGGGAGAAAATCTGAGCTGCCAACAGCTATTGTTTCAGAAGCAATGAAAGTGAGTGAGAAGTCTGTATGAGTACAGCCTTGTGTCTGGCACTCAAGTATTGCAGTGGCAGAGGTAGCCCAACAATACAATTATGGGGGCTGTGAAGGGAAAGAAGTGGTGCTGGAAAAGAATCTTCATAACTTTGACCTAAGGCTCAATGTTTAGCAGTCAGGAGCAACCCAGCTCTCAATTTCATCCTTGCTTGGATCATCACACATCCTCTTGCCCTCTGCCTCCATGCATGCATTCATTATAAACTATTCTTGTCATGGTGATACCCACACCATCCTCACCTCTTTTCCATTTTATATTCCTCTCCTTCTTCAGTCTCCTCTGTGCCAACTTCTGCTTTAGCTATATCAGTCTGTGGAACTGCATGTCACTTACCCTCATATTGCATGCAAAGCAGTCTCCTGTGATTGTATCTTTGCTCTAGGGACTTGGGTTGATTGGGCTGTGATTTTATCTCAGTTGTCATTATCTGTTTTGTGATTTTCTGTAAGGAGCTTATCTAAGTCAACTGCAAGCTAAGTCTGTTTAATTTAGCCCACAATTAGCATCGTTACAGTGCTAAATAATAAAGTATTCATAGCACTTTTTTCCTGGACATATTTTATTGGGACCACAGTTTTTTCTTATGTCACATTTAAAACATAATACAGAGGACTACACCATGTGTTCATTCTCCTATATACTATTTTTGATTGTAGGTGGCAGTGGCTGTCCTGGGCACAGACAGAAATCACTTCGGAGCATAACCTGCTCATGGGTAACATTTTCTCCTAAAATTTATCAGTGAAAGCAGGGGGATTTCTCTGTCTCTCTTAACAAATATATACACGCGCATGCATTTTCTATCTTCCGAAACTAGAGACTTTCTCATTATCCACTGAAACCTTTAATCCTTCTGGGATACTACTAAAGTGCCTACTCTTAGTGATATCTTGCTGCAGTGAGTAACACAGGCTAATTATACCTTAACAGTGGGGTGGGAAAAAAGCCCTCCTTTTTCAAGGATTAAATTGTGCTATCAGCACAGACATTGCACAGATACCTGCCTCTTTCACAAGCACAGAAAAAGCAATAGAAGACATTTTACTGTTTGGTTTGTCTCTGCTACTGTCTTGTACGCATACAGGTGTAACAGGAATACTGTGTCGTGGTTTAACCCCAGCCAGCAACTAAGCACCACGCAGCCGCTCACTCACTTCTCCCCCACCCAGTGGGATGGG
>JAVJGG010000074.1:45877277-45900778 GCA_035590195.1 Aviceda cuculoides | reverse complement strand
GGGCATGGATGATGGTTGGACTCGATGATCTTGAAGGTCTTTTCCAACCTAAATGATTCTATGATTCTATGATCGTAGGTTGCAAGTAAAGAGGTTCTTTACAGAAAACAAAAAGAGAAAACAGTATTATAGATGGTACAACAATGACCACAACAAAAACTGGATGAAAGCAGCTTCTCACTGAAGAGAAAACATTCATTTTACACTCTTAAGCAGGGGAAATATCCATCAGATGGAGCAAAGTCAACTGACTGGCATTTATACTTGATGCAAGTCCAAATGCCACAGTGTTACCTGATTTTCAAACTGAGAAGAAAGGCACACCAATGTAAGGCAGAGATTAGGGGCTCAGAAATCAATCCATTTGGTAACTTTGCTGGTACTATAGAAAAAAGAAGTCAAAGACAGCATCATTGGGCATCAGAGATAACGGTATTAAGCATAATTTTGTCTGGTTTTACTTTTTCCCCCTTTTCCCTTTCTTGGAATTCTGTTACACCTCTAGAGGAACAGTTCTCTATGGGAACAGAAGGTGTACAATGAAAATGAGGTGGGCTGGTAGTAAGTCATAATAATCACTAAGGATAAAAATTAGCAGCTTTTGTTATTTCAAATGATAATTACCTGGTTACTCTTCAGTAATTGTGTCTGTTACTTATGACAGGACAGAATGAGGCTATTCTGGTACACTTTATTTAAAATCATTAGAGGGATTACACATCATAAAGACTTCCAGACCCAGAAACACCAAGATAAAACAGTTAGTTTAATCTGTAAGCAAGTAAAACATTAATAACTGGAAATAATGTAACTACAAACAATGCTGAACAACACTATTCTTCATGAAGCGCCACAGGTGATGGTACACGGATAACCAAGAGAGACACATTTTACAGTTAGATTCAAATGAGTCATGGAGAAGATATCTATAGAGAACTAGTATGACTAATTGAAGAAGACCTGAAGGTAATATAATTCAAGTGACAGGATTACCAATGCTTATTCGATACTGCATATCTGCCTGGTTTTCATTTTTTTTTAATTAAAAAAAAAAAAAATATTGCTTTTCTGCTTCTGTTTGCATTGATTTATCATAGTGACACTGTAATATGTCCAGGTAAACATTGGAGGAAAGATTCATTATGTGAAGCTACTGTCCCTCAGTCATAGTGACCAAAGGATAACAGTTAATGAGTTAGTTTTACAGAGAAAGAAACTCAGGCTAAGGTAAATCAAGTGACTTGCCCATACTCCGCTAGGCAGAGAATTCAGGAACTTTGTTCTACACAGGGCTGCAATCCCTGGTGATGATGGTGAAGCTGAACTTAACACCTTCTGAGAGACCCATCAGGGGTAGAAATTGTTTCAGGTTTTGTGATTTACCTCCCTAAACTGCTTTCACATGCTGTTCTTTCTATCAGAAAAGCACTTCATATTTGCACTTCATACAGAGCTGCATGGAGGACAAAGGCTATGTGTAATTCTCTAAGTTGCTGGAGACTGTGGAAGGGGAACAGAAAGCACAGAGGCAGAAGCTAAAAAAGCGAAGTAACAATGGCAGGTATTGCACACAAACATATCAGTAGTGAACTCTCAGTGTTTCTTTACAGTGTAAGTTTGCCTCTTATTTCCACAATCAGTGTAGATGTTCTACACAAGAACAAAAAGCAGCAAACGGACAGGCCACTTTAGTTCCAACAAATGGCATTACTAACATAACACAGTGTTACACTATTTGTGCTTGCAATTCAGTCATTGATTAATTGTCTCAGTGGTATTTGCTGTAATGTGCACTGGGAAACTGGGAGTTTCCCTGCAACCTTGGCAAACTTCACTGTGCAATTAGCATTGCTTGCTTTTACTGCGAATTTTTAAACATTCCTGTCTCAAATACATTTCAGACTGCTCCAATACATAAGGTAGACACTTTTGTTTCAGCAGTTCAGGGCACGTGCCAATAGGATTCACTTCTAATGACTTGGGAATACAGACCCTGCTAACAGCAAGAATTGCAATGCCATACCTCCTTGTATTTAACTCTTCACTAATGAATTCAGGCATCTGCAAAGAAAAAAACTCGTATTTAGTTCTTGATTTTAATTACCTGCAGGATAAGAACAACCACCAAGTCTGAACTCTTCTATATTCTTTAAAAGCGTGAAGTAGTGCAGAGTATCCAAAGACACTGCCTTCCTGCAATATGCTGGTCACCCAGGTGCTAGACACTTGACTTTCTTGGACAGTCATTAAAAAGGTGTTTGCTAAAGCACATCAACACATTCAAATTTCATCATTGTCCTGGATACCCTGGGGACAGACTTTAGATCAACTCATGGAACACAGTGTGATATTTTTGCACCCATGTAAATCAGCAATATTCTTACTGATGTTACTAAGTTAATCAGCTGCCACTGTCACAGTTACACAGAAAAAAGCTGTGATCCAGTATGTCTCTCCTACAAAGGATAAGTGGGACAGTGATGTATGTAATTTGTTTCTGTGGTATTTATTTTATTTACCAAAAGCGTTTCAATCCAGAGATCCACAGCGTACAATCCTTTCCTGTTCAACATTTCCGCTAAAACACTGGTCCAAGGTCATGGTGAGCTGTTTGCAGAAATATATTAAGTGGTTGTCAATTAAAAATTTGAAAAAAAGTGTATTGGAAACCAGAAAAACACTGAGGTCTGGCAGCAGCCCAGTGGTTTAAAACATTTTATAACAGCTGTTCTAGAGACACAAAGAAAGTCTATGGTCTCGAGTCTGAACAAAGCTGTCAGTGTATTGTGTTTTACTCTCAGGAAAAGAAAGCACTGCCATTAACAAAGATGTGTGGAAATAAACAAAAATCTGTATGAAGATCTTCCAGCTGCTTCCATTGTAGCTATTTATTCATGGTCTGGTGCTAGAAATCATTGTGTCAGTCTTCTTTTAAGAGCAGTTTTCTATGCTCCCAGGCCCTCAGCAGCCCACCTAGTAGGCTACATCTGAGAGGTTGGCAGGACTTTTGGTATTACTGAATCCAAGCACCCTGGAAGAAGGAAAACTGGGATTGCAGGCTCTAGCTTTCTGATTACCTCTGTAGGTTGCTGAGGACCCCAGGAAAGTTGGAAAAGAAATCAACAAGGAATCCCAATATGGCTCTTCTGAAGGGGAAAGGCTTTTCTTTAAGAACATCCTTTACATGGGAAAGATTCATGTATCTGAATTTTCACTGAATCAACTTGGAATACCAGTAAAAAGAAGGAATGAACAAGGCTAGGAAAATGCAAAGATTTCCTCATTCCTTGAAAGGTTCCCTGCACAGCCTGATTTTCTGTCACATGTTAAGAGCCAGCTCTCTACCTACAAAGCACATGCTTCATTAAACACAGTTCTACCACATTTTGCTCTGTGCTTCATCTGGGAAATTCTAGCCCTTGTGCGACCTGTGTGCCATTTTCCATTACCTGGCATATTACATGGCAGCACACAACAGGTAATTGCCCCTGTGTGGTAAGAGGAAGTTGCTGACTCTGGCTATGCTACCACAACTTGCTCCTGCACTGGGGCCAAGTACAGGTAGTGGGATTAGGATAAAAGCTCCCCAGATGATGACTGGCTGTTTTCCAGACACCTTGCACCACTTGACTGGCAGAACACAATAGAAAACCTGACTTTCCATAAAGGAAGGTAAATAGAAACAGAAAAACTTGATGTGAGAACAATGGGCTCAATTAAATTCTGTGATGAAATGGTGTTTTTGGATTGCATTAACTGCTGGACACTGGACAGAAGTTTAAGGACATGGATTGTTTTTCATTTTTTACTGTTGCCAGAGAGAAAGTTTGCCATAGTTTTCTCACCTCTTGAACAGTAAGAGTTGAAAGAGACGTACAACTTTTTTGACTGCAATGAACTTGCACCTCTGAAGAGAAATCCGATTTGTGTATTGAATGAAGCAAATGAACATGTAAGCAATCCTTCTTTCTTTTGTTCAGGATCAGCAGGAGATAAACCCCAGTTTCAGAAGGAGAAAAATCTATGTCTTAAATAAACAATTAAAAACACTGAAATCTAGAAGAATAGTGTGCGAGAGAAGATAAAGCAAACCAGATTTTTTTTCTTCCTATTTTAACACCTATAGAAGTGATATCCAGTTGCTAAATATTGACAGAAGTGTTTAATGAAAAACTGAGAGTAAAATAGCTGTTTAGCTTTACAGAGTTCCCTTTGCAATTTCTCAACCCACATTATTTGAAATTTTCAGCCCAAGCATTAGCTCAAAAAAACCCCAAAACATTGAAGCAAAAATGAAGAGTGGAATTTACTAGATTGCTCTTCAGAAGAATGTGGAAAACCAAAAGAGAAATTGTTTGCTGATTAGGCGAGACTGGAGGAGGAAGACGAGCCCATTTTCCCCCAGGTTTGCCAACGCAGTTCCAAGAGGTGGGAACTAGTCTTCCTGCACTTGGCCATGGGACTGCAGCTCACCCAAACCTAAGCCAAGGTTTATCTCCTCACAGTCGTTTTGCAGGTAGGCACAGGCTTAGTTGCTTCCAAGATACACAATGTACAAACACCAAGAGTGAAGGCAAGAGAGCAAACGTAAATGGTGGTTTTGAGTGATTAAATTGCTTTCTAAGTGATTGTTTTTCCTAAAAAGAAAGTGTTTTGTGTTTTTTTCTTTTACTCTCCTCACATTCAAAATCTTTTAATGGACAGATTTTTTCATTTAAAATGGTGGATTGGGCTAGTTGAAGTATGCTCACATGCACCTCTGCAAGAAGTTCTCCTATAATTTGCATATTAGAAAATGAAAACAAAATATTGCTCAGCTAAATACCAAAAAGAGAGTTCTTCCTGCATTCATCTTGTCTGTGGCTAGATGCCAGAAAATTAGTCCTTTCTACTCTTGCTGGTTTTTTCCTGCTTGGTTTTCAAGTGATAGGGACATTAGCGCTAATTTTAAAGGGCACTTGATCACATCTCTGGAGAATATACTGGAGCAAGGTGCAAGCATGAGTTTCGCCTTAAAACATCAATTTGAGATTACTAAGGGTGCTCCCCCCTGCCCCCCTCCACACAGGAGAAGAAAGATGAAGAGTTAGAGAAAAGAGCACCAGCTCTGCTTTCCTATATAGTTGTAAAAAACAGGCATTAATGCTGAAGTAAAACCAATCTATAAAATGGATGCAGCTGAAATCTGTACTCAGTTTTGAGCAGTTTCTGAGGATACACAGGCTGTGCGGTAGCGTACATTGGCTGAGAATAACACAGCAACTGTACTGAAAAGCAACATTCATAGTTGTACATAGCCTTCTTCCAAGCTTTTTAAGCTAATTTCTGTGTATTTCAGACATTGGGTCCAGACATGCGAAAAATAAAAGCTATTGCTTTGGTGCTGTACTTTGACCCTCACTCACCACTATTATGAAAAGCTGGATTTTAAAAAAAGGAATGACACAGTTACAAAGAATGAATAAATGTTCATCCCCTCCTCTTCCTTGTACCATCATCACTCAGGCATGTAGAAAGCACGCAGTACGTATTTGGAGACAGTTTTGAAGGTCGTCTATGAATTTTTGATTTCTGTTTGAATCTGTAAAGTAGCCTGCAAACCTTCCCCCATTTTCCTCCAACCCAAAATGTCAGCAATCAACTACTGTCCTAGAAGCCATAAAGCAGACCCACTCAAGCCAGACAATGGTGTATAATCCATCATATATCCATGCAGCCAAAGTGCAAGGAAAAGAGACACAAAGTCAGAAATGGAGTACAGTTTTAAAACCTATCAATGTTTAATTTTTTTCTTTTGACTTAACGACCAAGCATGTTAGTACATTATTTCTTCCTGCAATGGAGTTCTACCAAGCTCTATGAAAATGTTGAAACTTGAGAATTGTTTTTCATTTTTTTCAACAGTATGTCTGGCCCAGTGCAGGAAGGCAAGCAAGATAGCAAGAGCTTGTGGAGCTGCATTTTATTTTTTCTATAAATCTAATTAAACATATGAGTCTGGGAGATGTGAAGTGCTGTTCTTGGTACTTGATATATTTAGTAATAACTATACCAAATTTACAGTGTGCCAAGGCTGGAATAGTACTGTGGCAGGTGTTACAGAAACCAGGAGAAAAAAGACTGGATTTTACACTGTAGTTGTAGCTTTTCTGATTTCAGCACTGTTATTCCTGGCATCCTCCATAGTCAGCAAGAGAATAATCACATGCAGAGAGTTTTAGCTATTTTACCAGTAAAATAACAAGAGGCAGAAAGAGTGTTTTTTTCTGTCTAGCAGTGAAAAAACCAGATCTTTTAGAAATATGCAAGATTGCCTAGTCTTGCCACAGGAAAGTTTGACTTAAAGTTCAAATGTTCTTAGCCACACATGTCTTCTCAACATCAGTATTAAATACATACTTGTGTTCCTGGGCTCACTTTAAATAGGGGAAAATACCACGTATGGAAGAATCAGTGCATACTATCAAATGCACTGAGAGAAATCTTAATTACAAGCTCTTCTCAGACACAGAAAATACATCACTATAGTCTTGAAAGAGCAGCCTCTGCAGCTGATACCAGCTTGCAGAGAAGACCAATGTCTAGCATAGTACTATGTCAGCATGAGTACTTGGGCAACTGGTATCCTGTGTGCTACAGCAGGATGCTTTTGTGCTGTTCCAACAAACACACTCCTGTTAGGTCTTGAAAGCATATGTAGGGTGTCCCAACATGTGTGGTACGGATACGCCCAGAATTGTTTGCGCATGTGTGATGATATGAGCTTGTAAGTATATAAATGTGCATTCACATGAACTTCACTAGGATACTTCTCGTCCCTAATATAAAGCGTAACCATTCAACACAATTGTCTAAAATGGACTGTGACCCTTCCAAGGAAGCGATTATAGAAAACTTTAACAGGTAGCAGTTTGGACTCTTTTAAAATAGCAAAAGTTTTATACATAGGAGCACTGTAGAAAAAAAAAGTCTGTTAAAACAGGCTGTATGGCAAGTTGTAGTGCCACAGACTCTTTAGACACCTTTGCTTTCTGCCCTGTTCAATTTGTTTCATCTGCAATGCATACTGAAGACTAGAAAACCAATGCAAATGCAACTAAATCCTTGAATAAGATGTCTCAGTGATTTACTTTTCCGTCAGGTTGTGTCTCAGCATCTATCTTACCTACATCATATTCTGAGGCCAGTTTGTCCCTGAGTTCATCTAGCTTCAGGACTCCTTGGGGACTCTTCCCTAAGAAGATTCTTCCTGAAAAGAGAATACATAAAATATTCCTATACTGTAAAACCATTGAGAACATCAGGTTTGTCTTTCCAAAGAAATGATGGAAACACCTTTTTTCATTGCTTTAAAGGCCACAAAAAGCCCACCAGGCCTGCATAGCTCAGTCTTAAGTAAAAGCCACAGCGAGCTCTCATCACTGTAAGATCACACTGCACTGCATCTCAAAGGTACCAGGAGAGCCATGACCAAAAATACAGGCATCTAAAACTCTAACCAGACTTGGGATGTATTCATCCAACCAAACCATAAATTTACACAAAATTCTGCCTGAGTGCATCACTTTGCTCTCACCTGACCTGTGTGATATTTATGACACATTGGAGCACCTCCTCAATACCTGGGAGAGGCAGAGACAGTAGAATTAGGGAGCAGGGACTAGCCTGCACATTGTGACACCCAGCCCCCTCCTCCCTCACATCACAGAAACACAGTGCATGTGTGACAGCTCATCTCAGCTATCTGCTGTAAATTGGTTGATAAATATACACAGGGCAGAAATCCTTCTGTGTATTAACTAACACATTGCCCCCAGGAGACCAGGAGGTGGAGGAATACAATGCCTTAGCACAGGTAGTCTTGACAACAATGACTGCTTTGCCTTTTGAGACTCTCGTTGATGGTGCTAACAAGTGAGCAAGTAAGGGAGGCTGCAGTGTTCCCAGATGGATGGAACTGCAGGTGAAGGTGAGGGAGGAAGAAACATGGAGCATGTATCATTGAAGAAAAGGGAATTAAATAAACCTGTGTACAGTGAGAAATACAACATGAATAACAGTTGGAAAGACAGTGTTGTCCTGGGGGGGGTGGAGTGGGGAGAAAGGTGTTTTCAACTTTGCTTAACCAAGTTTTAAAGAAACAAGATAATTTAAGATTAAACTGTTTCTAGGGTTCCAGTAGTTTCCATTGCTATTTCCCTTGTATCTCTCAACTCTGCTTTTGGAGCTGCAGGTGCTGGCAGCTCTAAGAAGGGCTACCTGCTTTCCAGTGTGCCTTTATAAGAAAGGCTTTTTCTAGGGACTGAATAGGAAGTTTTGCAAGACAACAAGGAAAGAGTACATAAAAGGAGGAAAAAGGCAAATCAAGAGGTTTGTTTAAAGTGCATGCATATTTCTTCTGAAGTATTCAACTGCTAAACAGCTGACAGACTTGCTGTGACACTTGACCTTCCAACTATTCTTTACTCTACAATCCTATGCTTTAGAAAAGCACAGTTTGAGGGAATTCTGTCACCCTATATATATTTTCCTTTCTTTTTAGAGAAAGAAGTATCATTGGTGCCTCTAATGATTTTTCAAAAACAGTTAGGTCTTGGCTTTTGAACAAATATTTTTGAGAGTGCCAGAGATCCTTACCCCACAAAGGAAGGTTAAATAAATTCATAAAAGTCTTTGTGTTCTGTCAAAAGCGCACACACACACACACTTTACAGAAACTACCATCACTGTAATTAATTCAAAATAGCACTGGGAGACTTGTAGAATTTACAAATGCCATCCCCATATTGAAGACCCAGCCCCACATCATTCATGTGGGTAGCTTACGTTCACTAACGGTGTACTTCCAAAGTCAATAAGGCTGCTCACATGATGCCTTATAACATAAGGGAGGCAAGGTTTGTAGGGAGAGATACTGTTTTTCCTTAGCCAGCTGATGAATCTAGCATTCCAAGTTTTTCATGAACATGCCCCTTTTTATATCTGTCCAAGTAAAAAAGCATTTGCAAGACAAGATTCTAATAATGTGTCAGATAACTTCAACAGCGTTAGAAGACATTGACAATAATTGCACTAAGAATTCACCATGTCCAGATGTGAGTTTAAAAATTACATGAAAAAAATTCATTAAGGAACATGTGACCTGAACAAAAACAGGATAAAGAGTGACAAGCATGTAATGTCAGTATGTAATGTAACTACAAAGGCATATTAAGATACCTGGCAAGTACATAGGCAGAACACTGGAAGGGACATGACTGTAATTTGAATGGGACAATTGCTGATGACATTCCCCAAGAGGCAGACTTTCAGGCCACTGAAACATGTTAGCATTTCATTCTGGTTTACTGCTAAACTGAAGGATTTTAAAGTTAACTGGTTCTATGGAGCAGCTCTGTGGGAGGTTTGGACAGAGTTTTCCCTTCTAAATCACTTCAGAAATTTAAGAACCATAGATTACTTCTGTGCCTGCATCTGTAGACTAGACATTTGATTTTTTTCTTTGGTGAGCAAATTTCTTGGAGAAATAGAGAAGAAGGGTCTTTGGATCCAGACACAGAGTATGAGAACAAAGGGACAAATATGTAGCAAATTTTGTTCTTTCTCTTGAGGAATATAAGGTTACGCCAATGTAATTTTGTCCAAGCTGCCTTGTCTTGGTTCATCTGAGTATACACTGAATTAAAAGATCATATTTACATACCAAAAATAGTAGAATGATTTTACACCTTTTTGTTTGGCAAACAGTCCCTAACTAAGCGATCTCACAAACCAAGTTTTGAGTATTTTTTGAAAATTATCTAATTGAATTAACTTTGGCTCACATCCCGCATAACAATACTGAAAGAGACCAATATGATTGCAAAAAAGCTCCAGATGGATAGAACCGTGAAAAGGGAGCTACGAATTTTAGTGGGGAAGGAGAAAATTTATGTGTGGAGCCCAACTAATACAAACCTTTCTGTTTATTCACCGCAACGAGAATTACATGATTTCATAGGCACATGGATAGCAATGTGGAAATATTCAGCACAGTAGCAATGTCCAGATAAAACAGATTTGACAGACAAAGACATCACTCAAATGTAATTACTTATTTTGGAGATCAGATGACAGCAACATTTCAGTATGTACATGCTGTACCTCACAAGCACAGTTGTGTGCTGATGCTTTATTAAGACTTAACATTCTTCTTGATAATGTTCTAGAAAAACCACTCACAGTGTGCCTTTAAAGGGTGCTTTCTCTGCTCCACAGCTGCTAGTAGAAATAACCTCTTCAGAAGGCTCTAAACCCAGAGGCTTGTCACCACCCTGAGAGGAATTTTATTTTATATAAATAAAAAAGCATACATCATCCTGCCAAACAATATACATTTTTCTTTATCTGTATCCATAGGCAGACTGGCACAATGTCCAACTCCTACACCTGTCTTGCTTTCTTTCAGGGCAACTGGTGTCAGCTGCTTAAAAACCATAATATAAAATTAATTGCTAAGTGGGAATGCTAACTTAGACAAAGTATTAAGGAGATAGGCAGATAAGGAATCACAGAAGTGCAATAAAACATCAAAGAAACACACACAGGCATATAATTTTATTATTATATTGTACAATCTTTCATGTGGAGACTTTATGTTTTACCCTACTCTTTCAATAGAAAAAAATATAAATAAGTAGATCTTGTTACTACTTTCATAAAAGAATCTTCTTCTTCTGTCAGATAATGACAGCACTTGAGACTATCGCACCTGAGCTGAAATTCGTTTACAACCTCCTGTGCTTAGTTTTTGTGACCTTTGACTTGCCAGCTTTTCTTTTGTTTAAGCTGGCCTCTGCAATGGGAGGCACTTTCCACCCTGAAAGAACAGACTTGAGTACAAAAGAGTGTGCAGCCATTCAGACTCTGCCCCAGTTACTTTGTCCTGAAAGAATCTATGCCACTGAAGGACTGCTGCTTCCTCAGCAGTCTGCTGCATTATGTTTCAAGTGACTCATTCTTTAAGTAGTAGTACATCCAACAGTCCAGGTCAGGGCAGGTGGGATATTCCAGTTTGGTATTTTCTTAAAGAAAGCCCCAAATGCTATTGAATGCAGAGCAGTATAACATTATTACCAAGCCTCCTTCTTACAGTAGGTAGTTACCTGTTGCACCTACCACAATTGCTCACTACAGCACACATAACCAAATCACAGCAATTAAGAGTGACTAACTCAATCCTTATGGTTTAACCAGTAATGAGAATAAACCTCAGTGGTAGCTGTGCTGTAGTCTAATGATCTAAAGAAACATGCAAAACAAGGTTTTTAGGTAAGTATTTTGTTAGGCTAACTGGTATCACTGAAAAATAGTCCTCCAGCTTGTGGGCCTCAAAACCTTCCTTCAGACTGTGGCTCTAAAGCTGCCTATTTTTTTTGTCTAATAACCATGGATGTTATTCATTCTAATAAAACAGATCCCTACCACCCACAAAGTTTGTCATGTAAAAACGTTCTGTGCAATATTCTTGCTTATGAAACTCTCTTGATTCTTCCAAGCACTCTAACACCACAAAGATCAGTGGAGTCCTTTTTGACTTTCTGCTAAAATAACATACTCCATCATAGCAAGGCATGGTTTACAGACAAAGGTAGCATCTTTGATTGGACTGACCAGTACAGTTGAGGAAGAATACCAGCTACAGAGAAGTTCTTTGGCACATAAATGTTGTTTAGTGTGCCTAACTTGATAAATCAGATACAACATGATCCTTCCACTTAGGAAAATGATTCTGAATGCACAATCATAACCAGTGTCACTTTTATTCAGCTGTCAGCTTCCCTCAGTAGTGCTTGGACTGACTACAGTAACGCATCATTGTTCCTTTGGCTCTTACTCTCAAAAAGAATTTTGTTTGGAATCCTCATTTCCATACTATTGTACTGGCACGTAATTTGTATTTTATTTATATGCACCTTCAAACTTTTTTCTGAGTGTCTCACAAGCATTTACCTTACAGCACTACAAAGAATTTGGAAAGCAGTTTTAGTATTCCCCTAATCACAGAAGTAAAGACTGAGAGATTCAGTAATATGCCCCGAGTCACAACATAAACCCATGACAAAGCTGAAAACAAAACCTGTGTTTTCCTGGCTGGATCTCCAAGTCCCTAGAGACATCTCATTAAGGCTGCTTTGCAATCAAAGGTATGATTGCAGCAGGAATAGAAACACACAGATTCACTTTAATCTGGTTAAGAGGTCTAGGAACACCAGATGAACTTTAGCAACAGCAATGCAAGTCATCTATGGTATACGAGTGGTTATTCACATTGCTAGCTTGCACTGATGTCTCTGGTGCTGTACAATCCATGCTGAAAAACAAGCAAAGCTAGGCCTGTAAGGACTGAGATTATCCTTCTGACTGTAGTTATACACAGCTGCAGTCCACTCCTACATGTTTGATGTGTATCTTACAAAGAGAGCTTGAGCCTAGCTGTCCCCCAAGACTAATACTTATTTTCCATCCACCTCTCACAGGAAGATGAATGAATCCATAAAGTAGCTTTTTCAAGCACTGTTGGTTTTTCAAGCACACTGTTTCCGCCATATCCTAATCAGCATTACAGCAACTAACTGGTTCATTACATTTGAGTTGTGAATGGCTGTTGTTTAGTATCAGAGGGACTCTGTGGCAAATACACACAGTGAACAACCATCTGTCATGTGGGCTGAGAATGCACCAATTGCTTTGCAGTTTCTCTTGATAGCATTGCATGTAAAAGCAGTTGTAAAGGACACAACTGCTTGGAAGGACCATCAGGCAGGAAATTCCTGTATGGAGAAAGCCCTGGACAGAAAATAAGTCACACTTAGTAGTTGCAAGGAGGAAAGAGTAAGACTGACCAGAACTGAATGCATTGGGCTTGCTCACCTCTCTGCCAGTGCTCATTCATATTTACACCATGCATTTTCACAGCGAGGTTTCTCTGGAGCTGCAGCTGAGTGCTGGAGCCAGGAACACATTCCAGGTGAGAGGCTGCAGGCTTCTTTCTGTCAGCACTGAAAGCACCACTGACAACATAATTCAAGTTTCAGTGCATATCCTTCTGTTACCTTGCACTTCACTCTTCATCAGGAAGCATAACCCAAGAAAGGTGATGGGTGTTGGAGATATTTTCCTTTTGAATATTCATCCATCTACATCAAACCCTTTAATAGATAGCTATTCAGAGCTGGATGGCTTTGCCTTTGAACTAAGTGCTGGCATGCCAAAGGATTTGTTAGATGTTCAGGTGATGTAGAGTCTTTCCTCCAGAGATCCTGTGTGCAGCTCCTAATTGAAATACAAATGTTTGACCTCTGTCGCTTCTCAAGGGTTCCTGGTACATAGAGATGGGGAAGGAAAGAAGAAAGAAAGGAAGAAAGATTGTGGTGGTGGCAGAAGGAGGATGGAATCAACAGTCAAATCTCTTTTCATTTTATCCCCCTGGTCATTTTGCACATTGTTATCTGTTCTGGCAGTGCGAAGGGTGGAAGTCACCATTAGTATGTACAGTCTATAGGAAACTCTGAAGTCGGATCAGGCTTGCTAATGGTAGTGAAACTTTGGCTGAGTATTTTGAATACAGGGGAAAAGTGTCCTAAAAAGCAGTTTCTTCCTGATTTAAAAGCTTTCAACCAATGGCACCTACGAACTCCTTCACGTAGCACCCTCAGCAACAACCTAGGCAGGCCCAGAAAACATGGTATGACGATTCAGAATGGTGCTAATGGCTAAAGAGGACTCTATAGAGGGAATAAGCTAGAGGCTGCCACCAACTAGGTACTGTCCATTTACTTACAGATAAGAATTTCAGTTGGGAGACACAGAGCATAAATCACAAGCATTCTGGGAAATGACAGCTGAAAGACTTTGCTTAGGCTGCTTTTGATATTATTCTTTTTTTTTAATGTAAGATTATAGATGCATTAACAGCAAAATTGTAATTCATTCAAGTCTCCCAATGTCTAGGAATCATTTTAAGTGTAATTTGGGAATATGTTGATGGCTTTAAGATAGCATGGTACCCATCCAGATTATTATTAAACTCATACTTGCAGAGACTTCTGAAGAAAGAAGAGTAATCTTCTGCAAAAGGAGATGCTTTGGATTGTTCCTTTCGCATTCATTTTGGAGCATCTAGCTGTGCACTAAGGCATCAGATAAATTGGTGCTCACTAATTTAGACTCTATTGAGAACTGAACATTGAGTAGCTGAGACTATCATTATGTCCCCTTTGATTGGGAAGGCTTTTATTCACACATGGTAATGGGTGGTTGTATCCCTTAAGGAAAGTGACACTATTCAAATATTTTCTGTGATGCAGAAGTAATTTCCTTTCTTTCTCAGTTACCTGTGAACCCTGATAAAATGAATCTCAAGTCTGATTTTCCTGATAACGGGCAAATGCATCCAATCACCCTTCTGGCAGAAATTGTGTTACAATGGGAAGGAAAACCTTTATTAAAATATATGGGTTATATAAAAGCAACTCCCATGGTTTATTTGATCCCAAATCTGTTTGTATAAATGGCACTGCCAAGTCCCCCACTGTAGGACCTCAGGTTTGACCATAGCAATTCCCCATTGCACCACAAAGGATTTTTACCATGTGGTTTTGTTCTGCTCACCAGCCAGTGGAGAGAATGTGAGACCAGGTTTCAGCCGTTGTTGGCATCCCCCAGACACTGCCAGCAGATGTGCTGGGCGTGCACGCTGAGCACGCACGAGGATGGCGCTTATGCCCGGACACCTGAGGTGTTTAAGGCAGAGCTTCATCCACGTGGCTCCCTTTGGTTAAGGAGGAGATGTGCTACATCTGCTACTCTTTCAACGGAGGTTTTCTCTGAACCTCTGACATCATGATTGTTTGGGAGAATGGGGAGGAAAAGCAATTTCTGCTCAGAAGCAGCGCTCTGGCCATCAGCCCTTCTTTTCACCCCTACATCCCCTTGAAGGCAAGAGCAGGAGGGGGGAGGCTGTGTAAGCCTCAGAGCCGCATTCAGCTGAGGCAGGCTTGTGCCAGTCCCTGGCATGGGGCATGGTGCTCAGCACTGCCTGCTTCCCTGTCACCTCACACAGCCACCTTCCTGTCTATCTCAACCCAGCCTCTAAGTCTGGTACGCCCTTCCTGAGACAAAGCAGAAGGTCCTTCCCTCTCATCCCCAAGATTTGCCACCAAAATCCTCTGCCCGCACAGCCTGGAAGTCAGCTGAGCTCACAAATATGTGTCGCGGCTGTCTGTTACTGCTAGCATTTGTCTTCCCTACCTCTGTCTTCACATCCCTCCTTTGAAAGCAAGCTCCTTGGGGCACTTACAGCCTGCCCTCCCTGTTTGAAATGTGTTGCTCACTCTGTAGCATCATGAACAGCTTATGCAAGTAGGCTGAGGGAGAGCATGGACTTACTATCCTTTTTATCTCTGTTTATTTTTATTTTGTTCGTGTTTATTTATTATTCTTTTCCACTGAAATTTTATAGCTGACAGCTGGATCCCAGACTGAGAGCCCACAAACATCCTTGGGGACCTTCCACCCTCACTTCTTCGAGTGTGTCTCCTGCACTGTACATCAGGAATTTTTTGAACAAGGTTTCTTCCAGTGCATGGGCCACAGATAGACTGGGTGAGGCACATGGGGAACGAATCTTTCTCTACCAATATGCCTGGTAACAGATCTGAGTTTTTTCCAAACAATAACTCCTCTTTACATATTACTTTTAAGGTCCCTCCCTTCATATAGAACTGTGAATACAGCGGTGGCAGTTCCCAGTGCAGGCTGCCTCACTGGCAAATGAGAATCATCTTTCTATTTCTATGCAAATTGATTTAATTACAATATTATAATCTGTTATTAGTAAAATACCTCAGCAGAAAAGTCTGACACTTCCTTAAGCTCCACTCCAAAAGCAAAGCTGCTCTTCTAAGCCTATGTTACAGAGGATAGGAATTTCACACATCTAGACTGCACTCTGCAAGAATTTCACAAGTGGAGAGTGCATAATTCAAGTATCTATCAGCAGTGCAATAAACCAGATTTGAAGTATGGTTCTGACCAAGTAACATTATACAGTAATTTTTGATCAAAAATTGAGACTGGAAGTGCAATCATTTTCCCACTGAAACTGATCACAGAGAAAACGCTTATGTGTTAACAGGACAATTTGGTCGGGAATGCATCACTAATATTGTCACCCATATTGGGTGCTCAGCAAAATCAGACTGTGAGGGTTCTTGGTAGGAGCTATGCTGTATAAAGCACCATCTTCACTGGCAGAATAATGTACATGGTCTGAGCTCTATTTATGATTTTAAACAATTGGGAAAGTTTGTGAAAATGCAGGTGCCCCAGCCATTCAAAGTTATATTTAGACATCAAAAAAAGTGATCTGACTTTTAAAGGTGCTGAGCAAAGCACCTCAAACTACAGTCAGTTAATAGGGTATATAATTTAAAAGTGCATCCTGACCACACACAAACATAAAAATGCAGTTGGCCAGATTGTGAGCTACAAGTAAGCTTTATAACAATTGACAGCCAACCCTGATATTTCAAGAGATTTTGCTGCAACTATATATGTTTTTAGGTGGATCTCAAGGCCTGCTTGCATTTTTGCATGCGCTCTTTCAAGCACAGGACAATTCCATCATCCAGAGGAGTTGCTTGTCCATTTTTCAGCCTTGGTTTTGGTTTTAGGCAGTTTAAATGTTTCAGGCCTTCAGCACCCCTGAATGTAAACTGGAAGTAGTGTTTTCATGCACACGATGTAAACATTGTCATTCAGTGAGCTGAAAACATTATCATTAAGAAGAAAAAGAAAGGATCTTTGTGTGATCTAAAAGCACCATGGCATGCGCAGAACCTGCACTGGATATTCCAGAAACACAGGTAAATAGGACCCTTCAGAGAAATTACTTCACCAGTGTCCTGGTTAAACCACGACAACCAGTCATCAGAGAAACAGGAACACCACAGATCTCTTTCTAAAACAAATCTCTGTGTGCCCTTTATTGTTTATGTGAAGAACAGAGACATGAGTAAACTTCAGAGACATTATTTCAGTAGCCACCTTTGGAAAACAGTTTCTAAAAATACAATGAAACATATAGTTCTGAAAATACATTCAAGTATGGATGGTCAAGGTGGACAAATTCTACTTCTTTTTCTTTCCCACAAGAAAATTCTGAGAAAAAAGGCTTTACTGTCCAAATCAGGTTTCACAACTCATAGCTTCTCCTGTATTTCAAAGTCCTTTTCAACTAAATGAACAGGCTATAAAAGCAAGGAACTATTTCACTAACACTGCTTCTGCATTCTCATGTAGACATCCACCCACACCACTTCAAGCAAAGAGGATGTAGAGAATGTCCATCTACCCTGCAGAGCCTCTTAGCTGAAAACTACCAGTAGTTCGTCTCTCATAGCATTTTAATAAAAAAATCAGAAGGAAAGGGCACTATCTATCTCACAACATCATCTTTTCTTCAAATTCCAAACATATACCATATGTGGCTTCTATTGTTTCCTTTTCCTTTGCATTCTTTAGGGATGTTGCATTTCTAGAAAGACTCCTCTCAAAATAGTCACTCTGTTTTGATTTTTTTTTTTTTCAAGAAATGTGTTTTTAATTATTATCTCAATTTTCCTAGAGTTTAATGGGAAGCATCAGAGATGACCTGACATAATGACTGTGTGTTTTGTAAACATACAGAGAGAGGAAGAAGTGTTGGCAAATAACAATGCAGGCTGGAACACATATAAAGGTAATTCTAAAACCAGTATGAAAATACAGTTACCAGCTTCAAAGAAAAGCAATCAGGTTAGAAACCAAATTCTGTTCAAACTGTTAAAAATTTATCAGTTTTATTATAATACTATCCTCAGACTGACATGCTCCATATGCACAGCAGAAGTGTATTTCCAAACATTTTCAGTCATGTTAAACAATCTGACCCCAAAAGTAAGAAGAAAGTTGAAGGAAACGGGATTACTGGAAGAGATGTGGAAATGGTCATGCTGACTATCAGAATATGGACTGGTAAAAGACAGGGACTGTTTTAGGGAGAATAGCTCCCACTCCAGATTATCAAGACAGACTAAAAGGGAAAAAATACCATATTAAGAATGGTTTAGAGGATGACAGTTTTGTTCTGTGTAATTCACCAAGTTGCAAAAGCTGTTTTTCTTAATTGACACAAAAGTAAAACCTTTCAAAAGCTTTTGTGAAATACAATGGTAAAGAAAACTGCATTTTCAGATAGAAAATATCAAGTCTTTGATTCAGGTCCCTCTGCCTCTTTTTCTCTCATCCAAAAGAATCAACAAGACCAGCACCTCAAAATTTTCTGTTGAACATTTGATCGTAAATGATAGGTGTAAATATTTGTGCTTTAAAAAAATTAGCTTTTTAGAAAAAGAGTAATACACTGTTGAGAATACAGTCTGCAATCCATTTACAGAATGAAAGCGAGGACCAGAGAAGGCAAATGGCTGCCCAAGGTCACAGAGAAAGTCTTTTGAACCCAAATCTCCAAACAATACAGTGCTTCAGTTACAGGAACAAACATCCTCCCACTGTCCCCAAAACTGATGAAGGTGCTGGAAGCACACATCATTTTTCTCCAAAGCTGCCAACTAATATAAGAATTATCACTTGCTGTTAAAGTGTTTCAGATCTGTCTTTAAGAAATGTATTATTTATGTTCCACAAGAGAATTTATTGCTAACAAGAGGGTCAGCACCAAAACTGTGTACCATCAAAATGCCTCTGTGAGTGTGAGGAAAGATTTCACCATATATATTTCTTGAGGGTACAAGGACATAAAGGGTGAACTTGACCTCAGCAGTGGTAATAGATGGGAAACTTGAAACACAGATGTTTTCTTACCAGGCTGTGTAATGATAGATACCTTGCTGAGACAGTCTGATTTTAAAGTATGCAGACTTCTTAGGATGAGAAGCACAAACTCTCCCAGATACAGGTATCTTTAACTCATCATCTGCCTGGCTTTTGAGGCAGAGTCTAGTAAGATTTTTCCTAAGAATAAGCAGGAACTTTTTCAGCCAGCTAACCTGGAGTAACAAATTACTTTCTTCTGTCTCACATGAACACTGTGGACCTCACCTAGTACAAGGGTCAGGGTGCAGAAGGGCTGCACCTCAGTAGTGGATGGGACTGCACTATGATATCCCTGCCTCTCAACACCTGAGTGAGGGCAATGGGACTGTCAAACAGCATCCCTTAGAGCTGAGCCTGTACTGTTAGAAGTGGAGAGGTGAAGCGGCCATCTGTGGGCAGGAAGGCCTCTTCTCCACAGGAAACAATAGCTGTGGCAATCCCAGCACCGCAGGCCATACCCACAGCACTGCACCTACAATTGCCAGCCCACTGAATGGAGTCTGGCCCAGTCACTCACAGAAACGTGCACTTGAACTGAGGATTTGTTAATTGACAGAACTTCCCAAACTAACAGAAGTCCCAAATTCTTGGTGCTAATCCTCTCCTTTTGGCTCCACAGCCACGGTCACTCTCCCTTAACTATTTCAAGCAACATAGGTCTAGCCACCACTGGTTTTCATGAGCAAAGGACTAACATTGCTAATCAAAGTTCCTTCCTAGAAGTTTGTTTGCTGTGGCAAAGCCTCCTTCCTTGCCCCTAAGAGACCACCTTTGTTTCAAAGTGCAAACAAATTAAGAGATTCCCCACTTGTCCATAGTAAATATATTAAATCCTGTCAGCACAGATTAGGGCCAATACTGTTGAAATATTGGCATCAAATCAGTCCCTGATACTAATGGAATCTCTGTTTTCCATCTTAGCCATGTATCTGGTCAACTCATTAAGAAGTCTAATTTTGACAGCTTTAGGCTTACTATATCACATTAATTTTAACTGCCTACCAGATGTAAAAGATATAACTACATCTGCTCTTTCCATGTCTTGTAACCTACCTGCATATAATTCTAGCCAGTGTAGGTTTGTGAAAAGACATATAATTCACTGTAACAGTTCCATCCACTATGCTTTCCCCAACCAGGTCACCATGAGAGCAGCCCACAACTATTCTTCCTAATTTATGGAAGTCCTCTTCCATCCCAAATCTTGCAGTTTAAACTCAATCACATCTCCCACTGAAATCATGGCTGTTTTTACTGAACAAACATTATGGAGTTTGGCCCAGGTTTACAAATTCATTCATGGTTTATATCTGAATTAATTGGGGGTGGGCGAGTGGGGTGTTAAATTGTCCCTTATGTTGGCATCTCCTCCAAAATGTTCACCTGTTTGAAACACATGTGGCTTTTATGTTTCTGTGCACTAAAGAATCTGTTTAGCTGCTGGGACTGCTGCCATTTTGTGAAATAGGGTTAATGCAGTCTCCTACAAAAAAAGATACTAAACTGGTTCATGGGAACTTATTTTAGATTAAAAGAAAACAAAGAAACAGCCTTTAAAAGACCATTGAGGGGAAAAAAAACCAGATTGTTTTTTGTGTGCAGGAAAATCTGATGCTATTTTCTTTAATTTCCATGAACAACATATCATTTAAGCTTTTTTATCTCCTGTCAGTTCTGTGGAAGACCAGACCTAGGAAAGAAATCCAGGCCAACAGGCAGAACATAATTTTGATCGCACAAACCTGATTAAAAGCTGAAAAAGACTTTAAATGCAGAGAGAACCACAGAAAAACAAACCAAAAGAGAAAAATGTTTTGCCAAGTCCTGACAATGAATAAAGTTGAGATTCTTAGTTCAGGTGGGCAAACCAATAGAATTTGATCTTTGTTGGAGATGAGGACAAGATGTACGGAAGGACAAGGAACCATCTTTGAACCTGGCCAATGTCAGTTTCTCTCACAAGAAAGTGGCACGAAACAGAAGTGTCATGAGATTGGATTAAATTTTGGGTTGAAATAACAAAACAACTGCCATTCTTTACTGATCTTTACTGGTTTAGGAATCTGAAAGCCCAGGGGCACACCGAACAAGCAGGGCTCAAACAGGAATGTCAGAGTTGGGATTCCCTCAGTCTCAGCTCAAGGCTCCAAGGGCATAAGAGGCTCTGGCTACAAGACAGAGGCAGCCCTGGCAGATCAGGGGCAGTTGGAGACTTCATTTTTAAGCCTTGCTTGTCTTTCCTGGCCCAGTGGCACTTGCTGATTATCATCAATTCACATGGGCTCATTTTTATGCCTGTGAAATAGTATATCGCAAACTTCCCTAGATTAGAAAGAAATGGCTGAGTTGAAGCAGTAGAGAGGACAGCTGTAGGCCATCTTTCTGCACTGATTTTCTCTCATGGCAATTCCAGACAGCCACTCTCAGCTCTCAAAGTGCTTTGCGAAATAGGTAGTCTACCATTGCTATAGCTAAAAATCACATTGTTGGGAGCATTATTGTTATTTCAGACATGAAGCAACAGTCAATGTAAGGCACAGACTCTTCCTCATCCTACTGGCAGCCCAGAGCAACACTGAGCAAAAAGCAAAGGGGTATGAGCCAAAGGAATTCACTCATAATTGCAGAGTGACGTGAAAGGTCCTCTGAAATTCATGATGGAAATTGCTCTGAGTTTGCAAGCCAGTTTGTCAAAATCACAAAGAAACCACTGTGACTGCGGTCACCAGAGAAGGGGGTGTGTGTGCATATCTGACATGCACACGTGTGTGTGTATACAGTGGAAGATGTCTGGCTTGGTGACACTATATGCTGTTTACATTCACAGGGGCTCACACTGGATAATAGGCAGCAGAAAAGGAAACAGCAAGTTTCTAAAAACCCAAATGGGTTGATGAAGATGAACAGATGCACACAGCAGATTTCACTAACTCTGATAATCAAGTTCATAATGCTGAGTTGTCAGCTGCGCTACAGAAGTTACTCTCCCTTGGCCTGTACCCAGGAGAAAAGACCAGATATTTCTCGACCCACGCTCATTAAAACAATTGCTTGCAAGTTCAAGGCAGCTCATGTGACTAAGCTGTTGTTGCAAAAGCACTGCCTTCAGCTAAGGTCCCCAGAGCTTACAGCATTAAAATTATTCTGAACCTTTAAACACACAGCAGATACTGACATAAATGCAAGCCTGGAGCTTGTTGATTTGCTTCTGTGCAGTGACCAGCAGTTCTGATGCAGACCACCAGTACTGCTGTTTGAAGAAACTGGAGTAAGGCAAGAGATGACCTAACAACTCTGACACACATGCCTGCTGACAAGTAATAGATTAAGCTTCTTTGATGTCAATCAAGGTTTGATAGAGCCCAATTTAGCTGGTCAGACAAATACTCACCATGTGTATACAAGATTAAAAAGTACATTTGGCAGGGGAAGGTTGTCTGCTCTCTTGCAAATTTCTGACTGAGTTTTCCTTGAAAAGGAAATTTACATGTTCTCCCTCAAGTAAGTATTACAGTTTGTCTGTCCTTTGTAATACAATATTAATACTGTATTATGCTATTCCTCATGTATCAGACGAAATGAGTCCTAACATGAGGCTTTCTGCAGAGAAGTTTAATTTTTCATGGTTACTGAAATGCACTTTACAAGTGTTGGACTTCCCCCCACACCCCAAAACTTGGATTGCACTTTCTCACAAGTAATGAAGTGGGTTTTTTCCCACCCAAATTGCATGTAATAAAAGAGAGGCAATTGAGATCTCACAAGAAACTGTAAACACACTCTTAATACAAGCACCTACTCCTTTTGAAATGCCTGCTTCTTGGTAGACAGACTCTGCTATTTTTGCTGAGTGTTATGTCAATACAGAGAATCTGAAGTATCTCCAAGAGGTGGTCTAGAAGAGGCACTAATGCAAACGAATGAGCACTAAGATTTTTTCCCCCGCATTTTACACCACCAGGAGAGCCCCAGTAACTCCAAACCTGTAGTGGACAGCAATTGACATACTGTGGCTAAGGAACCAGTTCCAGGTTTTGATGCCAACTGTTGTTTACCCAGACATTGCTTCTTTAGCAATGCAGGTTTGTTTTTTAAGGTTGGAGGTGTCTTACTGCCTCCAGCATCAGCCTATAGCAGCCATGTACATTGCAAAAACCATGAGACACAGGCAAGACTCTGTATCAAGGTGCCAATCTCTAGAAGGGATCCAAAGCCACTGCCCTTTTATGATGGCTAGGCAGCCCTGTCTGATGCTGTTACAGCTAAACAAAGTGCAGTTTGCCATAGATGACGTGCAGTTAGCATGATGTTTTGCTAATGTCACAACTGTTTTAAGGTCTGGTGTTGCCAGTAACTAACATAGGAAGTGACAAATGCTCATTCAGCAACCTGAAATTAATAAAGTCTATTATTGCTTGCCAATATGTAAAAAGGAGCCGGCTACGCTAGTTGGGCAAAGGAAGAAACTGAGAGGTGAGATTTTGTAAAAGTGATTTTTAGCTAGTTGAGTGTTGGAGTTTCAGAAACTCTTCTGTTTTTTTTCTGTTAAAGGAATTTTTCCCCATACGGGTTGCTAGGGGGAC
>JAVJGG010000074.1:45862405-45877177 GCA_035590195.1 Aviceda cuculoides | reverse complement strand
GGTTGCATCTGCCATTCCAGGGGGGGCTCCTGCCTTCCTTGGCAGACACCTGTCTTTCAAACCAAGACATTGAGTAATGTTTGTGAAATTTAATGATGCGTTAAAACTATCTGGGCTTAAGGGTGCAACAAGGTATTCGTATCACTTTAATCTTGCTTTTGTTTTGATAGCCAGAAAATGGTGAAGTGTAATCCAGTTATATTTATAATTTTAATTTTATTTCAAATTTGATGTTGTTTACATTTTAATACTGTGACAGGTACATATGTAAGGTGCTGCTTGTACTGTTTCTTTTCAGTGAAATGACATCAAGGTGGTTTTTTCTCCACCAAAACACACATCAAAATGATAACTACCTCTCTCTAAATTATTTTCAGTAAGGATTACTTTCCATTTCATACCTGAACTTAAAGACTTACCTGATAATATGAATTAGTATTTTTGTAGTAAGGATTTGTTGGATACTTCAGTTGAAAAGGTTCATTAAGTTGGAAAGGTAACACACAGTTTTCCTTTGCACTTGAAGGATAACATTGTGCTGGTTTCATTTGTTGGGTGAGAATAGACTTTGACTGATCAAGGTTAATGCCTAGGTCTGTCTTTATTTATGAAACAGATTGGCTTTATTCAGGAAAGGCCAGTCATAACAGTATGGCTACCCGCCCTCATGATTATAGTCAGGACACTGATTTCATCTATTCATGCCACACCAGCAGAAGCAGACACAATGTTTTGGAATTTGTTTGTGTCCCTCCAACCACATTCTTCTCCAGTTCATAAGTAACTTTTCAGGACAGCTATAAGGCAGATTTCATTTTTTTAACCTGTCCTTCTTCTGATTAAATTTGGCCTTAATAGAGGAGAAAAAAGCAAAGGGAAAAAAGTAATATTTCTTGGTGCTTCTGCCTGCAAGGTACAACATCTTTTTAGGATTTAGGATAAAGAAAAGCGTGCTGGATTGATTCCAGTTACTTGAATTATAGAAAGAATATCCATTCCCAAAATAGTTTTCATGGTTGTTACTTGCCAATTGACACAAATTAAGAGCAGATTGCTCAGTTCTCTAATTTCACATTCCTGCTATAGCTTCCCCATCTTACTCCCCACCTTGCTCACTTCCTTGCATACTGCTATAAAAAGGAGTATTTTCTTCCTTCTTCAGTGCTCAGAAGCTTGATTCAGAGCTTGAGTATGACTAATGGAGAATAATGTTTACAAATTTAATTGAATGAAGAAAGGTTTGGAAAGGATTTTCAGTCTGCATACTTATGTTTGTTCTGATGTGGTTTTGTGGGATTATTAGGGAATATTTAGTTAATTGTATAGAAAAGAAAAAATCTGGTTTTCTGTAGGTTTCTCTTTACTAAGAAAAAAAAGGAGTATAATCTCATAAAATATTCACCTTCCACAACTAACAGCAAGTATGAAAAAGGAAAATACTTGATAAATCTACAAAACCCAGGGTTTTTAAGCCAGAGCCAGGTGAAATTAACATACCTCTGAGTAAGAGGATTTGATTTTAAAATCAGGCACCAGGTCTGGAAATAAAACTGGTTTTGTTCCATCTTCCCTTCTATATAAAATTAATAAAAATTCACCTCACCACTTTGATGGCTACTTGATCTCACAGACCAGGAAGCATTCCTCTTCATTGCTCTGGTCCCGGCAATCAGAGAGGTACGTGGACTGTAAGAGGGCGTAGATTTACACAGGAAGTAACACATGATGGAACGCTTAGGGTGGTTGATGTGAGAGGATAAAGAGGCTATTGCAATCACTCATGTGTTACTTAATATTTTTTAACAGCAACTGCTATGCTCTGTACTCAAGCACCTTTCATTATAAGTTAATCAAGTTTTCAACATGGGGCTAGAACAAAGAGCACACATACTAGAACTTGTAGTACAGGATCTCTAAAAGCCTCACATGCATTGCTAAACAGCAGCTTGTAAAGGAATAGCCCAACTAATTTATTTCTCTGTCACTTGACAGTTTAAACAAAACATATAAATAAGATTGTTAATGTTAAGTGGTAGTGAACAGCCCAAGCTTGCTCTAGGACAAAGGAACACTGCTGGCCTATTTCTGTTGATGGGCAACTTAAAAAGTCATTCTGAAATCACATATACATAATAAAACAAATGCATCAAGGTAATGATGAGCTATTTTCTAAAGTGTTGTTAGAACTATGGAATGAGAGGGAGAACTTTGTGGGCTTGGATTAAACAACAGCAGAAAGAAATTCAAACTGAATTTCAGTAGGTTTAGCAAATCTTTGAGGAATGGCTTAGAATGGTTTGGAAAAATTTAGGAATTAATACTACAGATCTTTGCAGGCCATTACGTTAGCATAAACCATAATGTCAAGAACCTGCTGTAAAGATGCCTACAGCAATTTCATAACCATGACCAGACATAACTTGTATTTAATAGGCAATTAGTTACAGCTTAGCATGACAAGTATACTTTTGTCTCTACATGAAGCCACCAACTTCTTTCATTTTATTTTCCTCATTACAATTGGTGAAGAAATAAGAGAAGAATTAAAATGCAAAGGGACAAACTAGGTACAATTGCCATGTCTGTGCCATGCTGGGTTGAAGGTATTTGTATGCCCCTGGAGTGTCATTTATTCCGTATTCCTTTATGTAAATTAATGCAGTTGTTTGGTTTGTGAACAGCATGCTGTTAGTTTTTGCAGTTGTTTGTAGTGTGAAAGAGTGTTATGTTTAGAAATACATTATCGCAACAGGAGTATTCTCTGGAGTGGTGTCCACAACTAAAATACTGATACGAGAAAGAAGGGGCCTGAAAAAGCCAGCCCTTTATGACAATGTGTAGGGAAGGGTCAATTTTGTTCCAGAAAAGACCCTAGTTGTGGCTATTTATATTAGTATTCAGTTTTTCTTGAACACATCCCTCATAAAATTGACCTATCTCTGCATATTAATAAAGTAATTTTTTTCTCTGGACTCCTCATTAAAGGAGAAGCAACTGATCATGCCCAAGAGTTGCACTACTGCTATTCAGTTCCCACCTGTCCTATTAAGTATTCCCAGGCCACTAGGTCTGTGGTTAAGCAACATTACCATAAATTTTCCAGGGGAAAGACTACACCACAAACAGACTCCTGGAGAGAAAGATAGGTGCCCTAGCTAATGGCTAGGCTTACACACTGGGTCCTATAACTCCTTCCGTATCCAGGGGACTTCACCAGCTGCTGAAAACCCGTTTGCAAAAAAGGTGGTCTTGGGGTCAGGGAGGAATCTGCAAAGCAAGTGTCTTGGACCTTTTGGCAGAGATAGTGCTGGGGGAAGAAGAAACAATGTAAGACTAATACAAATCCATAGATTTAAAAGTACTGAACAGCACTGGTGAAAAGCCTCACAACTGTTTTCTCAGATATTTGTGCAACCTGCTGAAGGAACTGTATGTTAAAAGTCGCACAAAATGCAGGTTTAACAGCTCAGTCTACCTTGTCTGCCTCTTTTACTTCAGTGTGGCCTCTTTCTCACACAAAAATTGAGAAATCTTTAATTGTGCCTGGATCTACCTTCAGCAATGACTTTCTGTGTACTACTAATACATGGTGTTGAACAGTGTCCATCCCCAGAAACAGAACACATATAAACTTAGCAAGGTGCTGCTGCAACTGAGCTAATCAGTGGCAGTCCTAACAAGCTCAGGAAAAAAACAACATTAATTCAGTTTTCATGCTGTTAGGACCCAGGCAAGCACGTCTGCAGCATACAGCTGAACCAGCTTCCTTTGAGCCTTGCTATGCTTTGCTCCACCATGGGTACATAGATGTCCTCTGTGGACATGCTCCATCTCACCTATGTGTTGTAAGCTGTTGGGGTGGTGGAGCGGTAGGGGGGGGCTTCTCCCTTTGTGTCCTTGTGGAACTGAGTTTGGAACCCTTAAAAACTTTGATAGATTGTGTCTCACAGGACCTCAGAAAATAACTGCATAGTGGCATAATAGGGAACACATTTATGTCATAGAGGCATTTTTTTCTAGTTGTATAAAGTATTTGGAAAGCAGACTATGAAAATGAAAGGGTGCGTTTGTACTAAAAACCTAACTTGAAAGTTATAGCTATCCAGTCTACCAAATAATAGATAAAAATATGCAATTAATGTGACCAATAAAAAATAAGGCACTTCCCCCTCCCCCTCATTCAAGGGTAATAATTCTTTAAATAGTTTCAAATGAATGTTGAGGCTCACTTGTGGGAGGAAAGGAGAGAACAAGGGGAATAGCAGTTATTTCCTTTCTCCAAACTTTGTCACGCAAACAATTGAGCTCCAAAATTCCCAGATGGGTTCCCACTGTGAGAGTTTGTGGTAGTCCTCCTGAGGCAGCTCTCCCGGTAAGCCAGGCCTTCTCGCAGCAGAGCGCAGGAGCAGCTGCTTCTGCTACAGCCACAGCTGGGACAGTGAATGGACTCATGTAAAAATTCTGTCATATTCAGGCTTTGCTCTGCTTCTTCTGGGTTGTCACTGTTCAAGTTATTTGCTGGGCTTGGATTGACCAAATAGGTGTTTCTTACATATAATGAGTCCCCAAAGGACCCACAACCCAGGTAAGTACAGGCTGATGGACAGAGAGTAGTTATTTTTGTTTTATGAAGGGAAAGGAGGGGGCTGAGGTCTGAAGCAGAGCTGGAAGGTGAAGGCAGGCCTCCAGGCACCGAGCCCTGACCCAGATCTCCACCTCTGTCTCCCCAGAACAGCTGCAAGCCTCCAGCTCAAACTAAAGCTGTGGGTGTACTGTGTGCTGCCAGTTTTTTGGAAGCCAGAGTATCTGACTGCTATCAGCAGAGAAACAGCAAACCCCACCACCTTTTTTTACGTGTTCTGTGACCTGTCCAAGTTAGGTATTTCCTCTCATGAGCATGAAAACATAGAATTGTAGTTTGAGAGCTTTCATTCCTTCTTCCTAATGGCACTGTTCAAAGTGGGGATGTTGAGTCAGAAGAGAGAGAAACTGACTTCTCTGAAGAAGTGTGGGCTGGGAGTGAAACTGTCAACTCCAGACCAGTTAAGGTGTATGATGTTCACAGACTCTTTGGTGGTGAGGGCCAGACATGTGGCAGGCAGCAACCATACCAGAAGCGGCAGGGAAAAAAAAAATGAATGACAGGTTTAGATTTGTGGAGAGTCCTTGACCTTCTTGAGGCAGCATACAGTTTTGCAGCTTAACTAAACTACCTGTAGGAATGTGTCTCTTTGTATAGTTATCTACTTATCAAGAATAAAGCTTAAGCCTCCCTAAATTTCAGCTTATCAATGCATCAAACACACAGTTTTCTTGTGCTCATAAGCAACAAAATAGTCTGCCAAGAGTAGAAAAGCAGGCAAGCTCACATGGTAATGTTCCTGATGTGAACAGTATATGGAGGTAACTGAGAAGCTGCCTATATTCAACACAGGCAAATTCTGTTTATCTGTGCTTGTCCTGCGTCATACTAGCAACTCCATACCAGAAACCTATTATATTCAAAAAAATTTTAAACAGAAGGAAAAAATGTCAAAGCAACCACACTGCATGAATGCCAATACACCAATACACAGTTATAGATATGTAAAGCCAGTTTATTCAGAGTTTCTTTCATAAAGCGAGTTTATTCAGAGTTTCTTTCTTTCCTTTCAATGTGGAGGCCCCATGGCACTGCTGGGAACTCTGTTCAGTAGCATAGTTTGTACTTCACTGACTGGGATTTCCTGTGTCTATGTTATTAATGGTAAGTAGTCGGTAAATGTGTAAATCATTGCACATCGAGATAATACAGAACAGTACCCACTGTGGTATTATAAATCTCTAAAATTGATTCTTAAACTAGCTGAGATGTAGTCTAGGGTTGCTGGTTCAGGCTTAATTTGACTTATCAGCTATGACACCATCTGTATTTGAAGAGAAACAGCTGCATTTTCAGCTACAAAAGCTGACGAGCACTTTATAAAAGAGACCAGTTGAATCAACACAGATGCAATCTCTTTCATATTCATTAACTGTCCCAGCTGAAAAATGTTCCAAAGCAAATAAATGAAGCAAAACCAAGCAATAATACAAATGTAGCATTTCAGTGAATGGAAAATTTTTGCTTTCTGAAACCAGTAAGACCCTTCCCCACCCCACTGACAGGAAAAATTTTATCCAGGTATGCAAGTGACAAATGGGCTCCTACAGGTCTTCTAAAGAAAAATGCTATTCCCTGTGTCTGCACACTGCTCCCTGCTGCCTAGACCTCCTAGGGCACAGGGTGTGAAAGCAGGTGTCCCCACAGGGTGTGGGACATGCAGGAGGCAGGCCATGACACCCCATGCACCACCATGCCCACCAGAAACCATCCAGCTGCTGGGGAGTGACTGCTTCCAGCTTGGCTGTCCATCCACGAGAGCAGGAGTAGGTAGCACCCAGGTGCTTTACCCTGCCACAGCCTTCCTACAGCAGGCTCAGGACTCCCAGCCCAGGGACTTGGCTCTCACCATTAGACTCTCCTGAATGCAGCTTGGTTTATTTCAGACTGGGGGTTTTCAGGGAAAAGCTATTAGTTTCAAGACTTCCAGAAAGAACTGCTCTTTCAACTGGTTGCATTTGACTGAAGGTTACATACCAGTACTCCTCAGAGAGGGCAATAAAAATCCAGGCCCAGAAGAGGCAATTTTGCCTGCTGCTGTTCTGGTCTTTTGCCCACTGGAGACAGGGAGTCCCTGAGGTGGAGTATCATATATGTCTGACGCTAGCTCCACTCCTGGGGGCTGTGCTGCGCATCTCAGGGGACATCTTGCAGGATAACTGCAGCAGAGGAAGACAAGAAGGGACTGGCCTTGCAGTTAAAACCCCTCTGATATTCAGGAGGCTGGAAGTATGACCACCCTGGGGACTCCAACGTGTGTTTCCTCTGAGCAAGAGATCTGTCACAAGCTTAATTTAAGAAATATTAAATCAATTATTTTTATTGTTGTCTCCAGTCTAGTGTACATTGGCCAAAACTAATCGTAGTATCAAAAAGAGAAGCAAGTTCAAAATGATGACTGAGCGCAGGCTTGGAAATCACAGCCAGCCCCACACCATTATCCACCAAGTGAAATGCAGGCGCTTGGAAAGTGCTGAGGAAAGAAATCCTCTTTATTGCTGTACTCCACTTTCATTATTACTACTTTTGCATGTGCTGAAGGGAGATGAGGGATGATTAACTCCCTATGAATAGCTGAGATCCCTGGGCAAAGGCCTCCAGGTAACTAGCCAGCAGCTTCTCAAAGCTTTGCATGTGGTGCTGACTTATGGCTACAAACTACCTGAATCATCTTTCCATAAAACACGCTGGACCCTCCATGGGCCTTTTCCAAATCTGGATGGTGCTTCAGTACTGCCATCTGTGTCAGTCCACCTCACCACAGACGGAGCCCAAACAGAGGGGATGAGGGGTGTTTTTGTTTGTCTTCTAAAGACACCTTTCATCAAACACTGAACACAACAGACATGCTGCCAAAGATCCTTCCTCCAAACAGCTTCATAGAATGAACACATCCAGTTCCCCAGGGAATTAAAACTTTCAGTAATATTTTTATGTCTTTCAGTATTTCAGAAATCCTAAACAATGAAGAGTCAAAACAAGACAAATAAGGCAATCTGTTTGCTCAAACAGGGACGGGCAGAACAGAGCCTCCCATGCCATGAATGTCGTGAAACTAACTAAGGGTAACAGCATAGCCTGAAACCTTGTTCCTCTCCACATCATTCCTCTCATAGTGATTACCTGGCCTACTTAAAAACCTTCCTAAGTTTCAATTTTGATTTTTTTTTTCTGTTTTCCTTTTTAAATATAATAGGCAGAATTCTTTCTCCAAGGACAATGTACATAATATAGCAGGAAGGAGCCACAAATGGCAGTGTGTGTTGGCAGGTTGGAGACCTTAGAGGGTGTAGTTTCCACCTCCAGTCACCGGACCTGACAGGAATTATATGAAGCATATTAGCAAAGCCAGGTGATGTCTTTACTGAGCATTTTAATTCAGTATCCTCATTTTAATGAGGCGCAGGGGAGAATCCTTATTTCGCAAACATGATGCGTTACTCAGCTTACAATACAAAATACATACCCAGCCTTTAAACTCAACTAAGCAGCAGACACTGACTGGAGAACAGCATGTAAATACTCTGCTCAGCTGGAAATCTAGAATTTTCAATAAAGAAAAATAAACATTGTTTCTGCATATATTGTATCTGTTTCATATAATACACAGCATAAAGGAAAAATAAAGGAAATTAGAATAATCAATTGTAACTTTGTTTGTACAATAAATGTAAGACAGAAATCTACTTTCCATGCAGACACTCCAATTGAGTGTCCAGTAGAAACTTACTTCTAGCAACAACTGTGGCAGCTACTACATAGAAATTAAAAAGAGGTGAATTTAAGTGCACAGGTATTTGGAAAATATACAGATGGTTACAAGAAATGGATCTGAATTGAAAAGGGATGCTTCTCTGTTTTGACTAAAGCATTTTTTGAATCTGTGTTACTACAAAGGAAGCATAATGAAGCCTGATGAAGAGAAATCGCAATGGCTCATTGCACAACTGCTTCTCTTTCCTGCTGCTTCTGGAAGACTAGAAGTGAGATGTCACTCCATCCTGCCAGACCTGAGATGACACCAGTCATCATCTCAGCAGGGAGCTCATCACGGGCAGTTGAGAACTCCAGCTACCTAGAAAGCCAGTGTCATAAGATGGCACCTTAACTGATGAGACAAAATACCATCTGCTCTGGGTAAAAGGATGTGGGACAGGAAGAAAATATGAGTGGCTGCAAAGGAAAGACTGTAAGGAAATTATTTTGTGCATGTTGTAGCTGTGGCACTTAGGGTCACCACACCACTAAGTGTGTTCTCAGGTAAAATCTAATACTTGGATGCTGATGTCCCTAGCACTCCTTGATCACCTGTCAGTTATCATCAATGCACTCCAGGGACTTCCTGGATTGCTTGTGCCCTGTAGGGTTGTCCCTCCAGCAGTTACCAGGGTGGCTGAAGTCCTCTGTGAGGACCAGGAATGTGCGAATGTGAGGCTACTTGCAGGTTCCTCAGAAGGCCTCATCTACTTAAACTTCCTGCTCAGGCAGTCTGCAGTAGACACCCACTACAACACAGCTCATACGTTCATGTGCTCCCTTATCATGACCCACCCATGAGCTCTGAGCTGGCTCACTGCCAATCCCAAGGCAGGCTCCATCCATTCCCCTTGCTCTCTTGCAGAAAGGGCTCACATAAACTCATCCTCTTCACCTTCCTGGCTTGTCCCTCTAAAAAGTCTGTATTCACCCTTGGCAGCACTCCTGTCATGTGGACTATCCCACCACATCTCCATGATCCCAGTGAGACCATAAACCTGCAGATGCAGACAGACCTCTAATTCCACCTGTGTGTCCACCAGGTTGCAATGGAACAGGCATTTCTGACAGGCATACAGTCATGTGTGAAGACATGGCTGCACATTTCAGGAAATGCTTCAATAACATTTTTGTTGTTACAGTCAGTAAATAGTTTTGTGAAAACACCACAAAGTTAGTGAGAAGAAAGGAGAAATACCAAAACACTATTAATTTGTACTTTGCAAAAAAAAAAAGGAAATCCCCACAATCTCTGCTGCTAGCTGAGTACAAATGGACATGTTAAAAGTAGGTGCACTAGCTGCATTAAAAACACCTTTTGACAGTTTATGTCATGAACACAAAAAGGATACTCAGATTGCTGTGGTTGTCCAAAAAAAAAAGAACAAAAGCACAAAGTATGCTATCACGTTCACTCTTTATTAGTCTCCTACTAGTCTCATTATCTGAATGTTCTTTTACGTTTCAGTTGTTTTTCAGGGCCATCACCAAGTGAGACTAGCTACACTTAGCTAATACAAGGACTATTTGGTCCTCAAATAACACAGTAGGAAATATGTAGACTAAATAAGCTGTATTTGCAAGAGGAAATACAAACAATAAAAATTCTGGAAAATAAGAGATCATGAGTAAGTTATGAGTAAGTTAAAAGACTCTGACCCCACATTGCTGACACCAGCTATAATATGACATCAGTCTGTAAGACAATGAAAGGCAATGCAGCTGGCACAATTCAAATCATAAAATATGTCCAGTTATTCAAAGCTCCTATATGAGATATTTAAGATTATGGCATAACTACATTCTAGAAAACTGACTGAAGAGTTGAAGTTCTTACTGTTTTTTTCCTGTCATATAATAGTGTTTGCTTCTCATACAAAGAAAGGAAAGAGCTCAACAGATAAAGTATTCAATCAAAAGCATGGAGCATAGGATTAGGATTCCCAAAATCCTATATTCTCTGTTTCAGTTTCATTTTTTTTCACAGCAAATTTAACAAAAGATTTCTCCCTCACCCTTTCATTGCCTTTCCCTCCTCATCTACTAACCCTATCCTTCACTTACCACACTTCAGTTATGCCAGTAGAAACGTTTGAGGAAGCTCAGTGTGAAGTCATTTTGCTGCCTCCACATAAAGATCCCAGGCAGGTGGCAGAAGTCAGATTTAGGTGCTTACAGAAGTCCAAGCACAGGAACCTAAAAAGTATCCTGTCTTGAAGAGACAAATTGTTCTTTGGGGAAGTCAATTCTTCCATTTGAGACTGAAAAACAATTGGAAGGAAAGCAACAGGTAAGTGTTACTGACACTACCTGATAAAGCTGAAACTATATAATCATCCTCCTCTTATTTACACAGATAAAGGGGCCAGAGAATTTAGTTCAAATGCCTTCTGAAAACAGGTTCTGGAACAACTTAAAGCACCATGCAGAAAATTTACTTTGAATTTGAGGTCCTGCCCAGTGACCACTACATATTAAATCCCAACAAAGAGATCCCCAACACAAGCTCCCTGCTGAATTTACATGTGGTAGACCCAATGTGCAAGGGGTAAGTTGTGAAATGACATTATTATCTTTACAGTAATTTCATTTAGAGGATAAAACTGACTTAGCTGGCAACCTGGAAAACTTTGTCTCTGTATCATCTTCCATCTCACAGAAAGACAAGTAGTTTTTTTCCTGATTATTTTTGGTAGAAGGAAGACTCTTACTGCCTTTCTCTCCAGCATGGTATATGGAAGAGGACTACAGAGTAAAACTTCAGGATAGTCTTGTAATAAAATATTGGTACCCCTGTACACTTTCAGTAATTTTTATAAAGGTAACTAATTTTTTTCAGCTTCTATCATCAGCAAGTGCTTTCGTGGACTGGCTTTCTGTACAATTCTCTGATCTCTCAGCTGCTTCCTGTGATCCCTGAGTACCAAAGCCCTTTCTGTTTCCCTCTCTAGTCTCTCCATTGCACTGAGACATCTGCAGACTTATGCTTCTTATTGCCAGAAAGGCATAAGAATGCCTTTCTTATCTTCTGCCCTCTGTCTGAATGTTTCAGTCAAAACTTTTTGATATCCAGCTGAAATTTTCCACTTCACTGAAAACTTGAAAATATGTCAGATACTTTTAAATAATCCATGTATGTGTTTGTATCATTGAAAAGACTTTTGCTTTTGCAAAGACCCAGGCAAAAATTTCAGCAAATTATTGAGGACATCTTGGTAACTAGTGAACACAGAGGTGAGACATGAAAAATATTTGCTGTGCAGAAACTTCTCTGCTTAGCCTAGCTAATTGTTGCTTGTACAACATAAATTCTCCTCTTTCGCCATTTGTCCATTCCTGTGTCCTTGGGATCCGGTGATTCAGTGAAGCTGTGCAAGGCTTCACCTTACTGTGAACAGCATGATTATCTAGGTGACCTGGAGAGATCACAGTTAACCATGTTCTCTTTCCAGTGAGCTCACAGAAAGGCTCCCATCATCACTTGGGACTGACTCCCAGCACCCAAAAAGAGCTTAAAGGAACAAAAAATCACAAGTTGTAACCTCCATGCAACATTTTAGTACCTAGTCTCACAGATTTGCCAGTGCAAACTTGTCTCTGTGGTTTGCCCTGGACAGGACTGTCTTTCTGAGAGTTAGTTAAGTGGCCCACAGTCCCGTGAAAGTCTGAAGACTTATGGCATTGAAGGAAGACCTCTCATTACTAGTAGAGCAATAAACCATTTCTTTCACTGTGCGTGAACAACAGTTTATTTGCTAAGTGATACTTGAAGGTAAAATCTGAAAGTGTTTCAAGAACATACAGATCTCAAGACTCATGCCACTGAAAAATGGCTGTGCTTACATTAGCAAGGCAACTATTCTTCTCTTTTGGGAATTATGTGACAAAAAACTTGTCGCTGAGTCTGGATTTAATCCTGCAGTCTGGATTATCGCAGTGAAAACCAGCAGCTTGTTAGTAGCAGGAGTCCAAATTTAGGCATCATTTGCAGTGAGCCAGGCTGTGGAAATACTGGTAATCCACCACTTCAGAAAACAGGCTACTGTTTCAGACCTGCTACAGAGAGCACTAATGTTTGCATTAAGACTGCTTCATATGCCTACTTTACCACCAGAAAAAAGGAACATAAATTGCTACCTGTTCAAACGTGTGGAGCTACTCAATGATCTCAGAGATGACGATCAAAATAAATAATCAGACCCCAATGAGCATCTGACCTCTCCTCATGAAGAAAAAAAGGGAGCTTTCCTGGTGATAACAGTGATGTAACTGTGCTTACACACAACAGATATTTGCTTAGAGCAGAGATGTCCTATCGCAAGCTATTTGTCAAACCAGCCAGCATTCAGCTGAATGTAGGCTTGGCAAGCTGATGCTGTTGGAGCTGCAGCCTTCCTATTCCCTTACATATTTTACCCTTTGTATTTGAGTATTGCAGAGCATGAACAAAACCTTTGAGGGCTCAGAAAAATTTCTGCTGCACAGACAGAAGTAGAAGAAGTCTCAGGGATCTATTCTTTCATTAAAAGCAGCAAATAGAGCTGCTTGCCACCACATTTTTTAAGAGGAAATGCTGGAACCTGCAGTAATTTTGATGTTTCCAAGTACATTCAGAAAGCTTAGCAGTCTAGCACTGAGGTGATATTGTGACATATAGTTTTATAGGGATTTGCTGGACAAAAAATCAAAAACATAATCATTAGAAAGGAAAGTTCTGTTCAGCCATGTTTTTCAAGTTATCAGTAATTACACTGTGCAGATAGTTTCAGAAGAGAAGTACCTCCATCTGGCATATCAGGCTTTTTTTTTTTTTTTTTTGCCTTTATCTGAAATTTCTGACCTTTAGTTACCTAAATAAATGAGAAGGAGGACTCAGAGAGAGTAGGAAAGAAAGTGTATGGATTACAAAAATGATGCCTATTGATCAACCTTTAGAGACTCAAGAATACCTGAGAGGTATGATGAGACAGGAAAACCTGAGTATTTCATCCTTAAAGTTCTTAAACTAGAAGATTTTGCAATGCATAGCCCACTTATTCTGAATGTTAAGGTTAATTTCTTTTTTCAAACACATTGTTATTTGGGACTTGCTTATGCCTTTCAACACTGTCTTTATACTCTCAGACCCTGGTTATTCTGTGAAGGCCAAAACTCCCATGCCAACAATGAAGATGTCATCTATTGTAATGAAGTAAATCAACAGTTTCAGGCTTCTGGATCTTGGCAACAAGACTAATCAGTCATAGTAATCCAGGGGAAAAAAATCCTAGGGCAAAAATGTTTGAAAAAATAGCACTTTCAATGAAAAAAAAGATTAAAATACAAAAGTCACTGCCCTCCTGTGAGAACTTCAGAACTTTTCATTAGTGCTGTTTTATGGAGAAGCTTTAAAAAGTGATGTTAGATCTATCCCTACCATGAAATTAATTTGACATTATGAATCTTATGGATTGTTTGAGTTATTCATTTTGAAAGAGCTCATCAAAAGGAAAGCTTTTAAAGGATTTACATTTAGCATAGCATGGTACTTCCTTTAGATAGCTAACAATGAGCTTGACCAGAGTCCTAATGCATTTGCATACTATATAGTATCCTTAGCACACAAAGCTAAAACCTCTTTTATCTTCCCAAGTAAAGCTGCTACAGAATTCAGCTTTTGATACAAGAGATACACTCCTAAAAATTCCTCTTCAGTTTTTGATGCAAGTCATGTGCTCAGTTTTCCCCTAAATTTGTGCCCCAAGAAGAATTGATTGACCAGGAAAAGGAGAAAGTGTCAAGTTCTTTAAACTACTATCAGAATGAGCAGTCTTATCCATAGAGTCTCTGCGGGTTTGGAGAGGGTTAAGGTCAGAAGAGCTATGGTTTAGAATTAGTGATGGTTGCAAAAGGAGAACTATGAAACTATCTGGCAGGAATTACAGCTTAATCACAGGCCCTGCTGTGCAGCAGTGATACAGGTTAACTCATTTCACAGCCATGAAGCTTCTCGTGAGATCTTCTGATGGCTCACAGCTGCACTAAACCACAGTATATCCAGCACCAGATCTCATGCAGGGAATGAAACTAACTTAAGTGTCACTACTCATCACTGTGGGCACATCATCTTATGCTGCTTTAACTGCCATTTCTTGAGTGTGATTACTCCAATTTATACTAAGGGAGATCGAAATCAGGCCCCACCTTTCTCAGAGTCAGTGTCACCCATGCACATGAACATGATAACACGAAGGAAAAGCAAGATTAGGAGGAAATCCTACAGCAACCTCTCTTGAGTCACAGAGTGACTGCTACAGTGTGGCATTTAGTCTAGAAAGACTTACAGGAAATCCATTCTTTCTCCTTTGGTGCATGACACTCACTGGTCAACAACT
>JAVJGG010000074.1:45838110-45853326 GCA_035590195.1 Aviceda cuculoides | reverse complement strand
ATTTTCTCTCCCCTGTCCAGATGAGGAGGGGGGAGTGATAGAACGGCTTTGGTGGGCACCTGGCGTCCAGCCAGGGTTACACCACCACACCACCTCATGCAGACAGTGGGGTACCCCTCCCAGAGCCCCACATCAAACAAATGAGCAACTTTCATCTCCAAGAGCAATGCAATTCCTTTCTTTTGCACCTGACAAATCAGGGACAATCAACTATTTTAATGGATTTTGTGGGGGGAGTAGTGAGTGAGGGAGAGAGAAAAGAAGTTCCCCTAATATGACCTTATAAAAGCTGTGACTAACATATTAGCAATTTGGCTTCATACCCTTCACCCAGGAGAGTGCCTAGAAGTAAAATAAGATGAAGTGACTATGATATAGCTCAGGCGCTTAAGTCCAAACTTGCTGGATGGTTGCCTTTTCCAGAGCTAAGGCACACACTGTAAACTCACTCCTTTCCATATTTAGGAAATCAGTTGTCTTTCTATTCCCTTTTGTTTCCTTCATCTCATCTCAATTCTGTCCCAGAACTTTCAGTATGCAAAAATAGGTGCTTTCCTGCTGTCTGACATAGGTTTAAGACTTGCTGTGCATGGCCTCTCTAGTTAAAGACAGCTGGCAAGACCCATGCACAAGTAATGGCTGCCTCTGAATCCCAGTCTGTAAAGTAATTTTGCCTTCAAAAGGGAAGAATCTTATAAACTACAAAAAAACCCACAAGTGGACAGACCTAATTAAAATGCAATGCATTTTAATACACAGCATCTCATAAAACAAAGACTTGGTTTTAATAAGATCTTTCTTACTGTAATCTGCTGAGCTGATGAGCAAAAGAGGGGAAAAACAGACTTTTAAAAAGTCTTGTTAACCTCTCCTCTGTTTTGAAACTCCTTTGCACCCTCCCAAAAGAAAGGAAAAAAAAAGAAACAAGGAGAACAAGCATGAGAACATTCTAGACAGTTTGCGGGTTCATTTCGTCTTTGCTAGATATACACACACCAGTGACTGACTAGAAAGGGGAAAGGAAAAAAAAAAACCAAACAGCAAGAGGAAGCACGTCTAGGCATCTAATCTTTGGGAAGCTAGCCAGATTTCATTTATAGGCAGCCAATTCAGATTTGCCAGCTGAGACTCTCTCCCTCTGTGTCCATAAGCTGGTTCAGACATGGTGAGTCAGGGAGTCACACTGAATTGCTGCAGAATACCATGAAGAACGAAGTGCTGTTAGCAGTGGTTGCAACCCAAATACATATCAAAGAGCTACTTTTTGATTGTAATTTGTTCTAAAAGCAATTCCTATGTAACACAGAAAGAAAGAAGAGAGGGTCTGATTACTGCTTGTTTTGTAGGTGGTTTCTCTTTTTTTATTAACACGGGCTCTGTTAAACCCCTGGTGTATAGTAACTGTAGATTCCACTTTCTTCATTCCCTTTGAAGTCAGTTTGCTTTTGTTCTTTACTTCACTTGATGCCATTTTCCAAAAGCTAATTTGTATGCAACCCTGGTCAGAACCTGCCACCCAGAATTCTGTATGGGAGTTTACCGGCAGGGAGAATGAATTTACTGTAGGGATGGAGATGGATTTTGTGAGCTTGTGTGGTGTTGGGGGTAGAAGGAATATAGAAAAGCACACAAGAAAGAAAAAGAAAGGAAGGCAGGAAGAAAGGAAGGAAGGAAGGAAGGAAGGAAGGAAGGAAGAAAAAAATGAAAGAAAGAAAGAAAGAAAGAAAGAAAGAAAGAAAGAAAGAAAAACGCAAAAACCCTCAAACTGTCAGCTTCACCACATTATTGCAGACACAAATGTGGGAGGGCTGAACATGTTGGGGAAAGCCTGACAATAGCATACCACTAACATGGTGGCAGAACAAAGGGAGGAGGGAAGCCACAAAGGCAAAGAACAACTAATAATCACACTTCCCTTAAATGCTCTGTACTTTTCAAAATATTCTGTACTTTTCACGCTATGGTATCGACCAACAGGAAACCAAAAAGCCCTGCAGAACCCTGAAACACTCAGGGACTCAGAAAAGCAAAAGAACAAAAAAGTAAGCTATGACTTGAGAGTAGAAAGAAAATGTGACGTAGAAGTCTATCTGCACTACAGAGTTAGTAAGACTTGTGTTTCCTCTGCTTTGCTGTTACATTTTCGTATTATTTGCAGACCTTAATTTGGATTCAAAACTAATTTGGTGGGGACAGTAGAAAGGTTTTCATGAATAATAGCTATTGCTCCCATGCCAAGGCTACCTATAGGATTTTGCTAAAAAGTTACAAAAAATTAAAAAGAAGTTGCTTCTAGGATGATCACTGTGAATTTTGTTTTGAAATCACCTAGAAGAATCTAACTGAGCTTTAAACAGAAGAGTGGACTTTTATAAAGAAATACTAAAAGCAGCCAGAGTTATGATCAGTGGAAAATATTTTGGAAGGGATATTAAAACTCACACTTTAGGGCTTAAGCCAATATTTATTATGGTCCAAAATGAGACCTAATACAGTGGCAGGGAAGGAACAGGGCAGCTTAGTCCACATCTGCTTGCTGTTATTTTCCACCACTGTCTTTGAAAGGTCTCATCAATGTGAGAAGGAGGAGTCTGGAATAGATGGACCTGAAGTCTGATCTGTTCAGACAATGCCTGTGTTTTATTAGGTTTATTTTGTTTAGCAGCAGCACTGTTTCTGGCATTGTACCATTCCCAAATACAGACCCCTGACTAAGCTGAATCATCATGAGATTGAACTGATGCTGATGGGAAAGAACAGCACTCTGCAGAGCTCATAATTTCTCACATAACACTGCCATGAGAGCTTCTGCCCTCCGCTGGCCCAGTGCTCAGGATTCACATAGCCTCCTCACAGTTTCTCTGAGCGAGAAGCACATTTCCCAAGACTGCTCTTGAGAACACACCACCCCTTTTTGTCGGATATAGTTGCTTATCCCTGGCAACAGGGATGTTAGGCAATTTCAGAGTTGGTTGCCGCATTTCCCCATAAGTAGGTAGGAAATTCCCCCAAGGGTTTAAATGATGGTAAGGTTTCCGCTCTGCAGTATGGTGATGCAGAGACCTTCCCGGCAGCTCTCACCTTCCCCCACCAGCTCAAGTTCAACACTCAGAGACTCACATGGAGACAGCCCAGTTTACCAGCAGGCCCCCTCAGCCTGCACCACCCTTCGTGCCTGCACTGCATGTCCCGCAACACATGTCCAACATTATTGAGCCTTCCATGCATGTTACTAAGCTCTCAAAATCAGCCTGTTGCACCCTGTTGCTCAGGTCTGGACACATGGCTGAGAAGGCCAGTCCAAACTGTGGAGCAGCTTCATCACACCCTAACCTTGAATAGCCATTTCCCAGCCAAAACCAGAGACTGACTGTGGCAGCAGTCCTCTCCAAGAGCATGGCCTCCTGGTGGACAACTCTCCCCAGAAAATCTGTCAGGGGGAACACACCTGCCGCTGTGCTCAGAGCTCGCCCATGGTGCACAGGATGGCCACAGAGAAAGCAGTGCCAGCTGCCCAGCAGCCGGGCTCTCAGTACTGCTGGCACTTGGCCTTGCCCACTGGTAGGTCAGGGTCATGCAGCCTTTGTGGAGGAGGCAGGAATTAATGGCAGGCATCTGTTCGTGCCCATGGAGACCCTCCTGAAGCTAAGCTGTTGGGATCCAGGCTGAGGTCTTGTGGCTGACAGCGTCAGCTTCCCCTGGGTGGAGGGGGCAGCTGTGCCTTTGTTCACAAGTTCCAGCTAGAAATGGTGGTGGTCCTCCTTCTGCCTTGCATCAGCCTCCAATGTTTAAGATCTGGCTTCAGGCATAATTTTGGCCCAGTTCTCTGTGCTTTAAAGAAAAACAACAGTGGCAGAGAGAATTCCTTCAATTCATGTGAAAACGGCAGAAGATAGTATTTGCAATGATTATGTGTGTCTTTTCTTCAAACAGACGATGCTGAGTTCTGTAGTCGTCCAGCTGCCCAGAGACCAGAAGGTGCCTCCATCCTCCCTTCATTTTTCTCACAGAGTGATTTCACTAAACTGTGAATCCAGAACCACAGGTGTAATACTTTGCTGGAAATATGGTGCTTCCCGCTATCTTCACAGGGAATTTTAATGGTATTACTGGAGAGAATGGCCTATTTATTACTCATTAAAGAGAATGTTTGCTCAGTTACAATTTTCACATGCTTCTCAGCAAACCATCTGACTCACCTTCTACTGTCACTTAGGCCAGCATATAAACTTCAGCCTCTTTGGTTAAAATGAGGTGCAAGAACCAATGGGTAATCAGTCTCAAAACTTAAACTAGACAACAACAAATATGAGCCACATTTTTTGCATTAAAGATCATGATTTTGTCATTTCATACTTTATCTAAAAGTAGTGGCTTGCTTTAAGCGCCAGACTTTGCTCACTCAAAGAAGAAATTTAGCTTTTAATTTGTTTCTGGGAAGGAACAGTCCCTAAATTGTCACAAGTGTTATTCCAGCCCTTGGTGGTGTTTCAGAACTTCTCATTCAGCAATTGAGTGACAAGTATTTCTGCTGATGAACAGATTTTTTTCACCTAGCTCTACAATTTTTTTAAAACTATTTTTCCTTATTCCAGCACCATTAAAACCATTAACAGCTCAAGTGAGAAGAGATTTTTTCCTGCAGCTGGCTCTATTTATTTCAATTCTAGGTATCACAAGACACAAACCAAAATTTCTTGTTGAATCCTGTTATTTATCAGATATTAAAACACTGAAAATAGATAGCACTAATGAGTTCCCAGTGTTGTTACTGCTGATAGAGCTTTTCAGACCTTACTGAGAGGAAGAGCTATTTTAAAACAGTATTTGTTTCCCAGGGCAGTAAGCACTATGGGCCATGTAGCATGCTCAAAATGTCTCATTATATCTTCTATATACTAGTAGCATCTCTAAAGCTAGCATGTTTCTCCAGAATTCGTGGGCCCCCTCTGTCTATGCAAGGGTATTTTTGAAAAGAGGCAATTTTGGCACTATTCATGACATTCTCTCCCACAGATGCTGCCAGGTAGGAATGCTTCAGATTCAGCCTCTGCAGGGATCTCATGGCAGGACCCCAGCTGCAGTAAGAATACAACACTCGCTAAGATTGGTGCTTTGTCTTTAGGTCAGGGTTTCCCCCTGTGCTGGCTTTGGCTGGGTTAGAGTTAATTTTCTTCATAGTAGCTAGTATGTGGGCTATGTTTTGGGTTTGTGCTGAAAACAGTGTTGATAATACAGGGATGATTTTGTTATTGCTGAGCAGTGCTTACATAGAGTGCAGGCCCTTTCTGCTTCTCACCCCACCCCACCAGTGAGGAGGCTGGGGGTGCGCAAGAAGTTGGGAGGGGACACAGCTGGGACAGCTGACCCCAACTGACCAAAGGGATATCCCCGACCATATGACATCATGCTCAGCATAGACAGTGTGGGAAGAATAAGAAAGAGGGGGGACGTTTGGAGTTACGGCGTTTGTCTTCTCAAGCAACCATTACTCATGACAGAGCCCTGTTTTCCTGGAGATGGCTGAACACCTGCCTGCCGATGGGAAGTGGTGAATGAATTCCTTGTTTTGCTTTGCTTGCGTGCGCACCTTTTGCTTTACCTATTAAACTGTCTTTATCTCAGCCCACTAGTCTTCTCACTTTTACCCTTCTGATTCTCTTTCCCATCCCACCGTGGGGAGGGAGAGAGTGGCTGCGTGGGGCTTAGTTGCCAGCTGGGGTTAAACCATGACACCCCGCAAACAAGCAAAAAAAATGCTGTGCACTGACTCAGTGCAGCAGGAAAGGGCACAGAAGTGTTTGCTTGCACTTTTTTCCGGGTCATCTCTGTCTACCATTATGTAAAGCTCTGAAAAGGTCACTGATATGCTAACACATGAAGCTGACATGCAAGGCACTTGGAAGTATCCCTATAAGTCATCCCCATTTTCTTAAGTTAAAGCCATGAAGAATGTTTGCAAACCTGTAAATCATGATGAAATGACCTTTGCTGCCCACAGTACTTACTAGAAGTATGTTGTGTAGCTTACATAAACAAGGTCATGCACTGCCCAGTATTTTTGGAAATGAGTTGGAGTTAAGTTTCACACTAGCAGCATCAAAGCTAAAGTGTTATTCTGAGTGTTATTTCAAGATACTGTTCTGTGTGTGCAGTGGCACAGCCTCTTCTATTTCTATCCACTGTATGTATCTGCATAAACCAAAGTGATTAATGCCTAACAATATTCATTCAGTATCTCCCTGTTTTGAACTGTCATCTAGAAGACAACAGTTTCCCCATTGTAATTGTTACGTGAAGTTGTTTCAATAAGTTACATGTATTTACACAAAGTCTTGAATTGCAGCCTATTTGCAAGTGGTTTGTTTCACATATTTAAAGATCTTTCTTGAGGCTGGACTTGCAGGCCACACAACGCACATTCCAGTCTGAACAAAACAGCTCTAGGTATCATGCAGCGTACTCACACAAAGCGTGTTACACGGCTGAATTCGGCAGAATGGCCTGTGTTGATGGTGATTCCAGCCACTTGCCTCATGCAAGACACCAGGAAGGGTGGTCCTGCAGCAGCACATGCCCAGCCAAGATGGGTTCATGTGAAAGACTGAACTTGTTTGCAGTTTCTTGACCTGGTCCAGCAGCAGAGATGTAACATTGCTCAACTGATTTGCACATTGGCTCCTGCTGTTTACAAGCCCATGCTGAACAGTGCAGCTTGAGATATACCACAGGCCCACTACAGTAGCATGAGCTTTGGAGCCTTGATGCAGTGGTGCTCATGGTTGTTGCTCTCACTTGTGCTTCCTCCTGCTGTAGCAGCATCTTCAAGTCTCAGTATTATAAGCTAGATCATGCAAGGGATGCCTTGAAATGAAACCTTAACCAAAAGATTTCTGAATTTCAAATCCAGGGCAGGTGCCCCACTGCACTGGTAGAGCTGAGGGGGAAATGACTAGTAGGAGGGAGGAAATCTTTATGTTAATATCACCTCTCTCTACCATCAAACTGCAGCCTCAGTCACTTTCAACACTATGTGCAACTCCCTGGTCATGTGGTAGCCACAGTTTTGTTAGTAAATCTTTTTTTCAGCTGCTCGGTTGCTAGCAAAATACAGCCAGTCTTCAGCTTCTCATTGCAAGTGACTGCATTTGATAGTGAAGCTGTGCTTCACATTCAAGCTTTCAAACAATTGTGCTCCTGCACTGGGAAGCATGCAGCTATCCTGTAATGTGGAGGGCACCAGTGTCTGGGCAGGTCCTGAGCATTACTATAATCATTGGAGAGCTTCACTGCTTGCAGATGTCTGGGCAGAAAACCAAATACAAAAGGTCAAAGCTCGAAGAAGTTCTCTCTTGGAATCAGTTCAGCTGGTTTATAAAGATCTGCCAAATGCGATCTACCTGACCTCTGTTTGCTCTTTGGAAGGCCACTGTTACTATTAAGCATCTGATGATGATGAAGTAGTGAAAGACTGTGAAGAACATTTGTTAGTCTCCTTCAGCTTTTATTCCTCTATAGCAAGGCTGATGCTAGAAGTAGCTCACAGCAATAGTTGATGGATTATCTGACAAATTGTTTAAGAGATTTGGAAGGGGTCTATTAGTCCAAAGCCAGTGTACACTAGAACTAGACAAATGTTCCCATATGCCTCTTCCCTTCTAGAAGCAAACGAGTTTGTTATGAAGGTGAGCCGAGAAGTAGCCTGAACAGTGCCAAATATTTTCCAGAGTAAGAAACTGCTGAGAATAAAGCTCCTTTCTACTGCTGAATATCTGAGGCCAAAAAGGAACATGGGTAAATTTAACCGTAATAGAAGAAAAATCCAGCAGATGTAGAGAAGAGACATTTGGGCCAGAGTTGCCTGATGGGTACATGATGCCATATAGAACTGGAGTACATGCTTCTTTACACAAAGTATGGTAAGAAACTACAGGAAAAGAAATAGATTGCAACTCCTGATTGTCACCTAATTAGCCAATGCTCAGGGAGAGGGGTGAGGAAGAAAGAGATGCTGGGAAGTTAGAGTTCCTCCAGATTTCAGCTGGCACAAGGAGGACATACATTACCCAAATTGCTAGATTCCAACACGTGAGCACTATTTATCTCAAACTGCGAGGGGATCACACAATAAATCATTCACAGCACTAATTGGCTTCTCTTTTGGTGGTCTCTCTGCAAAAGTCAAGGTCTCACTATAAGTCCTTTTGCCTCCTCCCCAAAGACACGCTGCTTGTTTCACCACCACTGGGGTTCCCAAGCACCCCTTACAGCCAGTTTTGGTCACCTCAGCCTTCCTTCTCCTGAAGTTTGGATTCATTACTGCAGCCCATTATCCCATGCCTCTTGATGCCCTGGGCATGAACCTGGGCTGCTGTCAGGCCAGATACTTGGAAATGCCACCATTGTGCCCCCTCTCCAGAGACCATGAGGAAACAGTGTTTCCTGTGTCTTTCACCCCAGCAATCACATTTCCCTGGGCATTCTTCCTTCCAGCTGGCCACAGCATTACAGCCCCAGTGTGCCAGCTTCATACATGCCCCTAAGATGCATGGTCAGCTGGTGACCCAGCCTGATGCCAAAGGTGCTGTCTGTCACATGTTGCCTGCATAAGGCTGCTCAGTAAAATGCTCTGCCTTTTTATTAAAAATACCTGGATTAGAAGTTGCATTATAAGTTTAATAGCGCATTCATTCTCTTAGAAAGGGAAATGTTTGTACACATTTTTTATGGTCCATCTGATGACACAAAGCCTGTTGTTCTGAGGACACCCAGAGTCCCTTTCGACACTGTAAATAAAGAAGTGAAGCTGCAGATGATTATGGGTGTGTCAGCCCCAGGTCTTCCCACCAGGTTAGTCATGGCTTTTTGTAGTGAATATGGCATTTGTCCTCTTGATAACTAATAAACAATAATTCATGGAAACAGAAAGATAATTACAAGTCAAAGTAATTATATTGTGTAGGTAAAATATATCTAAACCAAATAAAAGCACTGTCATCAATGCAAGAGCAGTAAGTACAATTCAGCCATCATTAACTTTCTGCTTGTATCCTTTAGGGATGACTAGTTACAGGACAAGATAACAGCTCTTTGTGTAAGTCAGTCACAGACCTGAGTCAGAATCAGTTAACAGGGAGCAGATTTTTAAGTACGGAGGCATGACCTTGCAAGACTTCTGGAAACATCTAGGCACATACATGAAGATGTTATTTGGTTGGACAATAGGGAAATACGTACTTAGGTATCCTAGTCTAGCACAAAATAGATATTTAAGCCACATATTAGTGTGCTATTCTGATCTCCTCAGACTTCTCCTGCTGAAGGTCACTGTTCCATGCAACATAATCAGTTTTAGAGTTAAATCCAGTCTCACTTTACTCCTGCCCTGACTTTAGAGGTCCTTAGATAAGTGATCAGATGTAAAATACCTTGAAGCAGCATGAACTCATAGGTACAGGGCTGGTCTAGTACTCAGAAAGCTCTTGTGGTACTCTTGGTGCTCTGCCATCGACCTGGCAGGAGGCCTTGAACAGAACATTTTCTTTTGTGTATGCCTACTCTTCTGTAGTGGTAGCTCCAGACCAAAAGCACTGCACAAAACCAGAAGGGTACTCTCCAACAATTTCTTTTGGAGCAGGTTTTCCCAATCCTGTGTTGCTTTGTCAGCTTAGAAGAATAAGGCAACTCTTTTAAATGGAAAAGGTTGACAGCTAAAAGCACCTGCAACAAACAATGATGACAGAAGTTGCTTTTCTTTGAAGAACAAACAGAAGCAATAAAAATTTAGTACTGAAGTGGGAACTTCCAGCAAACAGGCAAAAAGAGCAGAGAAAGCACAGGTTTTCTCCCCACACAGGACATGGGGGCGGGGGGGGGGGGGGGGGGGGGGGGAGCATATGTAACTCATAGTGATGAGAACTTTTGCTTAAGGTGGCTATTGCTGGAACTTCTCACTGCCCGGGCAGAATGGCAGCAATCTCGCATGAAGGAGACTTAGAGTTGCTCTGATGCATTAGGAAGATACAAACCTTGCTTTTACACAGTGCAAGTAGAGATATTGCTCCTGAAGACTCCTTGTAGTCACTCATTCAGTCAACACTTTGCTGGGATGTGTAAACTATGTCCTAAAATGTTCTGGGCAACCTGCAGTCTGGATCTTTGGGTCTGTTTGGCTCCAGAAACCTGGGCTGAGCTTTCTCCCCTAAGATTTTCTTTCGAATACAGATATGACAAATACCTTTAAAAAAAAATAACCAAAACCAAAACCAAAAAAACATAAGTCCTTAAGCAGGTACACAAGAAGGAAATTTTTTCAAAGGGACAACAGGAGGGTCTCACATTTTCCTTATTCATATTGCTCACCTTACCTCCATCTTCTGAAGAACCAACAGAGCTGCCACGATGAAGGTAACCTGTCTTCCTTCTCCTGTCCCTTCTTCTCCTGCCTGGGAGCACCTCCTCTCACTGGCCCTTTCAGTGCTGGCTCAACGGGGCACAGGAAGAGCAGAAAAAAAGGACCTTAAAAAGAGTCAACAGATGGCCAACAGAGAGCAGTGGAGACAGAGGAAAAATTCGTCTGACTCACAGTAAGGCAGTCTGAGTAAGGTCGGGGTGTGAAGAAACATGGCCAGCCAAGGAAAAAGCAGCTGCAGCAAGGAGGAGAGCAAACATGCACTCATCAGTCTTCTGTTTCCTACTGGATGGAAAGGCTGGGCGGCTATTTGCCTCTCTTTCCCCTTTCTATACTGCTGCCCCTTTCATTTATTTCTTGTTGATCCAGCTAATCTTCTGCTTCAGTCATTCTAAACTGCCTGACAAGAGCATTTGGGCTGTTGATCTTAGAATTGGGATGTTTTCAGGTCCTTCTGATGGTTATGGGCTAACAAAGAGTGCTTTGGAAAAATATGACAAAACAGAACAAACCAAGCAAGGTTGTTTCACATGGAAAAATATTAGGCCTCAGAAATGGAAATACTTTGTGGACATGCCTTGGTTTTTAAAAACTTTCCTGTTGAAGACTTTCCCAGTCCAAAACAGATTTTTGGATAGAAGCTTGTGGAATAGGTTTAAGAGGAGAGTCTGACTCTATAAAGCCCTGTCTGTGGTGAGCACATTGAACACATGTCTATACACTGCAAACATGTCCTTTGGCCTTTAGCCTTCTGTCTTTAATTTCGTCCAGAAAAGTCTCATTATGATTCTGGTTGACATTTTTGAAGAAAGGGAATTGCAGTTCTCTTACCAGTGCTTTATCTGTTTCAGTGTCAATGACACTGGATTTACTTACAAATTCTCATCTGCACATGCTAGTTGCCCACCAGATAGGCATGTCATTGTTGTGAGGAAAAGAAGGAGGCCACGTACAGGGAATACTAGTCTGATCAGAAGAAAGTGCAAGCATTCGAAATCCACTAGCTTAGCCTAAAGGTTACTGGGAGAAAAACATGCCTCATTCCTCAATCTCATGTACATTCTCACATGTTACTCTATAAGGAGACTAAAGTTGTCGTGCTGACTCCAGGCAAGACTGTGGATTGCCTCCTTTCATCTGTCTGACTACCTGCAGCCCCATATGCTTGTTTAGCTGAAGCTACAGTAATCTATGGTGGCCTCTACACCTAGCCTTGTCCTGAAGTCCTGAATACAGGGGAAGTGGAAGTAGGCAAGTATGGCCACCAATGTCCGATGTGAACAGATTTGGATGGCAGCTATGGAGGTTTTGCAAGGAAGGCTGCATCCACCCACCTTAAGCAACAGGTGCAAAAGTCAATGGTGTTTGACTGTAATTAGACACCATCAGTTCCTGTACAGTTTTAAGCACACATGCCATACGGCCTATTCTGGAAACACTCCATGCTGCATCTTTTCATATTCACATCACTGAAGGTTAAAAAGTTGCTGTAGGAAACACCTTATGTCATTGTACCCAGAGGTAAATGCCTACAGTCAGCTCTCTTTGCTGTCGATCCTCAGAGATCTGCTGATGCAACACAAAGGAACTGAACTGTATTTTGAGGTGACAGGCTCTGTAAATATCAAATAATATGTGAGCACAATGATGTGTGCTGCAACACCATCACTTATAGACTCTGAGTGTTGTAACCCCCAACCCCCACGACCATGGGTTAACCCTTGCCCACCAAACCCAGCTTTTTGCAAAAGGAATTGCTTTCTTTGTGCAACAGCTGAACAGTCTGGCTGAACTTTCTGCCAAAGGGGTTGTGAAAAACAAAACTGATGAACGCACAAAAGGATTCCACTTGAGAGACAAGGCTAAATGCCATCAGTGTGTTAGTGTAAACCATTCCTGGTGGTATACGTTACTAGGTAGCCCCTGTAAATGCACTGATTTTATAACCAGAAATATATTTACAAGGATCTGAAATCCAGTCCTGCAAATGCTTTTGGACATACATGTGTTAAGGAATGCTGCACTCAACTATGAAACTCAATCTGAAGGTGGTTTTTGAGTGGCCAATTGCAAGCCCTGTGCTCATACCTCTTCTGGGAGACTTAGATGCCTCCTTAAAAGCCAGTTGTGGACCAGACTTTGAGCAGCACTGCTCTCCCGCTACAGCTCAGTTCTATAGGTTCAGTAGGACTGTAACATTTTGGAAAGCAAGTGTTCTGTAAGAACACCCGTCTGCAAGAAAAACCACATCTCTGCTTCCTACACAAACTGATGTCCACATGACTTGCATGCATATACCTTTTAAATGACAATGGCTTCAATTCTCCCTTATTTTGATGCACGTTGCAACACCCAGAAACAATTAAAAAAACAAAAAATGGCAGAAACAATTAAAAATACACAAAATGGCTACAAGCAGCAGGAGATCAGTTGGAAAGTTTGCAGTGAAGGTAACAAGGGGAGCTCTTTAAAGCCCCAGCTGCAGTGACTTACACAGTGACACCACTTGCTGCCCAAAAGCCACAGGTGTATAGCACACCAGCTGGTGGATGATTGTGAGTGGATAGGGGGGAAAAAAAGGGTGTGAGTGGCAAGCTTGTTGTACATAATACATTTACTCAAATACATTTTCTGCATATCATACACATTCAGCTAAAGAATTTGCATAAGCTATATTTTAAGAGATTTAATCAGGAGAATTTTATTACTAAATTGTTACATGAAGGACTGTGAGTGTGAAGAAGAGAACAAGAAGCCCAGAGAGCTGATCTGAAGCAGATTTGAGAAATTTTTCTGCATGCGTGAAGATCGTTTAATAAAAGTGCACTGCAGTCAAACATACTTTTGTCTTTCAAATGGCTTGACCTGGCATTGCCCCTTAGCTCAAGCTAAAGATTTTTGGATCCAGTAAGCAAATGCATTAAAAACAAGGATTCTCCATAGAGGCAAGTTCAGATTTAGGTTGCAAAGTTCCACTTTCTGTACAAAAATCTCATCTACAGTGAAGCACAAATCACAAAAACCTATGATCATAGGAGGTGCTTCAGGTACACACCTACAGTTGGTTGCTATAGTTTTCCCTTCATGTGGAAACCCCCTCAGCTCTCCTCCTCCCCTCTCCCCACTCTTCAGGCACTGCAAAATCACAAAAACCTATGATCATAGGAGGTGCTTCAGGTACACACCTACAGCTGGTTGCTATAGGTTTCCCTTCACGTGGAAACCCCCCCCAGCTCTCCTCCTCCCCTCTCCCTGCTCTTCAGGCACTGCATGCAAAATACAGCCACTTTAAAAAAGCCCGAGGTTTTGCTGCACTAAATGGGTATTTCTCATCTGCTCAGAAGACTGACCAGATTGTCATAAACAATGCGGCTGTGCCAGCCAGGTAAAAGCCTACTCTTAGAGGGTATTTTTAGATTCACTACAATACTTTTGATCAGTCACATCCCCGGTTTCTTCCCCTTCCCTAAAATCTTTTCTTTTTGGGCCATATGTTAGGAAATGTCTCAAGTTGCATCTTTCTTCCACAGTGTCAAGTGCTGACAAGTGAACAGCCACCCAAAGTGCTGTGTTATATCAAAGGAGCCATCCCAAAGCTGCACTCCAAATGGCTACAGAGGAAGCATCCTGGTGCTAATTAAAAACAGCATTTAGGAAAAGGAAAAGTAAACGTTATCCAACATCTCTCTCCATCATCTGCCAAAATATTCATTACTTGCTTCATTAGTTTTGCTTAGTAGGCCTCCACTGTTGACCCATTACTATCATGTGGTCTGGTTATTGTTACAATACATATATAAGTCACTTATTTTGCTAAGCAGACTGAGTGTTATTTCACTTTTTTTTTTTTTTTGAGTCACACACCACACAAACCACTGGGATTTAATAATTTTTTTCTTTATTGTCTGAAAAGAAAGAGCTCCATTGAGTGCAGGTTTAAATATCTTCTAACTCTTTCTTAATTTTATGAGGTGAAATCTTGATTATAATAGCATCCCTTTCAATTTCCCAGTGTACACACACTCTACATATTTACAATTCAACATTACTTTCTCCAATGTATTTACATTCTTCTGAATTAAAAAAACCCCTGAATTAAAGAACAGACTCTCAACTAGAATAATTCAACCTAATTTCACTCTCTTCTGTATATTGGCATCAGTTCCAACAGCAGGAATCCACTTCTCAATCAGCAAAAAATGTCATTCTCCCCTTTCCCCATTATATTCCAAAAGAGAACGAATAAACCATTTTGCAACTGTAAGGGTATCATCACAAAGGCACTTACAAGACTCATTGCTGCTTACAAAACCTTTCCTTTCATTCTGGAGAAACTCACTGTCTAGTCATTATTTATTATTATTTTTTTAAATAAGGAAGTCAAGTTAGGCAAAAGTTCATAAAAAATGCAACCAAAACAAAAGAGCAACAGCAGCAGCACTGGGACAATAGAAATAAGTGGATTTGTACTTTCATTACAGCCTGGAAGAAAGTTTTGTATTGAATTCATTCTTTAAAAAAAGTAAAAGAAAAAAGAAAATAAAAGGAGGGGGGAGAACAAGAAGAAAGGAGAACTGAACATATGAGAGTTTTGTTGTTGTTGGTAGTTTAATGACTTCCCTTTTCGGTGTTCTTTGACTGCTTTCCAGTCGCTCCCCTCCTAGGCTAATTTTTGTGGCACTCTGGGCTTGGCTGGGTGCCAGAGTGACAATCAGTGCCTGACCAGCCTCTTCAGCCAGAGATTATTCCTTGGGTTCCTTTGTTTTATTGAGGGGGGGGGGGGGGGGTGTTGGGGGGGGGGGTGT
>JAVJGG010000074.1:45815678-45838010 GCA_035590195.1 Aviceda cuculoides | reverse complement strand
GGGCGGGGGGCGTGATTTCTAAACTGAAACAGGATGTCCCGCTGGTGTCCCAGGCTCTGAAAGACTCCATGTCATCGGCCGTGCCAGTGATGCAAGATGGCTTAAGTTAATCCAGTGAGACAAGGCTGCAGAATTCTTCTTTAGCTTTTTTCCTTTAAGACTCAAAAACCTCAGAGGGATGCCGCCTTAACAGGCAGCTCTAGGGACGTGGTTCCTCAGGATAATAAGTCAACTAGAAACTATCATGCTAAAACCTGTATCTGAATATACCTGTTATCCACAGAGAGAGCCTTCTGAACTAATTGTGATTCATCCCCCCAGACAATTATATGAAATGCTGCACGCAAGCAAGTGATTGTGCAGGTATGCAAAATCACACATGAACAGATCTTAGTCAAATACTTCTCAAATTCAAGTTTTTAATATTTCTAATACCTTGTGCAGCAAATGACAGGACAGGAGGTTAAAAATCACATAATACTTAGTTTATCAGAATTTAGTTCAGTATCTATTGTTTTTGAATAGTGTCTCCTCAAAAAAAAAGTATGGTTATTATGCATGAACAGCAGCTACCAGGTATATTTGTATTGTCCACAGTTTTCATTAGAGAGAGCAAAGAACAGAGCACTGCATCAGAAAATATCTGTATATAACATTGTCAAGCTCTTACACATCTTTACAGAAAGCCTTTTCAAATAAATAAGTAATAATTTTTCTGTATATCCTGCTGATACAAAAAATCTGATACAGGCAACAGCTACCTTAGGCCACCTTAGGTAAATTATGGCATCTGTCCTTATTACAAGCAGAATTTCTTTACTGTTGCCATCAGTAATTGTAAACATAGTGTCATATTTTACAGTTCACTTCTGTTTGCTGAGCTACATTAATATATGGGTAGTAAAAGCTAACAAAATATAAAAGATTCATCCTTCAGTCTCCCAGCCATTCTCCAGTCCCTCACCAGGAGAGACAGCACCACACCAAGCAGAGATTTAACCACTTGCACAAAATTGGTCACACTGAGTCCATAGCAAAACTGATGTTGAGCACCAGCCTTCCTCAGACCCAAACCAGCAGCCAGTGTCCTGCCGTGAACTATTCTGGCTATGCACCCTGACAGTGGCAGCACGCCAAAAAAAGCACGCCACAATAACACATGGTTTGGAGTGCCTCTCTTACGGCCCACAGTAATCCCTCAGAAGTTTTGTGGTAGTAATAATCATCATGCAGTCAGTCAGTTATTGTTATATGAAACTGCAACTCCAACATCTGAGAGAAACATAAACTTCAAAAGTAAAATGGCACTTTTGCTGAAGACTTGGCCAAAATCAGAGTGCTGTCTTGTTTCCTACATTGCCCAATGGACTTCAAACTGGCTACTACAGGAAAGAGAAAAATCAGTGCACAATTTATGTCCATACTTTATAGAGACAAAACCTAACAACATGGACAAATGTAGAATTCTCAGTAGAAAAAGACGAAAAAAAAAAAAAAGAAAAAAAGTCAAGTAAGCAATGTCTTGACCTCTCTATCCCTACATCCTGGAGAGTTTAAAAAGCAAAAATAAGAATAAAAGAGAAGATTCATCAATCCAGAGAGGCTTAATGGGCAGGCTTTGGACAGTTCTGAAACATGTTGCAAAACACAGTATGCAGATCTTAATTTCTTGCTTGAAACCTTGGATGCTGCTCACAGATATTATAAGATTAGGTATCTCCCATGTACACAGGAGCTGCATTTCACAGTCACAGCTAGGTGCCCAGGCAGGAACAGTGAATTCACAGGAAAAAGATCCTTCTACCAGTCATGAGTTTCTTCCATCCACAGAATGGTGCAGACACTTACCTGTCCATGTGATGCTGACTGTCCTGGATTTTCCTGCTTCAGCACTAACACAGCTGAAAACACTCTAACAGGAATAATGTTCTACCAAATGTATAGCTACTGTAGTTGCCATGGGGACATTGTAAAATTGTGGTTGGGAGAGGAGGGCAGCAATACCAGTACCAATGATGTAACAGATGGCCCAAGAGGCAGCGCCTAGATTAGAGCGTAAACTGCCCTCAGTCCAGGCATGCTGGTCTCTGAAATCCAGACTAGCTTCCAAGGCAGTTGAACAGCATCCCACCCTGTAATAAGAATCTCACACTCAACAGCTTGGTGAAGAAGAGAAAAAACAAGCAGCATCAACATGAATGTCTGCATGTTTGAATCACTCTGAGATTTTCTTATTGCTTGACAACGTGAGGTCATGTGTACCTGCCAAGCAGATGCTTCAGGCGCTACTTACAGTTGGGTTTCAGACCAGGAAGAGCCCTGAATGAGAGAGCTTCCATATGTCTTCTGGTTTCTTTATTGTCTTATTTCCACACACCATCAGTTACACTCTTCTGACCTCCATTTTTATATTTATTTTAGAAAAAGCACTAGAGCTGTAAGATGCAGTGGCTATAGTTAGTTAAACAGCTTGGAAACATACATATATTCCCTTTTCCACTTGGGAAGATAATCGGGATTTAAAGCAGCACAGAAGACAGCCACTTTCCTTTCAGAGTCAGGGTGAAATGAACTGTTTGTCTCTGGATGAAAACTCAGAGTCATCTCACTAGATTCAATATCCAGCTGTCTGGGAAATCCAGGTAAGGAATATCATGTGTACACAGGTGTACACCCATGGTATGCTCGCTGACCATGAAATCACGTGTGAGGAAGGAAGAATGAAAGATGGCAAAAGTGTTCAGGAGGCACACAGCTGAATGTTGCAAACACCTTTCACCTTCATTGCCATGCAATACATCTGCTATTTATTTCCAGCCATCAAACAATATAATAGATAAACATTTGTTGCCTTTATAACCATATAAGTATGTGGGATGATGACTACCCCACTGAGCTGTGGCTGCACTCAGAGCTGAAAAGGAAACTTGGATGTATCCATAGGTCCCTGTTCAGCATTGTTCTATATATCCCTGTGGGAAGGCACCATTTCAACCACTAGTAATCCTATCAGCATTGCAAACAGTCATTACCATCCCTTCCCTTCTTTGGTGGGACTGTTTTTCAGTTCGAGAGTAACATGAGTGCTCATATGAGCACAGATGTTTGTATGAGCACCAGTTTTAGTGGCAGGGTGAAACTGCATGCACAGAGTACCTGAGTGAGAGCACACACAAAACCTTTGGTTTGAACTGCACTGCCCACAGGAGGATAAGAAGTAGGGACAACTGTCAGCCATGCCCAGCTTCTGCCTGTAACAACCGACTGCACCCATATAATAGGTAGGTACAACAATTTTAAAAATTCATATGGAAATGAGCTGCAAATTGCCCACATGTGCTGTGACACTCTCTGGAGTTTCCCGCTATAAGTGCATCAGTCATCAGGTATGCCTGTCACATACTTCTCATTCTTCTAGAGCTTTCCAGGTGCTCATACAGCTTTACCTCCCTTCCTACCCCCACTCAAACCAGGCATTCAGTTCTCTGCAGGCCTTTACATATAAGAAGTAACTCAAGTTTAAATTAGTGGGGAAAAAATCAGTTCCTAAACACATATACACCAATAAAAGATACAGACATTGAAAATATCCTGTCTTTCTATGCTGAGCACACTGACAATTCACAGTGGAAGAATACAGAACAGACTTATTCCTTTTCTTATGATCAACATATTTTAGAAAATTATTTCTAGTCTTAGACCCCAACAGCCAAGAAAAGAGAACTCTGCTGTATAATGGAATTTCTTTTGCAGGAATGTGATTATACACACCAGAACAAAATGTTATGATCTATGGGTGTGCAAAAGATTGTTCTGGCTACTAGAAAGGGAGCAAAAGTTACTGTGCATCTTAACTTATTAAAGAAAATTTTGCGGGAGTAACTGGGCTCAAAAGCAGATGGCTTAATTAATTACGTGTTATGAAATACTGTGATTTGTTAAAGTCACTGTGATTCTGCCAGGTAAGAATTTGATACTATGGATTGTATGTATATATGTGTGTATGTCTGAAGATGAGTGCACATTTTGCATCAGATGCTGCCTAGGGCTGGATACAGAGCCCTGCAGTAGACGTTACTATTTGTCTCTGATTTTGACTCTGCTGAAACCCAGCCATGCCAGCCAACTCATTTGTAAGTATCTCTTCAAATCTTGGGACTTCTTCCTCTCTTGCATTTGAGAAAGCCTCTTGCAAACTCCATTTTCAACTGGCACCCCCTGCCGTCAACTAAGCCTGTGCTCTGCTGATAGCAGAACCAAAATCACAGTAGGAGTTCAGGGCTCCAAGCTCAGTTTTAGCACTGCAGCTGATTTCAAGGTACTACAGAGGTTGTGTGCAGAGAAGATCGTGGGGATTAGTTTCCCACCTCAAGTACCCTGGAGAGAAGGTCTTATTGTGGTGTCCTAGCCCACTGGTCTGTGCCCCCACTTCTTTACAATGTCAGACAGTTGCAGCAAAGACACATTACAGCCAACACAGCCTGCGTGCCACTAGTAGTTTTTCATGGCTTTGTAGTAGGCTTTATAGGCAACACTCTGTGTGTGTGATGGAAGTGAGGGAAAGACTGAAGAGGAAATGTGAGGTGTTATCATCTCCCTCCTGTCTTTCAGGATCAGAAAGATCAGATAAGCCAACATTCAGGTTGCACAGACATCAGTGCAATGAACTGCATTGACTAAACTATTCTCACATCACAGGAAGGAAGGACGCTGTCTGGTGGTGCTATTCAGTGTGGTTTTCCACAGATGGGAACAATCACTTTTACATTCTCAACTACAGCAACAGAAAACAGTGGTACACACATCTCATTTTCCCGCCAGAGAGCAGGGAGTCCATGTTGTCTGAACCAGGTCCAAGCCAGCTATGCCTCAAGTCACAGCATTTGCAGGTGCTTCCCCCAGGCTCCCTAGAATCAAAGCTAACTGCACACTGAGGCCTACACATGTGGGGTTGTTGTCTTGTTTTTTCTTCTTTTTGATTCGTACTCAGAGCGTCTATCATTTCCCAGTGATGGGGCAGAACTGCTGGCTACCTGTTCTGTCGACAGCCACAGCATGTCTTCCCTCAGCAGTCACTGCACTGTGCTGAAAAACAATGATGGAAACACAATGCTGCTTTGAACAGTTAGTGTTGCTGAAGAGCAAATGCAGAGTATTACTCTGATAAAGGTGGAGTGAAGTCACAATCAATCTACCTTTTATTTTCTAGACAAAATGCAGTGAAGAATGCTTGCACTTAAATATTCAACAGCTCACAGTGGTGGTAGGAATCTTTCTTCTTCTCTGAACATTTTTTTTTCTTTTTTTAAGATTTCTGCTCCCTTTCTTAGTTGGCAACATCCCAGTCATCTACAACTGAAATGTTGACATTACCCTTTTTTGGGGGCATTATTTTCCAGGACTCTGTTTTCCCACAGCACTGTCTCTAAATGTGCACACATGTTATATTGTTGATTTGTAGACCTTTCTTTTCGACCCAGGCTCTGTAAAGAGAAGCACCAAGCTAATCGGCTCTTCTCAGCTGTGTCATTGTAAAGACTGAGTATGTTGAATTCTCCACAGTTGACCTCAACCAACTCCATTGGCTTAACAGAGCTGAGTGACTCATTAAAATCATAAATAGATTTAACAGGAACCATTGTTAACCACACTGGTTACAAATGGGTTTGTAAACCTTGTTACCTAAGATGTGAATCTGATTTCCCAGTAACATTATCTCAGACACTGCTGTTTGAGAAAGCCTGGAAAATGCCTTTTTAAATCACAACTCCTACACGCTTCACAATCTGTTTCCATTATATTCATTAATGCACAGGTGGCATTTACCTAGCTTCATATTTCCTGCAGTCATCCACTACTTTCAAATGTGAATATATGAATGACACAGCAATGCCTTATTAGTCAGCCTGAACATCCATAAAGATTTTCCTTTCAACTGCCCTACAGGCCTGTTCTGAAGGATCTTGCTAATGTTTGGTTTCCCTCTCCTGCTGTTGTGCCAGACTTCAGTTGCTGATTCTAACGTGGAACCGGGTGTCATGGCTAAGGATTTTGCCTTCTCTTCCTCGTAAAAAATTAGCAATGAACAAACAAGAACATAGGACATGTCTAGTTAGAGAGAAGCACATTCCTGTAGAACTGCTGCAACTTTTCTCCACAGCCCATGCCTTTTCTTCCCCTCAGCACTACCTTAAAGTTCTCATTAGAATTGCTGTAGCAGTAAGAATGCAGCAATCAGACTGCATACGGCCCACAAGAGACACACAACTATCACAGTTATTGCTACAATGCTATGAGTGAAACTGGCGCAATGTGGGCTCTGCCTTTGACACATGCAACTGCAGTGGACTGCTGTGAGGTAGAACCCAAGTGGCTGCAGATGAATGGAAAGGATCCCATATATTGCCAAAGGGGCTCAAAATTTCATCTTTCAAGCATTCAGTGGCCTGATACCAGGTTGGTACCTCATGACAATACTTTGTGTTGTCTAAAAAGACAAACAGAGACAGAGCAAAGGGATGCTTGCAAGGATGATGACTTTCTCTGTTTGAGGCAATGAAAAAGAAGATAGGTCTTACAAGCCTCTATAACTATTTTAAAGGAAAAGAATCTGAGATCAGCATTTCCAGGGCTTGTTGGTTTTTTTTCTTTAATATGGTGACTCTCATTCATTTCTTGGTTTTAGGAAGCAGTAAAGAAGGCACTGAACAGGTCTTGGTCATGAAACTTGCATTCTGGTTCCTTTTCTGCCACTGACCTCTCACATGACCTGGAGCAAATAATTCTAAATTTGCCTTTTCTGTACTCAAGATAGTTGGTTGCCAGTCCACTCTCACACATAATAACTAACTTCAACGTAAGGGTCCTCCAAAGGTTTGAAGATGTTCCTCTGTAATGCAGTAAAGACCAATATTATGAAGGCGAAGTCATGCTTAACAAATCTGATAGCTTTCTACAAGGTGTCTGGCTTGGTGGATATGGGAGATTAGTACATCTTGTTTATTGTTGACTTTAGTAACACTTTTGACACAGTCTCCTGTAACAACCATGCAGACAAGCTATTGAAGTTCAGCTCAGATAAACGGAGAGTGAACGGACAGCCAGAGAACTGCCTGAACTGTCAGACTTAAAGTGTTGTCAGCGGCACAAAGTCCAGCTGCAGGCCAATCACAAGCAATGTGCCCCAGGGGTGCATACAGCTGCCAATACAATTTATATATCTTCATGAATGTCCTGAACAATGGGACAGAGGGCATCTTCAGCAAGTTTGCAGATGACACAAAACTGGCAGGAGTGGTTGCTAGGCCAGCTGGGTGGTTTGGCTGTCCAGAGGGATCTGGACAGGCTGGAGAAATGGGCTGACTGAAATGTCATGAAGTTTGACACAAGGAAGCGTCAGGCCCTGCATGCGGAGAGGAATTAGCCCATGCACCAGCAAATACTGGCCTCTGACCGGCTGGAAATAAGGTCCTGGAGAAAGTTCTAGAGGGTCCTTGTGGACAAATCTGATCATGAGTCAGCAATGTGCCCTTGCAGCAAAGGAGGCCAGCAGCCTCCTGTGCTGCATTAGGAAGGTGTCCCCAGGCGGAGGGACGTGATCCTTCCCCTCTGCTCAGCACTGGTGAGACACAACTGGGTGCTGGGCTGGGCTAGTTCTGGGCTCCCCAGTACAAGGGAGACATAATGGAGCAAGTCCAGTGAAGGCCATGAAGATGATTAAGGGACCAGAGCATCTCTGATACAAGAAGAGGTTGAGAGAGCTGTGACTGTTCAGCCTGGGGGAGAGAAAACTGAGGGGGATCTTATTCATGTTTATAACTATCTAATGGAAAGGTGTAAAGAAGACAGAGACAGACTCTTCTCAGTGATGCTCAGCGAAAGGGCAACGGGCAATGGGCACAAACTGAATTTCAGGAAATTCCACCTAAACACCAGAAAACACTTTGTTGTGGTGAAGCTGGTCATGCACTGGACCAGGCTGCCCAGTGAAGTTGCGAAGTCTCCATCCTTGGAGATTCTCAAAACCTGACTGGACAATGACCCAAGCGATCTGCTGTGGTTAAACCTTTCTTAAACCTGCTCTGAGCAAGGTGGGGTGGTCTAGATGATCTTTAGAGGTCCCTTCCAACCTAAAGCATTCTGTGATTCTGTACATGTTGGAATTCGCCTTGCAAGGTAGTAGCAGAGATGTCCTTCACTGGTTAGTCAGTGGTAAAATTTCTTAAAATTTCTAACTGAAAATGTACAGAAGCAAAAATATTCTTTTCTTGTTGTTGGAATAGCTGTTCTGCTCTGCAGTTTGGTATTTGTTTGGTGGCTTTTTTCCCAGATTATAAAAAATGGACAAAAAAGCTTTTTTTGTCAATGATAAAACAAAAAGAAAATTGCTAAACCTCTGATAGCTTGTACAATTACATTATTTCTATCACAGATATGCATATATCATGTACAGGCCCCTGTGTTCACCTGCTGTTGCTTCCTGAGCCTGACTCACCTACATGACTGTGACAGTGCCACTTCCAGCTGCCAGGGACATGGGATGATTCTGCCCTTTGGTCATGAAAAGCACTGATGTGTTTTCCCCACTACATAGAACTTGCATGATATAGATCTACTTTTGAGACAAAGACAAAATACTATGCTGAGAGGATTGTTTTGTGAGTTCAGGTACACCAGCACTAAAATAGGTCTGTAATCTCTTCAGTATATTTTTCATCATGATTTAAAAAAAAAAAAAGTAGCCAACTTAATGGCTCCTCAAGAAAAATCTCTCTCATCATGCCTGTTTGTGTCAGAAGGCAGCTGAAGAGAAGTATCCCACACAGGTTACAACCAGTCATCTTTCTTTTCCAGTTGGGAAAATACCTGGAAATCAAGATACTAGAGCAAAGGGATTTCTAGCTGTGGGTCACTTCTTAAGCTAGACTATGTCAGTAGGATCTCATGGAAGACATGAAAGAATTGAGGTGAGTTGAGATAGTCTGCTTTTTTTCTTTGTGTTCTCTTATTTAATCAGTCAAAATTTAGAGATACTAATTCTGCACTGAAATATGTGTAATGAAAGCATTTCAGTGATGCCTGTGACAGAAGCTCTAAATTCACCCTGAGAGATGAAACAATACCCTGTTTCTACATGATTTTTTTTTTTATTGTTACTACATAGTTGGTATTGGCTTTGGCATAACAACAAAAAATAAAACATTCCACATTTCTATTGCCCGCTGCAGTGAAGAAAAAGGTAATATAATATATTCTCTTTCATCTTCTGATACAGCAGGAACGTGGGTTACGACAACCAACTTAGGCTTCCCAGCCCTGTTGCATTTACAGCTCAGTGTAGCTCCATGCAGAAATAAAAGGCAGAGATCTTTTTTTTTTTCTTGTAACTTTTGACAGTGATGGAGTGTAAGACTAAACTCTGACATGTAACATTTAAGCATTTAAAAGTGGTATCAAGACTTTGATGGGCCCACTTTTAATATAACCACTTTAAATGGGATTTCAGCTATGTAAAATCCCAAGCATACCCATCTGCTAATGAGTCACACAGCTGTTTCAGTTACTTAAGTAAAGCCTCTTGTCAGTTATTTCAAAAAAGAGGGCTTAGAACATATATTATGCATCAGTTTATTCTGATCATAGCAAAAGTTTAGCCCAAAAGGCACCTGCATTTGTACAATTGTCTGCACGAATTTGTATGTTCTTCAGCACTAGTCCAGAGGACAGGATAAGCAAAGGCAGTTTACCATTCCATGAACAAAATGAAGACCTGGGTTCTCAAGGCTGTCATAAACTTTTCTACCAAGGTTTACCAAGGCTTTCCTATAGATTAAAGAGATAGAACACAATATCCAAGGTCAAGTCATCTCCCCACACACCAGGAGGCTGGAACTGCAAAAACACTGGCAACAAAACAGGAGAAAATTCTTCAGCTAAATTAACAGATGTGACGTATAAAATTCTTTACAATTATTATATTCCAGTGTGGAGATGAGCATGTTATCAGGGATCTCTTTTTCAAAAGCGAAACACTGCTGGTTAAAACTATCAAAATGTTTTGCATTTAAATAAGGAATCTGGGCATTTGACTGCTCCCTGTGCAAGAATATTCCACCATGAGGGCTGCAGTTGTTTCAGATTTCCTACTTACACCAAGTGGAATTGATGCCAGACGGCAGGTTTGCTTGTACAGCTGAGCTGAGTTTACAGCCCTCCTCAATTTTATGGATGCAAAGAGCTGACTGACTTGCATGCTTCATCCACTTAAAATACAGCCAGGGCACATTGGGGAGAGGAAAACTGTTGCCGAAATCAGAAATTATTAGATTTTCATCAGTTCACTTCAGTAAAGCAAATAGTGTTCCCAGACTGTTTTCAATGGAATGCTGTCAGCTCTTCAAAAACATTTATTCAGTTCATCATGCTTATTATGCAACAGTTCATGAGTATGAGTAAGTGTAATGCTGATAGTTGGGTAGCTAAAATTAATGTAATATCTTTTTATAAATCGCTGAATTTCTGCATCTCCTGTTATCACAGGAATTACAGGAAGTACACTATGGAAAAATTGTGTCATCTTTAATCTTATGACTAGTTTTTAAGAAAGACTTGTATTATAGGAAAAAGCTCATCAAACAGAAATGAACAGTTAGGAATTTCAGCATGAGTCCTGAGAAGTGTTCCACAGATCACAGAGTTGAAATCTGATCTCTTGAATTTTTAATCTTAAGAATTAATAATAATCATTATCAGTTTTTCATGAGGTAACTGGAAAACAAAGATCATACTTTCTTTTTTTTAATAAGGATAATATTGATATGCCCTGAACTGTAATGTCTTTACTTTTAACACACTACCCCTAGATTAAAATTTTTTCACTGAAAAATCTCACCTTCTTAAAACAGCAATTATATTAAAAAGGTATTATAAAAAACATTGCTTCTTATTAAATCCCAATTTGAACACAGTAGCTCAACACAGTAGATTTTTAATCTAATAGTTTCTTCACTGCATTCTATTGGAATCCCAGAAGTCATCCTGTGGAAGCTGGAGGCTGCAGGAAAATCAGAACTGGCATATCCAGTCTGAGAACCAGATATCCCAAACCAGAACTGTGTATGTAGCTGACAGACAGAGTGTTAGCAAGCAGTCTCACACAGTTTGATGCAGCTCATGACCAAATCATGCTAATCCTACCCGTGTCTTGCTCTGACTCTTATACTAGCACCAGTTGGTAGGTAATTTATTCAGTCTGGTCTAGTAGTTTCAAAATGCCTTACTGATTTCTCCCCTTTCCCAAGGCACAGGAGATGTCTGAGTAAATGCTAGTAAGAGTTGCACTCATTTGCCATTATCTGGGTACCAGCCACATTAGTGTACTGTGGCTTATGAGTTTTGAGTAATTTCATCCAGCGTTTGAACGTGACCAAATCTGGGATACAGGATTTCAGCAGCTGAACAGTGCACAGCATCAGAGAAAAGCATAGCATATCATTTCCCTTTGAAGTATGATAGGAAATTGTATAGGCAGAACATAGATAATCTGACACTGGTACTTGACAGAAAGATCCAAACGCAGCCTTCAGTTATGACAGATGTCCAAGACTAGGTTTCACTGCACATATCAGCAACTGGAAAAATATGTTTACACAGCCTGTATATGATGACAAACCAAGAAGTAAATAAAGCAGCACTTGCTTTTGGCCTGTAGTTAAACTATAGTTATTTGGCATAGCCCATTCTGAGGGTTATTGCTGCATGATGGTTATACTTTCCATATGCAAAAGAGGATGGACGATTTATTGCTGAATTGTACTGTCTAGGGTATTAGAGGTAAAGGTTTTGATTTGCAGGATGCGTGTGGGCTGGGTGAGCAGCAGGTGACCAAGGGAAGCCTTGCAGGGCCTCCTGCCAGGAGAAGGGGGTATTCAGCATCAGCAAGAGTCAAAAATGTCTCAGAGTGGAGAAGGTTCATGATGTATTTAAGTATGAACTTCTCCAGTAAGTCTAGAGAGACCCATTCTGAATTGCCGCTTGGAAAAGCATGAGTTTGCAGATGATTTTGTAGGAAAAGATGTTCAGTGATAACTGCAGGTGTGGTGGCTCATCATGCCTGGCCATTTCCACATGCCATTGGATGGTATCCTGATGCATTCTCTCAATGGGAGCAGCACCATATACTACCAATCCTATTAAACATGTATGGACAGAAATTCACACAGTACAATGTATTGTAGATGTGCCAAAGACAGCATTGCACTCACATTAAAGAAAGTAACATGAAATGCACTCATTTATAGAAACACTTTCAGCCAACAGAGTCTGCAACAAAGCAGGAAGCAAATGGCAATGACGTAACTTCACAAGTCACTTTTAAAAGAGATAAGATCTCGGAAAAAAACCTCCAAAAGATAAATTAGCAAGGATTTAAAAATTATCAAAGGCCTTTCTGAAAATCCCCAAGTTTAGCACTTGTAGTTGTTTCAACAATAAGCTTTTGCTTATTTTTAAAACAGGCTGTATTTATATAAAGTCAGGAAGCATTTGTAAGGTCATATCATTTCACCATGCTTTATCTGTATTTTGTAGAGCACATTGCATAGTCTCGCTTTTCATTTTTGCCTTCTAAAACAGATCAACACAAATCAAGAATTTGAAAGATAGTTCTGTGCTTTGCCAGCAGATGCAGTATTGTATTGTCTGTTAGATTCAGTTCAGAATTAACTGGATAAAATTTTCATCCCCCATTCACCAGGGGATCAGACCTGGTGATTTAATAACTCCTTCTGGTTCTATAAATGGACTGACAAACTATTCAGCTAGCATCCAAAATCCAAGGCCTCTGTTGAGGAGAAGGCACTGACTGAAATACAGAGAGTAATTTCTAGATACCACATGGTTTTGCCATGTTGAATAAAAAAGATTCACTTTAAACTTGTGAAAAGTGTCTCTCTGTACTACAGCTACAAACAATCATCTGGAAAGTCATCTGGAAAGTAGCTTACTACAGAGAGAACATAAAAAAAAAAAAAAAAAGAAATCTTTAATAATGACAAAAAGACTCTGTCCAAACACTTTTAATTAATACCCTTGAATAAAAGAAAATTATTTGTTACTCAGGCCTTAGATGTTTTAAGGCCAGGGCATCATTATCATCTTTGCATTGCAGATCAAAACCTGAAGTGTGGCTTAAGATGTATTTTTTTAAATCAGAACTTGTGGTACAATGTGTACAAGACACTTAGGATAAGAACACAACAGGAACAGTGTTAATTTCTATTTATTCCTTTAGAAAAGCAATTAAACTTTTAAGAATGGGGTTTATGATAACAGAAGAAAAAGATACTAGAAGAATACTGTCTCACACTTTTAAATTTTGATCTACATTTTGATTATTGTTTGATTATAAGTAAGTTCCACTTGGCCTGCTGAATCATACTTTGTGCTTACCATAAGGTGGTAGCTCAATGAATAATAACCCCAAAGAGATCTTAAGTGACAAGGTAAACATTCTTTCAAGACTATCTTTAAAGCATTTACAGTAGAAGCCTACTGCCTACTAACCTTGATTTATTATATTGTTTCCTAGCATGAAATTATAAACCATTCAGACTCTTCCCACATTTCAATAAATATTTATGGGTTTCTTTACTTGCAAATAGAAAAAGTCAATCAGGGAATGGATTTATCAGAAGGCAGTGAGTTCATGAGCCAAGTATTGAGAGAACTGCTTATAGTAGACACTCTTTACACTCTGATCTGGTGGAAACACTCCATAGGGCATGAGTGCCTGGCTTTGCTCCTTCTTGTCACTGCTACATGTCTACATGATCTTCAGGCTGCTATTTTTACAGAAACATTGGCTATCTAAAGCTTGATTTTCAGATATGCTGAAAATTTACTACAGCAATCAAAGACAAATGTTCTCTTAAGTTCTGAATAATATTGGAATATCTAGCTCTAAGACAATATTACACCTTATACAGTTGCTTGCACCTGTTTAAAACTGAGGTAATGAGATCTATCACTTGAGCTGAACAGTACTTTGTACTCTATCCAAAAGTGGTGGAGAGCCATGAAAATACTGTCATTAGTTTCACTGAGCTTATGACAAAAAGCTTTGAGGCCAACAGTTACAGTAGAACCACCAAAACTATTCACAGGGGTTTTATTAATCATACAATTCTATGCTGCTTTGGTGATCATTTTCTGTTGTTGTTTCTAGGTGGGTTTTTCACAGGCTTTTGAATTTTTGTTGTGGGCTGGGGGTGATGATTGCCAAGCAATTGTCTAACTGTATCACATGCTCCTCAATGTGCAATAATTTCACAAGGCTTAATAGACTCCACGATGGTCTCAGCTAAATTTCATTACATGGCTATAAAATAGTTCCATGGATGAATTTTTAGTCTTAGGTTATATATGTATCAGTGCAAAAACCCACCTAACATGGTTAACCCTTGCTTCTACATGCAATGCTGTTATGACATAATATAACAAACCATAGAAGTGATGTACCATTTAACCATTTTCCTCCTGGGTCTTTGCACCCTTAGTGTCTGAAAGATGTATCATTTCCCCGTGACCTTAATTGAGTATCACAGCCTTTCTGGCAGTACAGGAACATAAAACATGCCACACCAGATTACAGTAGCCTTCTGTTATGAAGCAACTTTTCTTTCTTTTTTTATGCTTCTTCTAGAATTCTTGGTGACACTATTAAAACTGTAAAAGTGCTAGTAAAATAAACTACATAAATAATAAATTTTTTAAAAGTATTCTGTAGAATTTGAGCAAGTTTCTCCAGCATGTCTGCAGCATACAAATCAGTTGACATGAAATGTATTATTTGATGAAACAGCAGAGTAAATGAGAGACTAGCTAGGAAACCTGTGCACTATCAATGTCTGATGCAAGCCTACACTGTGCCTTTTTAGCAGCCCTGAAGAAAAAGGGCTCAAATGATCATGCCATCTGTGTAAATACTCTGCCTTACTTCCTGCATGAGTAACACCTGAGACCTTGTTGGAGGAAGAGGAATCATCTGTTAAAAGTGGTGTTTCTGGGACCCTGCTCAGGAAAACAGAGAGCTGCCAAAGGATGACAACCCTGCCTCTGGCCATGGGTATGCTGCAAGGGCTGGCTGAGTATGGAGAACTCCCAGAGGAATGAGGGAAATGCCCCAGGAAAGACTTCAACTGCTACTCATAGCTTACATCAGACATGAGACAGGCTTTCTGCAGGACAAATCCACTATTGCATCAGCTGCTGCAGCCTCCAGCTAAGCTTTTGTTTGGATGATTGACCAATGTTCTTCTGCATTGCCAGTTACTGGTGGCCAGATCCATAAATGTTCCTCATATTCATTTTGTAGTGTAAACTCCCACTGACAAAAGAAGGTTGAGTTCCCCTTGAAACATCTCTGCTGATGCCCTGCAACCTCTTTGCCCATAGCTAGCTTTCATGACTACTAAGCCACCCATGAAGCATCTCTTTAGATCTTAGCCACTAACACTAGAAACATTTACTTTTAATTCTGAAACAAGAACTGCCTCCAAATACCTGAGATTTACACTTCAAGACACACAATTCCCGTATCTTTGTGTCAACAGCTCCTTGATCGTTTAAAAAAAAATAAATGTTTAGAAGTCAGACTTTGGTTAATATTTTATCTTCAGGATCCCCATCTCCTCCCATCATTCTGAACTAGACATATAAAACATTCGTAAATCAAAGAAGGTGAACACACCACTCAATGAGTTTTACTAGAAAAAAAAGAATGTGAAGTTTTGAAAAGGCAACTCAACTCTACATTTCTTTGTGAAAAAAACCTGTCCAGATGTCTGCGATCTTCTCCTCCATTTCCATTAAATATGAGGTAGTTGAGAATAAGTCAAGGGGGATTTAAAAACTGAGCAATGTTATTCATTGTGCAGATGTCTATTTTACCCAATTATTTGCATTATGATCCATAGCAAAAGAGAATCCTTTGCCTTTAAAACCAGAAAAAATAGTATGTGTGAAGCTAGATGCTGAACACAACTAACAACCCAGTGCAGGTGCATCTAATGGGGAACATTGCCAGGAACTTGAGAACTTTGACATTTGGGTTTACAGGAGTGAGGGCCTGACCCACGCAAGCTGATCGTCCAGTCCTTCAGCAGAGATGGGGGCTCACCGGCTCCTGGACACGAGCGTGGTCCATGACAGCCACTTCTCATTAGTGTGCTTTGTGTATTTAATTTCTCTTCACAAAGCTCTTTCAATAAAGGAAAGCAGAAACCATGCAGGTAGAAAGTTTTCCCTGTTCATTTTACTCACTCCATCTTGTTCACTAACTACAACAGGAAAATAAAGACAGATTCACATTCTCTTCTTTTCCTCCTTTTAGTCTTATTCCCCACACCCCAAATGAGTCAACAAGCCATTCTGTACATAGTTAATGGTTGAGGAGAACAACCACCTTGGCTGGAGAGTCAAAAGGAAGACTGTGTCCTGAAGTGTGGGGTTCATAAGCCAACAGATATCCCATAAAAACTAGTTAATCTTATTTGTCAGCTGTGCAGTTTTCTTTACCTTCCTCTCAGGGATTTTCAGTGGCTCCTGTGAGAAACAAGGCATTGGAGTATAAACACCTCAGCCTGACAGGGATTTCAGTATCATAAGCGGTTAAAATGAATAGTAGTATCATAATTATATATTACTGATAGTCTCACATATTAAAACTTGTAGTTCCCTCTAGGCAAGAAATGGGGGACATTTTCACCTCACATTATTTTTGAGAGGTTGTGGTGAAAAATTAACTTGTAACCAAGCAATATACAATGGATGTTTACACATATATATACACAAAAAAACTCTAGCAGTCTTGCTTTCAAGATTGCTGTGGGGCAGCAGCAACTGGCAACATTCAAGTGGTTGTTTCACTTATTTTAGCATTTATACGCCAGAATCTCAGTGCAGGGCTGCATCTAATTAGCATACATGCAGCTACATGGAGATCAAAAAACACAAAGATGTCTCAAAGATTGCAAAAGCTGGAAGAAAAGGTTTAATTGACTGCAGCCACATTGTTCCCTTAGTTTGAAGAGAAACATAAACAAACTGCAGGCTTCTAGGTATCTAACTCCATTTTAGGAAACCTAAGACCATGAACTCTCACTTTCTCTAGAGGGAGTAATATAGGAACATAAGACACTTGCTGGCATAGAATTACTCACACTATTCAAACTGCCTATAAGTAGATTAATGTGTTTTGTGCCATTAACTTCAAACATCCTGATTCTCCATATCTCACAGTGTTGGTACACTATCCATAGCAATATTGCCCAGTAAAACAAAGCTAGAGGACAGTAAAAAAAAGTAATCAGCTGAGGTAACTTTCCTTTATACCCTCCATATTTATGCATCATTTGTCTTTAAAATAAAATTTCACTCAACTGACCACCTGCCTACTTTCCTACTGCAATTATATTTTATTTCTTTTTGAAAGAGTTGGGTCATCATTATTAGCCACTAGTGAATTTCTACATCTCTGCCAAAGTCAGTGGCAGCCTATGAGAGACCTTTTTCCCCTACCAAGCCATTGCATCGCATCTAATTTAAAACCTGGCGTCTATATCTTTTTTCATTTTTTTACCCAGGCTTTAATTTTGGCCCAGTGTTAGACGTATGTGATGGCATGATGTCGTGGTTTAACCCCAGCCAGCAACTAAGCGCCATACAGCTGCTCACTGACTTCTCCCCTGCCCCGGTGGGATGGGGGAGAGAATTGGCAAAAAAGTAAAATGTGTGGGTTGAGATAAGAACAGTTTAGTAGAACAGAAAGGAAGAAAATAATAATAATAATAATAATAATGACAATAATAATAGTAAAAGAATTGGAATATACAAAACAAGTGATGCACTACGCAATTGCTCATCACCCGCTGACCGATGCCCAGCTAGTTCCCAAGCAGCCATACCCCCCCAGGCCAGCTCCCCCAGTTTATATACTGGACATGACATCACATGGTATGGAATACCCCGTTGGCCAGTTTGGGTCAGCTGTCCTGGCTGTGTCCCGTCCCAACTTCTTGTGCCCCTCCAGCCTTCTCACTGGCTGGGCTTGAGAAGCTGAAAAATCCTTGACTTATTATGAACACTACTCAGCAATAACTAAAAATGTCAGTGTGTTATCAACATTATTCTCATACTGAACCCAAACCATAACGCTATACCAGCTACTAGGAAGAAAATTAACTCCGTCCCAGATGAAACCAGGACACACGGAGCAAACACAGAGCCTGCTGGGGTGGGAGGGGAGGTGAGGAGAGCAGGGAGGGAGAATGAGAGAAGCATGAGAGCACTCCTCAAATTACAGATGGGGTTACAGTGTCAGACACAGCAAAGCAAGCTGATTGCTGTTTGGAGCTGCAGACCTGAGGACACCAGGGCACAGGACAGGAAGGTGACACTAGTTCACCAAACAGCTCTTTGGACCCCTGCTGCCAGGGGTGGGTCATGCGTGGCTGGGGTTTCTCTGGCACAGATGAAGCACTTCTACACAGAGGAGAGAGCAGGCTGGAAGCCACAGCTATCTAAGGACAAAGTCTCTTCAAAGTCTGAACCACCTTCAGGTCTGCACTCAAGTACCATTAGCAGTGTCAAGAGAGGGTGATGGCATTTGTTTTTCATAAAGTCACTACCAGGGACACTGTAAGACAGTATTTTCAGCCTCTTGTAGGCAACTACTTTCCTTAAACATCAACTTTAAAAAGCAGTAAGATGAAAATAAAAGTCTTACTGTTTGTTTTATGTCCACAGACCACTGCTGCTGAAGAAGCATTGCAAATGCCAAGCTGACCTACAAAGCCACACATCCTGTCCCACCTCACTGTTACTCTGCTCCTTGACAGCTTCCATCCTGCTCTTTGAACCAGGAACAAGACATAACAGAAAAGACAAGAATCAAAGGAAGAGGGAAGAGAAAGGAATCAAGAGTGAAAAAACCCAGTGTGCTAGAAGAAAGAACTTCAACTTTTTTAAAAGCCGGTACATGATTAACGTTTCAAAGAAATTTTAATGAAAGACAAAAGTCTTGAAACTACTTAATATTCCAAATCAGTAACAGACTCATGTTTACACAAGCATCTGTATAAATAGTATACACATTTACTCATGAGCTCTTACAAAGACATTTAAATATGATTTAATTGTTCTTTTTTCTTCCCTTCCCTTTTTTTTTTAAACTACTGAAACCATCTTCGTTAATTGCATGCAAAGGCCTGATAGAGTTTAGTGGCACTTGAAAACATTGCCCAAATAAGCGAACCAATTAGATTAATTGGCACCAGAGGTACTGTGTGCTTTTGGATAGTACACAGATGGAAAAACACCCTCAACATTTATTAGTTTTAAAGCTGTGTTTGTAAAGCTTTGTTTTCTTTAAGGATTGTGTCTATGTATCATGCTGCTATTGATTTTCACAGAAGAATGGGATGTACACATCCTGTCACAATGTGCGTCCATAAAATATCTTCCAGGCCCAGAAATACAGACTGAAAAATATTTATCGCTTCCCATTTTCAGTCACAAAACAACTCAGAAAACGTACTGTGCAAGCTTCTGGAGAAGAGAGAGTAGAGGAGAGACACACAAAACAATCCCTCCAATAATTAGCAGATAATTTATATTCATATTTCAGCAGTGCCATAAACAAATAAATGCTTAGGCTTACACACAGGTTCCAGGTTCCAACTTCCAAAAGTTCTCTACTTTTTCAGTCTTTTTTTTCTTTATTCCTCACGTTGCAGTACCCTAGGGAATTTCAATAGAAATTTTCTTTTGGGGTTGGCAACATATAATCTTTAAAGGTACTCAACATTTTACAGCATCACATGCCTTCTACATTCCTGTGTTGCTAACTAAGAGTTCAGACTCTCTGCATCTTATGCAACAGTCACACTAGGCAGCTGCAAGTGCTCAAAAGACTTCTGCAGCTGCAATATGTGGCTGGGCATCATGGGATGAAACAGCTAGCCCAACAGCTATTCCAAAGTCGGTGGCATATTTGAGAAGTTACGGAGCTCTTTTGAGCACACCTAATACCTCTGAACTCACTCTATTTATCTGAGAAGCAATGAAAGAAAGGACTGACTGTAGATTAATAATAAAACCAGCTTCAGAAGTCCCCTGTGAGGTACAGGAATATTCCCACTTTACCATACTAAAACTAGCGTTGAAAAACCAAGAGTCTGATGTCAACCTGGGAGAAGTGCTTTGTGGAAGCAGTGTTATGTTCCAACAGTCCTTCCCACCCAGTGCTGCTGTGCACGAATTTGTGTCTCTTCACCAAACTTGCAGTGAGCTGGGAACATACTGTCAGCTCAGTAGGATTGGCAACTTGGTGGTGAGCAGTTAGCAAGGGTAGAGTAGTTGCAGTCCTAAGGTTTCAAAATCTTTAAAAAAAATTTAACCTAAGTTGACTACATAAATGATCCATAACTTTGATCCCATAAGGGAAAGGGGAAAAAAAAAAATCCCCAAACCTTCCCATGATAGCTGTTCTTTTGCTATGGCACAGGTTTGTAGCATCCAGTTTGTAGTAACTGGATGATGAGATCACTGATCATGGGCCCTGCACACTTCAAAACCCAGCTGTATCTTCTACTTTGATGAAGACTTGCTATGAGACATAAGAACAGGCTATGGCGTATGTACAAAAGAAAGGGGATTATTTTGATCACATGTGAGATAATCCTCCCCAGAGGGGTGACAAGAGAAGGTGTCAGGAAAGATGAGCTGAATTTCTTCATTATAAGATCACTAACCATCCTGTGCTTTCAATCTCAGTTGTGAAAACATTTGCCTTGCAGACCATTTCAATGAATGCACTTTTGCATTCATACTTCCAGGCCAAGGTCTGTGATGGTATGGCACCATCTGGAATCAGACCTGGGCTATCTAGCCAATGAACAATGAGGTAATGGAGACTCATTGAAAGATAATAGTATTTGATTCTGTTTCAATCATTTGATCTATTTGTTTCCAAAAGCACAGTGCACAGATTGAATACGTTGGTGTTGTTAACTTTCCCTGGTACAATAGTGCTTTTGAAGCTGGTACATTGCCTACAACAAATTCAATGTGATTGCTCCTGGGCTTCTCAATTTTGTTTTGTTCTACTGGCTGAATTATACCTTATTTAGATGGTAAACTTCTCCATGATGTTCAGACACCTGTGGAGTGCTGTGCCTACTCACAGTGCTGTGTAAGCAATACTTTGATCTCTAAAGCATTATAAAAGTGATTTACAGTGAGTGAGAATAAGTGATTTAATAACTGTTTCAGTTAAGGCTGTAGGGTATATAGTAAACATCTTGCCTGCAAAATTTATTTCAGCTACTGTGGCTCTGCAGATCCATAAAAACTTATGTGTTTAGTTACTTAAATTTAGAGATGAAAAAATTCCCCTGAAAGTTTCAGATGCTGTAAAGGGACCACACTATTAACCATTAATTTAACTATTAATAACTATTAAACTTTCATTAGAAGATTTATTTCTATGCAATCAACAGTTAATGATTTCAGCAATAGTAAGAAAATAGAAAGTCAAAACCTCAAGTGTTGACTAACAAAGGATGGTGGTTGGGCTTTGTGTGATAAGAAAAGTTAATAAAAAAGCCAAACGCCCCAAGCCTTTAGGCAAAAGCAGCAGACAAAATACTTACATATTCTCAGGTGCATTACATTTCAGACTAGTATTGCAAATCCAGTGTGCAGGCTGTACAGAAAATGTAGCAAATTGAATGAGTTCTCTGTGTACTCTCACTGTGATACATAAAGAATAAACATTGACATAACTTTAGCTGACTTCTTTACTCTTCAGTTTCACTGTTTATCAAACCTGTTTGGAGGCTGTTGTGAAGACTATATATCAAATGTAGAGACCTACTGCTGTATCTTTGTTGCTAAAGGTCAGACCTCATAGTCCAATATGACCTCATGGTCCAATATCGTTACATACCCAGGCAGTTTACATTCAGTAGGAGGCACGTGGGTGTTATTTTATAGGCCACATACTATGATACATGATTTGGGCAATACCAGAGGATACCCATTGCAATTACAAATACATAAAATACTTATGCATGTGAAGAACAAAACAGAGTAAAAGCCTGTCATGGTTCAACCCCAGCCAGTAACTAAGCACCACGCATCTGCTCACTCACTTCCCCCACCCAGTGGGATGGGGGAGGAAATCAGGAAAAGAAGCAAAACTCGTGAGTTGAGATAAGAACAGTTTAATAGAACAGAAAAGAAGAAACTAATAATGATAATGATAACACTAAT
>JAVJGG010000074.1:45775231-45811423 GCA_035590195.1 Aviceda cuculoides | reverse complement strand
AAGGGGGGTTGCATCTGCCATTCCGGGGGGGGGGCTCCTGCCTTCCTTGGCAGACACCTGTCTTTCAAACCAAGACAATTCCTCAAGTCTTTGTTGGGATCTGTCCTTTTTCACACCTCTATCAGTGACCTGGAGGAGGAGATGGAGTGCACCTGCCTCAGCTTTACCTACGACACCAAGCTGGGCAGCCTGTAGTCAAATACTTGAGGGCAGGGCTGCATGACCTAGACAGGTAGGAGGAAGGGGATGACAGTGACCTTGTGAAATTTAACAAGGACGAACACTGAGCTCTGCCCTGAGAAGACAGAGCCCTGCAATGATGCAGGCTGGGTCCAGGGAGCAGCTCTGGGGGAACAGCCAGGCAGCAAGATGAGCAGGTGCCAGCCATGTACCCAGGCAGCAATGAGGGCCAGCAGCACCCTGGGTGGCGTAAGTAGTATGTGGCCCTGAGAGCCAGGGGAGGGATCATCCCCTCTTCTCTGCGCTCAGACCACATAAGGAATACTGCCTCGAATGTGGGAAAAACATTGACAGACTGGTGGGAGTTGAGGGGTGGCAACCAAGATGGTGGGGATGGAGCTCTTGCCCTGTGAGGAGAGCCTGTGTGACCAGGACTGGTTCAGATGGGAGGAGGGATAGCTTTGGGGGCACTCAAAACATCCCAGGCACTGACAGGAGGGGACAGAGGAGATGCAGGCAGGTTCTTCACAGTGGTGCATACGGGACAAGGGTGGGAGGCAGCAGCACAAGCTGAAATACAAGAGAATCAGGCTGGAGGTAAGGAGAAGCCTTTTCCCTATGGGGACAGCCCAGCAGTGGAGCCAAGGCTGGGGGAGGTTGGGTAGTCTCCATCCTTGGTGTTTTTCATGCTCTGACTGGGTAAAGCCCTGAGCAGCCTGGTCTGGTCCATCCAGCCGAGCCTGCTCTGGGCAGGGGCTGGGACTGGACACCTCCTCAGATCCCTTCCTATTTGAAATATTCCATGATTTTGTTTTTTCTGCTAACCTACATGCTATCCCTCTTTTTCGCCACTTAGATTGCAGTCTTGGATTAGAAAGAAATTAAAACCATCAGGCCTTGGTGAAACAAAAAGCATTCAGGAGCTTTCCAGGAAAGTTAACAAGACTTACATCACTACTTCAATCCTATTAACCAAAACAGGTTCTTAATAAACTCTAGAAGGAGCACTCAGTTCCTCCTATTTCCTAAATTTCCCTTTTAGAAATCACAGATTCATTCTTTACCCAAAGCTACCATAACACAAAAGTCAAAACCATTACTTGCTCAAGCTTTCACAGTAGTCATTGTGGTAGGACAGTCAGCTTTTATATTTGCTTTCCTTTAAGAAGTAACTGTTGGAAGTTTACCATGGTATTGGAGAGACTCACTGTCCAGTCAGCAGTGGTGATTCATCAGCATTATAGGTTTTCACCTTAAGTTTCTCCTATTCTACATACACTAGAAGTTTGGTAGGAATCCTGAGGGCTGCTCCATAATTCCCCCATTAAGACTTTGATACTGCAAACAAACACCCCCCTGACATCCATGTAAGTCTCATAAGCAGACTGCAAATCACATGTATCTGTTTTCACAAGCTTGGGAGATTACATAGTATCATCAGCTCTTTCAACAGACATTTTAAAATCAATCAGCATACAATAATGACAGAGGCACATGAACCAAGTGAAGCATGCTGCTGATCTGGAACTGTTCAGCCTAGAGAAGAGAACACTCAAGGGTGATTTCATGTGTACAAATACCTGAAGGGAGGGTGTAAAAACAACAGTCAAACTCATTCCAGGGGTACCGAGTGACAAGAGGCACTGAACAGAAATGGAAACACAGGAGGTTCCCTTTGAGCATCAGGAAACACTTTTTTCCTGTGAGGCTGACTGAGCACTAGCACAGGTTCTCAGGGAGGTTGTAGGGTTTCCATCCTTGGAGATACTCAGAAGCCATCCGGACATGGTCCTGGGGAACTGGCTCTAGGTGACCCTGCTTGAGCATGGAGGTTGGACCAGACGACCCCCAGAGGTCCCTTCCAACCTCAACCATTCGTGACTCTGACACCTCCATCCTACTAGATACCATTGATCTATATTGCAGACGTACAAGCCTTCTCATCACTGGGAGAGGGCAAGATGAAAATTGTGCTAGTCTCTTACTACAGCAAAAGAACTGAAGCAGCAAAGTGGCATAATGCCTTGTTGAAGGTCACAGAGGATATATATGTGAAACTAACCAGTTGTTTGCTTCACAGTAATGAAGTACCTTGAGACATGTGATCTATTCATAGGGCACAGGCATACATATGCATGAGAGCAGATTACTCACAATAGCAAGTTTGCTTGCCTCTCAGCTACTTTCTGACACTGCATAGCACAGCAGTGGAAAGTGCAAGGCAGCCATACTCTTTGCCGATAAAATCTTAAAAGATGCAAGTTTCTGAATAATGGCACAGGTAGATTATTGAAGATAGGTGACTACACCATGACATGACTGTTAGGAGGAAATAAGTAGCCAATCCGAGATAATTTCTGGAGCAGTATGTTATTTCTGCCAAGAAAGACAACGAGGAATTCAGGCATACACCTGAAAAGGCTGGATTCTGTGCAAGCTGAAAAAGAAGCCAACCAGCCAATGACACCCAACAGTTTCACTACATCTGCAGTAGAATGGAGTTCTGCACAGAAAATCACTACCACCACCAGTGTAAAAATGGGAGGATCCCATCAGATATGTTTGGATGAGATCTAAGGACAACTGATTCTCACCAAAAAAAAAAAAAAAAAAAAAAAAATTAAAAAAAAAAAAATCATATTTACAGAAGAATACCTTAACACTGGCCTCTTCAGTCTTCTAGGTGATGACTACCAGAGGGCATTTTTCGTCAATCAAGAGCAAAGGCTATCTTAAGGGACATCACTAGTCCAGCCACTAAAAATGTAAGACAGGCATTTGGTAGCTGGTAAGACACTTCAGTGAATTCCTTTTAGAAACCTTATGTCTAGTATGAGCAAATTATGTCAGCCATAAGTTAATCAAACAAGCCATTTTTTTTCCCAAAGCACTACAATAAAACTGACTTACAATTCCACGGGTCGTAGGATAACATTTCCTAGTGGAAACTGAAGCCAAGAAAGATGAAAAGGATTGCTGACCAACCACAGTAAAACAAGCTCTTCCAAACTTCCCTTTAGGTTCATCAGAACTCTTGTCTCTGTTTTGGTGTGCTAGCCTTTTTTTTTTTTTTTTGCATCCACCAGCAATAATGTCCCTTTCAAAGACATTTGGTCCTGGTAGAAGAAAGAAAGATTATTCTCAGATATCAAAGTTCATCAAACTCATGACAAGTTCGATGACCCAAATTAGAGTAATCTATCCCATGACAAGGTGAGATTATGTTGGCATACACAGTGTCTTTTCCAAAGTACAGAAGAAACCAACAGAAGACTAGGTCATGGAGTGAAGAAAATATTTTAGTTATTTTTTCCAGAAACAGAAGTATTTTTCTGCTGCTATAACACTGCAAATGGACTAAGAAATCCCTACCAGAAAAAAACTGTAGTTTGTTGAAGGCAAGGATAACTCTCTATGAAGTTGGTTCTCCAAGCTGAGGAGAACTCTGGCACACAGAGAAGGTGGCTGACAAAACAGTATGAGCAAGATTTTCACAAGTTCCAAGGAGAGATCCAATGTTGAAATGGCACAAAGACTTTATCAAATCTCTTCATTCAGCAGATGATATAGTGGGAGAAAAGGATGGAGTTTTGAGCAACAGAGAAGAGCCAGGGTCTGCTGAGGTATTAGGAATCAACAGGGAAACACCTCTGAAATGCCTCAAAGGAATTAGGGCATGTTCCTCTAAAAAGGTGACATGGTCAGTTGCCCAACTGAACTGCCTTTACACCAATGCATGGAGCATTGGTAACAAACTGGAGGAGTTGGAAGCCACTATGCAACTAGAAAGCTACCATCTTATTATCAGTGAAATATGGTGGGATGAATCATACAATGAGTGCTGCAGTTGATGGCTATAAACTGTTCAGAAGAAACAAGGCAAGAAGGAAGGGGCAGGGTGGTTGCTCTTTATGTAAAAAAATGAATTGACTGTACAGAGCTGTCTTTGAAAAACAGCAATGAGGAGGTGAAAAGCTTATGGGTAAAGTTTAGGGGCCAAGCCAACAAAAGAAACCTCGTGGTTGGTATTTACGACAGGTCCCCAGACCAAGGGGAGCCTGTTGACAAAGCGTTCTTACTTCAGGAAGCATCGCGCTCAGCTGAGGGACTTCAATCACGCTGACACCTGCTGAAAAAGTGGCACAGCAAGCTGTAAGCAGTCCACGAGACTCTTGGAGAGCTTTGAGGATAACTTCTTAATCCAGGTGATAGACAGCCCAACCAGAGGAGAAGTGTTACGAGACCTGTTGCTTACCCACATGGATGAACTAATTAGAGATGTCAAGACTGGTGACAGCCTTGGCTCCAGTGATCATGCCCTGTCGGAATTCACAATCTTGAGGTATATGGGTCAGATGAAGATTAGACCTCAGGATCCTGAATTGTAGGAGAGGAAACTTCCAGTTGTTTAAGGAATTAGTGGATGGACCTCCTGGAAAACTGCCCTCAGAGACAAAAGAGCTGAACAGAACTGGCACCTCTTTAAGTACATTTTTCTTAGAGTGCAAAAACTCTCGATTCTCACATGTAAGAAATCAGGAAAGGAAGGCAGGAGACCAGAATGGCTGAGTAAGGACCTCCTAGTCAAACTGAACTGTGAGAAGAAAATGCACATGCAGTGGAGCCAGGGAGATATACCCTGGGAAGAATACAGGGATGCTGCCTGGATGTATATGGATGGGATCAGGGAAGCTAAGGTACAGTTGGAGCTGAATTTGGCAAGGAATGTAAACAATAACAAGGGCTTCTGCAGGTATGTTGACCAGAAAAGGAAGATGAAAGAAACTGTACCTCCCTGCCCTTCATAGATAATACAGAACTAGTGGATCTGAGAAGGCTGAGGAATTCAACAAATTTTTTGCCTCACTTTTCAATGGTAATCTCTCTTCCCATCAACACCTCCGAAGCCTCTGAACCTCAAGACAGGGACCGGGGGAATGAAGTCCCTCCCATTTTAAGTGAAGATCAGCTTCAAGACCAGCTGAGGAACCTGAGCATACATAAGTCCATGGGACGCAATGAGATGTATCCCAGGTTCCTGAGGGAATTGACTGATGTAGTTGCCAAGCCACAGCCACTTTCCACCATATTGGAAAAGTCATGGCAGTCAGGCGAAGTCCCCAGTGACTGGAAAAAGGGAAACATCACACTTATTTTTAAAAAGGATAAAAAGGTGGACCATGGGAATCAATGACCAATCAGCCTCACCTCTATGCCTAGTAAGATCATGGAAGAGATCCTCCTGGAAGATATGTCAATGCATATTGAAGATGTGAGGTGATTAGAAACAGCCAACATGGCTTCACCAAGGGCAAATCATGCCTGACTAAGCTAATGGCCTTCTACAATGGAGGGACTCCATCAGTGGAGAAGGGAAGAGCTACAGATGTCATTTACCTAGACTTCTGTAAGGCCTTTGATACAGTCCCCCACAACATTCTTGCTGCTAAACTGGAAAGATATGGGTTTGATGGGTGGACTGTTAGATGGATAAAGAATTGGCTAGAGGGCCACACTGAAAGAGTTATAGCCAGTAGCTCAATGTCCAAGTGGAAACCAATAACGAATGGTGTACCTCAAGGGTCCGTACTGGGAAAAATACTATTCAATATCTACATCAACGACATAGACAGTAGGACTGAGTGCAGCCTCAGCAAGTTTGCAGATGACACCAAGCTGAGTGGTACAGTAGATTCACTGGAGGGAAGGCATGCCATCCAGAGTGGGCCCATGAGAACCTTACAAGGTTCAACAAGGCCCAGTGCAAGGTCCTGCACCTGGGCCAGGGCAATCCCCGATACCAATATAAACTGGGGGATTAATTGATTGAGACCAGCCCTGTGGAATAGGACTTGGGGATACTGGTAGAGAAAAAGCTGGATATGAGCCAGCAATGTATGCTTGCAGCCCAGAAAGCCAACCATATCCTGGGCTGCATAAAAAGCAGCATAGCCAGCAGGTCAAGGGAGGTGATTCTCCCCCTCTACTCCACTCTCGTGAAACCCCACCTGGAGTACTGCATCCAGCTCTGGAGTCCCCAGTAAAAGACAGACAAGGACCTGTCAGACCAGGTCCAGAGGAGGGCCATGAAAATGGTCAGAGGGTTGGAACACCTCTCCTATGAAGAAAGGCCGAGAGAGTTGAAGCTGTTCATCCTGGAGAAGAGAAGGCTCCAAGGGAGACCTTACTGTGGCCTTCAATAGATAAAAAGGGCTTATATGAAAGATAAAGACATTTTACCACGGTCTGTAGTGACAGGACTGAAAGAGGGTAGATTTAAATTGGATGTAAGGAAGAAAATTTTTTTATGATGAGGGTGGTGAGACTCTGGAACAAGTTGCCCAGCAAAGTGGTGGATGTCTCATCCCTGGAAGTATTCAAGGTCAGGTTGGACAGGGCTTTGAGAAACCCAATATAGTGAAAGATGTCTCTGTCTGTGGCAGGGGGTTTGAACTAGGTAGTCTTTAGAGGTCCCTTCCAACCCAAACCAATCTGTGAATCTATGACATAGTGCCTTAATAATTGTATAAGAAGAAAAATTATCCTTAGTATAAAATCCACTGGCAACCGACGGTATTTGGACTGTAAAGGTGGTATATCTAAATTGTTGAAAAGGGTCCTTTAAAATAATTTCCATTTGCTGTTAATAGAGTGACATCTGTACCAGCTTTGGTCCTTGGAGAAAAACTCCTTATCCAGGATGAAAACAAGCCTGTTCTTCAAGGAACAGCGCCATGAGGTTTATAAGAGTGTGCCTGGATGCTCAAAGCAACATTTAGTTTACTTCCAACTCTCAGTGCATGAGAAAGGCCCAATACCAAGAGGTTCTTGAAGGGTCTGGCAAAAGCCCAATGGGACTTGCATGGAGAAACCATGGGGCTGGACTAGATGACCTCCTGAAGTTCCTTCCAACCTCGACAATTTTGTGAAACAGAATCAATGTTGCTTTCCTTGCTTCAACTGCTTTTGAAGAAGAAACTGTAGATCCACTGTTGATTTAGGCCATCAAAGTTTTAGCAGATGTCTAATGCATCACATTGTCAAGGGAAGAGCTTAAGTCCTGATGGTTTATTGTCAACTATTTTAAGAATGTGAACCAGGAAGGAAGAAAACATTGCATAGAAGGAGAGAGAACAACTCTCTCTCGAAAAATAATAAATCTGCAACTGCAAAAGAGTAAAGGATAAAGAAAATTTATCTGAGCAACCAACATCATGGCTAATCCTCAATATAATTCAACTTAAAGCAAGGCACTGCAGAATGCTGTTCCACAGTTGCAAGACAGTAGCGAGTGCCTATTCCAGCCAGGCACTCCTGATACTTGTGATAATGCAAAGAGAAAGGGCTGTTCAGCACTGAAAAATCCAAGCAGACACTCATAACTCATTTTTTACATAGGTGGTGTGCTGATGTCCAAAGAAGCTTATGCAAGAGACAGTAAAAAACTGTGTACCTTAATCACATTTCTGTAATATTAATAAAAATAACATCGCTAGGCCACCTTGCTTGCAGTGGTCCAACAGACCATCAAGCACTCCATCAAGCCATATCCTAATCTTTGATGTGTACACTTTCACAGAGGCTTCATCTTAATTCATCCTCTTATTATACATTGTGCTAACAAAAATTGACACTAATGAAAGCAGTATTAACTTCTTCCCATATATAAGAGAATTTTTGAGGGAGAACATTTCAGAGGCTTATATTTGTTGGACAGAAGTAGAAAATAAATATAAAAAAGTCACTACCATGTTCCATTTCTATCTTCTCATGCCCTGCCCAAGGCAAGTAACAACATCAAAATAACCCTACCCCAAACCTAACTAGGTCCCTAGTAAGCATGAAACTTCTGAGTGGGGACCAATATAGTTGCAAAAAAGAAATAAAATATTTAGATGAATAGGCAAAGTGAAAACTTAGCTGCTCATGAAAGCTGAAAGAAAACTGCTTTATCTTGGATAGGCTGGGAGGTGCTGGCTGAGCCTATCTGCACTGCTCAAAAATTAAGCCCTCCTGCAGCACTTTGCACTGTTTTCTAGACCACCCACTCAGACGTGGATATACAAACCACATGCACTAGGAATGTCTGCCCTGCACTGAAAGCAATGTCAGCATTACAACCTTATTACTTGCACTGCCAGGCTTTTAATACAACTTATGTGTTTTATCTTTTCAATACCTTTGACGCCTTAATGGTTTGTATGTAGTCTCTCTACTGGCCATTAGATACTTAGGTATTTGAAAGAGGAATATAACCATTGGAAAAAAACACCTTAATCAGAGTGAAAATATTTTTAGCAGATTTTTCCTCCCCTTCTTTTCCACCCCTAAAGAGACAGGCTTTATTTCTAGGTCTTACTAAAAAGATATAACTGACAGCTTCACAAGCCTACTATTTCCTAAACGGGACCCAGACCTTGAATTCTGTCTCTCTGTGAGCAATGATAAAAGGTAATCATTTATTCCTCACTGTGATGAAAAGGGTAAAGTTTACTAATGGAAATTCCAGTTTTATAGCATCAGTTCTCTGAAGGAACGTAGGAAAATGCATGACCCTTTGCTGTAACATTCAGGAACGGGTTACTTCCAGTCAGAATTATACTAAATGATGATGAAAATACACCTTCGGCTGTATTCACAGACCTACATTTGACTCTACTCAAATTTCCAGACTACAAAAATTAAAAGTAAATGAAAAATGAAAAATGCAAGATTGTCACTTTGCAGTAGAATCCATCTGGCTGAGATAAAACATAGAATATAAATGAGATGTAATATTCAAACAAATGTTAAACAGACATTAGCATCTCAAACTACCGGACAGCTTAGATTTTTGTACAATGCTGCAATACATCTCTCTCTTACCAAGTCAGCAACAACACAATTATTACAGCAGTGAACCAAAGAAGTTGCCACTCTGCAAGCTGTCACCCTATCTTACAGCAGACAGAACTGCTGACCAGCAAACTGTATTCTCTATGTTAATGTAAGGAACCACATTCAGCTGCTAAGGGATCTAAAGGGTATTGTTCTCACTGTGGTGAGACCTCTCTTTCCTGTCTAGTCATACTAGCATTTCTTGCTGCTCAAGTAAATGCAAGGCCCTTAAGTGATTGTGCTTTGAGGTTAATTTTTGCTCACTCAGACACAGAGGCAGCCTTGTAAACGTCATTGGTTAATTCACTGATTAACTCCCAAGCACACACAAAAGCACTGCAGCTGTGTAAGTTTTAGTTCCCATCATCTGTTCATAAGCCTTTTATGCCCATCAGTAAAGCTTCTTGGTACAGTACAGAGAATAGCTTGCTGGTGTACACTGCATCCTACTGTATACTGCTTAATGATCAAGAAAACTATTGAGGCTCATAAAAACACATGCCTTGCACTTGTTAAACTTTGGAACGTGTTTTGCACTGCTTATTTTTGCAGTTCCTGCTAGCTCCTGCTGTGGCTGAAAGTCTGACAAAATTTTCACCAAAAGTCTTAATTTCAGTGTATTGCACTACAGCAAACTGTGCAAATCAATAGACCAATAAGCAAACAGAAGAATAACAAGTCCCTCTATAGACTGGAAACAAGAGTTTGCTAAAAGATATGCTATTTGCCATTAAACTGCAAGTGGTAAGATCGGATATGATGTGTATGAACGAAGATGGTATGAAGCAAATCAAACATCTTACCATCAGAGCAGTGTCTGGAGTAAGATAATGCATACAACAACTGAACAGGGCAGTTTTCCTCTTCAGACCATTCTACAGCTTTCCCATTAATTATGCAAACTAAGTAATGGGGCTTGAAATCAATGGGGCTTGAAATCAATGGGTCATTCAAGAGACCCCAAAACACTAGAATAGCTTCTAAGAAAACAATGATACTTACTAAGGAAGGACCAAGGACACAAACCAGATTGGAAACATACTTTACTTCAATGTGAGAATGGGAAAGAAGGAAAATGGGTCAGGCAAAACCCAAGAAACATGTACCTTCGTTCCTTCAGACTAAAGGAAACTTTAGTAGAAATATACTGGGCTCTCCAAATGCACTGTACTGTGGGTACTCTGCTTCTGAAATTGAAAGCATAGACAACCTAAAAACACCCAACCAATGAAACGAAGAGGGAGAGAAACAATCAACCATTTCTTACAGTCCAAGGACTGAAGACAGAGCATGGGTTTTGTTTTACCTTGGAAGACCCTCCTCATTTCAGTGTATGCCCCTTCCTCCTTTCTTGCACTTTCTCTTTAGCATGGACTAAGATGGCCTTCAATCTAGATGATACTGAAATTTTTGTAAAGCCTCTCAGTGGATTCGAACCGCTAAAGAAATATTAACTTGTCTACCCAATTGGACACCCGCTTCCTGAGGTGAAAAGTTAGTGGCAAGATTAAAACTGTCCTTACTATTAGATACAACTACTGCTCTAATAACAGTGACTCACACTGAAAATTATGTTTTAGGCATTGCAACTTACTACTAACCTGTCTGGTCATCTCAATCAATTAAGATTCACCAAATATTCAAATATAACTTTGTTTTAAACACCCTGATGTTAAATAAAACTCCAAAACATTTATAGTGAAAACATATTAACCCATCCCAAAGATCAATGTTCATACACGTTAAAGACTTGGAAAGGTATCTTATTATTTTTTCTTTAAGAGAAATATGAATCTCTGAACTTAAGTGAACAAGGATTTGTGCTTCTGCATACAAAACTAGATTAAAATAGCTATTTTTTTAAATTTAAATCAACACTTCATAACTCTTATTCTATCAGAATTTTGTGAAAAAGCCAACACACACACACACGCACGCAACTCCAGCCTATTTTCTTCCCTCTCCCATTGAATTAGAAAATTTAAGAGTTTAAGGATGTTCCACAATTTGCATGAAATTCAGCACTAACTTGATACTGTAATTGCTGTCATCTCTCTTTTATGCCTATTCTCCTATTTGCTGTTTTCTTCCACCGCTAACTGTATAATAAGGCTTATCTAGTATTTTAAGGGTTAAATGATTCATTTCACCATTTCTAACAAAACAGTGCAATAGTCATACACACTAGAAGTATTACGGGATTCTTCCCCTCCTGAAACTCAATTAGTTTTTTACAACAAAACTTAGAAAAGTCAAAATGGACAAAATTCCATATGTATCTGGTATAACTAAAAGATAGGAAGTTGAACACACACTAGTAAACCAAGCATTTTTAAGGTTGCTTTTAGATTTCCAAACATTTTCATATAAAATAATCAATAAAAATTGAAGTTTATCCCCTTCACATGCACCCCTTCTGCCTCCCCACCATTACCTGTCTTATGTCAAAAGTAACTTTAAAATTACATTCCCACTCCTCCCCACCCCTCCCAATTGCACATTAAGACATGGACTTAAAAGAACAACATAACGCTTCAAGTATGCTTCATGCCAATCGTCAATAAGAGTCATAACATTACTGAAAAAGTACACTTATTCTTGGGAAGCCTGAGAAGAACTTCCTGCAGAGTGTGGTCAAACAACATTTTAAATTAGAAAAAAGCCCCCCCAATCCAATCCGTATCCTGCCCTCTCAAAACCAGTGAAGTGTAAAATTTTCTTTGGACTTAAAGAAACAGTATTAAGATTTACCACTGGAATAAGAAAAACCCCCAATAGGAATTTAGTTTTACAGTGCTGCACAAACTGTGCGCATGAAACAGTAAGTCATACAGATACTACTGTTCAGCTCTACACATACAGACTAGATGTGGCATATAAGCATACATATGACATACTGGCCTGTCCAGAAACAAGATACATTTTTTAAGGCTGGTACACCTGAATAAACCTTTGCATCCAGAAGTATTTTCTTAATTCTTTTCTCTTTTCACTGGGGGATTTGAACTTGTAATAGAAGGGTAATGATTTCATCAAGAAACTATCAGCAATAGGAGAGCATGGAGCTTTGATGTGAAACTGAGTAGACATCCTCTTATTTGATCATGCATGAACAAGGATCCTGATTTTAAGGAATAACAGATGGTATGAAAGAATACTCATTTTTATAGACAAGAAATCCTTCTGGAAACACAAGCAGGTTATTGAAGAGATACCAAAATCTAGAAAGTGTAAAAAGCATATATGTATGTGTGTGTGTATATATATATATACAGACACAGGTGCGGATATATGTGTATACACACATACACATATATATGACACATCATATATGTATTTATTCCAACATGTAACTGTACAATAACATATTTATTTCTTTCCAAATAAAGGGTTTTAATTTAGCAGTTGTAAAATAAAGCAACGAAACCAGAAACAAACCCCCCAAACAAACTAAGAAGACCATATACTATATGAACAAACAAAAATGTTATGCAAATAGTTTTACGGTAAAAGTGAGTCACACACTGGCAGCAGAGGACTATTGAAATTCGTAGTAATAAATAGCTCCAAATTAAGAATTTTCTACAACAGTTCCTTAGAAGACAGGACCAGTATTTCTTCTTTTATGATGATCCTGAAGAACACCTTCACTTCTATATATATGTAATTTTATAACATTAAAACAGACACAAGAATGTAGACTGCCGAAGATGCTGGAATCAGGACAGTATACTTAATATCTTTTGTTAAAAGTCCTACTGGTTTACTCACTAAGGCTAGACAGCAAGTCATATGATCCTATTTGGTGCCTTTTCTACCATGGTCAAGATCAATAAATGGATAGAACCAAGGACCTGCAGTCCAACCTGCTGTGGTCCACCCCACTGTGGCAGACAAAAACAAAATACAGGACTGCTGTTTGGTCCCCAACTTTGTATCTTGTTTCCTGGAACTGCAGAAGTGGAAACAAGACTGTAGTGTTTTAAGCGACTAGAGAAAGACAGCAAGAAGTGGCATTTTAACATGAATAAGGTTATTAGGCTTGTGATAGTACTGCATCAAAAGAGCACACATGGGACCCCACTACTTGCAACATCTTGTAGTGTCATTCAATGACTCATTGACTTCAGAATACATGTATGCAATAATAAATAGATCAGTTAGGTAATAAGGCAGTGTGTTGAACATGCATTCATCTTGTGGACTGGAACACCACAGAGAGAGATACATGATACCATACACATTCATTAAGTCCAAGTATTTTTGTTTGGTTTTGTGTGTTTGTTTTTCAAGGCTATCCAGGCAAACTCTTCCAGAGCATTTTCATCTTAAGAAGAGCGATCCTCTGAGTCTTGTCACTTTTCCTCTCCATTATCAAGAGATGATGACTGGCTTTAGGAAAAATAAAGCTGAAGAGGGTTGTTTTGTTTTTTTCTCCCCATTTTGGTTGCATCATTCTGAATGTTTCATTTAAAGAACAGTTTTTGATGCAGCCAGATGCTGAATTCTCAGGAGGTTCCAGATGGTTCCAGATAACTCTGTAGTTTACGAACTGTGGTTTTGTCCAGTGAGCAAAGATCAAAGTCAAAGGTTGTGTTTGTGATATGAAAGTGTCCAGTTTCTTCTATAAGATTTACTATCTGAAAGGAAAAAAAAAGATGCAGCTGAAAATTTCAGCAGTTTTACATGCCCACTGCATATATTAACATGCCACTACGTATCGTATGAAAGGCATAAAACAAGCCCAGCTGCTCCACACTTGCAGGTTAAACCATTATCCTTATCACTCACTTCCTTTCTGGCACAACTATGGTCCAGTTGTTTTAGATCATCACCAACCATAATGCCAGCCTACCCACCTGCTGTTCCAGCAAGCATTGCCATGTAGGACATATTTTCCAAATGTTAAAAAGAAAAATCTGCATACTTTCTAAGTCAATCTTTAAAAAAAAAGATAAAAGAAGGAGGAAAAAAAAAAAAAAAAAGGAAAAGTCCCTCTCTCTCCCACAAGCCCAAACAAATAAAAAAACCCCAGGTAGATCTCTGTCTGAAATATTTACTGTGTGCATAGCTGCTAAGCAGGTTACTTTAGAAAATAATTGGCATAAGCCTTCCTGCAAGCAAGGGAAAGAAATCCTTATAGAATCTAGTCCATATCAAACAAAAAAAGTGTATTCAAGAGCTCTCGCATCAACTGTTAGTTTACATAGCAGCAGTTATTTCTTGAGTAACAGACTTAAATCAATTTCTTTAAACTAAATCAACCGTGAAAGACTCCTACCAATGGCATAAGTTCACTTCTGGTGACTACTTAATACACAATCACAGCTTTCAAACAGCAAACAGAAGAGCTGCTAGGAGTTCCTGAGAAGAATAAGGACTAAAACATCTCTCCTACAAGGAAAGGCTGAGAGAGCTGGGACTCTTCAGCCTCAAGAAGAGAATGCTCAGGGCAGATTTTATCAATGTATACAAATACCTGAAGGGAGGGTGTAAAGAAGACAGAGCCAGGCTCTTTTCAGTGGTGCCCAGTGACAGGACCCGAGGCAATGGGCACCAGCTGAAACACAGGACGTTCTCTCTGAACAGCAGGAAACACTTTCCTCCTGTGAGGATGACAGAGCACTGGCACAGGCTGCCCAGGGAGGTTGTGGGTTCTCCATTCTTGGACATATTCAAAAGCCACCTTACACAGTCCTAGGCAACTGGCTCTACATGTCCCTGCTTGAGCAGCAGGGGGGTCGGACCAGATGACCTCCAGAGGTCCCTTCCAACCTCGACCATTCTATGATTCTGTGAAATCAACAGTACATATCTAAACTGTGCCTTTCTGCAGTTGTGACATTTTTAGTCTCTGAATTGAAGTCTACATTTTTAAAAAGTGCTCATACTCAATACTGAATTGCTGTAACAAGTAACTCCAGATATGTTAAGTGATAGGATGTGCACCTACCTAAAAAAACCATTCAACATCTTGGAAAGCCAAAGCATTATTTGTCAGGTAGGGCTAATACAATGCCAATGCTATGGCTATGATAGCCATATGATACACAACACAATGCTACGGCTATGAAGCTCTTACATGCTTTCATCGAAAGAGACAGACGTCCCAAGTGAGCACACAGAAAGGCACCCCATCCTGAAGCAGGCCTCTGGGTAGTGTCATGGTCTGACAGAACTCTGCTCTTCTGCTCAGTCCTTCCAACCATCTCTTCTGCAGCTCTCAGGCTAGGTTCAATGTCCTGTTTGCACCCTTCAGTTTGAAACCCATTTAGTTCTAGGGCTTCCACATATACCTCCACTCAAAACACTGCTGCTAGCTATTCCTTGCTTGTTTGAGCTTTATTGCTCTGACTGTAATTCCTTTTCCACAGCTGGAGGAGATACAGATGTACACACACGGCTTACAGAGCATACCTTAAAATGACAAATCTGGTAGGAATATACCAACTTGAAAAAGAAAAATTAATTTAAGCTAAATCTTTTGTAATTTTCCGCTCCCCATTTCATTATATAAACAGATGTTTTTTTCTCCTCAGACCACAGAAGAAAAGACTATGTTGATGATAAATGAAATAACTTCAAGTGTATTGTCAGGCATGGAATGACACAGCCTAGGGTGGATTAAACAGAATGAAAACCAGATAAAATAATAAGAGGGAAATGCCTGTTACAGTAAAAATTCCCATTTCCAATCACCTCCCATTTTCCAGGTTGGAAAAAAATAAAAGTAAAATCTGTTTAATTTGGTTTGCAGCTGTCTAAAATTCTGAAAGTACTTAGGAACAATCCTGCTCTTTTTAACATTTCATTTAAACCTGTGCCTCTTGGCTTTAATTTTTTGCCATATGGGAATTTTTAATCTAAAATTGTCAACTTCATTTGTCCACTTGTTGATTCACAGATTCTTGTAACACTTTTCCACCTCCTACTGTTCTGCAATTAACATGAAAGAAAAAAATCAAATGGGACAAAACTGATTGTTACCAGAAGGAAACTTTGATATGTGTTATTTGTCATTCTCATTTTTGACACTCTCTTGGGCCTCATCTAAGAGAGAAGCTAAGGACTCAATCCAACCTTCTCTTTAAAGTTAGGAATCTAATCTCAGGCTTGGTCTCTGAATATCTACTGTGTGATAAATAAATGGCTGCACAAGAAGTTTACAGAAACTGAGGCGAGGAAGATGTAGCTATGCTGAACAATTCTGTCTAACGCTTCCTTGTGTTACGGTGGAAGAATATGACCCCTCATAACCCCCACAATAACAGAACTGATTTTAGAAATAAAGATTACATAAAAGTGTTAACACATGTATTTTTAAACAGCACTGTATATTTAAAAAAAATTGATAAGTACTTCTATTGACCAGGTTCTGCTTTGGGCTTTTAAGCTCTAGGCCAAGGGAAATACAAACATTTTAAACATATCCCTCATCCAGCCCTCAAGAAATACAGCCACTATGTCAGGGCACCTGGTAAATCAAGACTGAAATGAACCCAAAAAGTTTTAATGCATGTACAAAAATGTATCAAGATAAACCCAGACAGCTCAATGAAAAACACCTGCCTGTGCGCCAGTCAGTGAGGAATTCATGACTTAACAGTATTAGCATACACATCCTTATGGTATTCAGAAATACTTGAAAAAGAATAAAAGGTTGAGATTAGTTGCCAGGAAGTCTGACAGTTATGATATTAAAAACACAGCATTAAACTGCTTTATTCCAAGAGCTCAGGCTGCAAAGAACAAAAATATCCCATTTGTTCCTGCTGTAGCAAGCTTTGCTTTTCTGCTGTAACGTACATCTCTGTTTACATGTCTCTCCAGCTCAGTTTCATCATTATCCACCATAGTACAACTATTTATCTGCCTTTAAACAAGCAAATGAATGCGTGTGTTTAAGGAAGGCAAAGTGCAACTAATGATATGGTCATTTTTCAATTTATGGAGGGCTTTAGGCCATGTGATAGTTTCCAGACCTGCAAGCTGCTCCTTGCAGAAAATTCTCATAAAATAGTTGCCATCTGAAGTTAAGCACCTTGTGGACACAAGCAATGTAATCTTCACCAGTGCTGCATACTCTCAGTTTCTTCCTTATGCCTGTGCTGTCTAGTGCACTGGCTTTACGGAGATTTTTCACCAGATGAAAATATGACTTGATGCCTCAAAATAAGAGGCAAAGTCTTACCAGAAATGTTGTTGCCTTTCATGGGGTTATGCGAACATCATCTGCACTGAAAATGCAGATTTAAGAACCCAGCTTTAGCCGGACAAATTTGAATATATGGGACATGCAGCATTAACATCTGATTGCGGACTCAGTTATCTCTACTATTTTACTGGAAATCACAGAGTTTTTTAAAACAAACAAACAAACAAACAAAAAGCAACAAAAAAACCCAAAACCAAACCCCTCATCACCGTAATCCCAAACCCTTTCTTCACAGTGAAAGAGATGGGAGAGATACTTCTTTTTAAAATGTAATTTCAGACCAATTTCTGTCTAGCCATGGTCCAGTATTCACATAAAAATTGCTCAGGTAATTCTCACAGGACTAATTTCTGGGTCAAATGTTCTTTTTCACCTGCCTTCTCCCTCTTAGGCAATTCTTACATGTCTGCAAGTATCATTTTACATCAGGATTACTTAGCTACATATACAGGCACCTGCAGTTCAGTATCACATCTCTCCTGCCTCCTCCCTCTTTTTTGTGGATTTATTTCAGCTTCCTTTAACAAAGTGTCTCAAAGACAAATACCTCTCTTGGGGAAAGAGGCACATTCTCAAACAGATACATTTTTCTCATTTCCAACTTGGCTGCATTCCTGTTTGCTGTCATGCTTATGGACTTGGTAACAACTGAGATTGCAAAAACCTGCCCTCTCCTCACATTCTTCAGCATAAGTTTCAAAAGCCAGCACTTTTGAATGATCAATGCCATCTTTCTTCTCTTGCAAGTTCCGTCTTTGAAAATTCCCTAAAAGTCTGTGGGTAGCAGACTTTGACCTGTGCAAGAGATAACTACCTGCCCTGACATAAACTAAAGAGATGACAATTGCCACTCAGGAACAGACAACTCCACCACCATTCCACTTCAACACCGCTACCACCTTTAAAACTCTTGCAGCTATTCAGTTTTCTGTTCCATATTTTTGCGCTCAATCCCTCTTCTCATGTAGTAACTACCATCCCTTTCCATAGTTTTACCCCTTGCTCTCCTGACCTCTGTGCCTTCTGTACTGTCTATATACTTGTATTTCTTGGTCTAGAAGTTTCACATTCATTCGTAAAAACTTTCTCAGCTATGTACTTCTTTTATTTCTGTGCTCACTGGAAGTATTTTACATTAATTACATAGCTGTAAAGCAGTAAGGACATTTAAGGTGGGATGGCAGTTTATTTGTAACGCAGAGAGCTACTGATGCTCTGCAAGTTATCCATTCAATATTGTGAACATATTTCTGTAAACTTATAAAATCATATGAACTAATGAATTGCAGAATATTAAGGGATTAAAGGCTTAAAAACTAAACTGCATTATTAGTTTTATAACAACATAGACCATTGGCTAGTGCAGACTGGCTAACAGACAACTGTCAAGTAACTTGGTTCTTCCACTGAATTCTGCTACACCTCTGTAGCCAGTATTAAGCAGTTACCAGCTGTCAGTACAGAACTGCACCACTGTTGTAGCCTGCGCAGTCCAGCTGTAAATCCAGGTTTCACTGGGGCTATATCAACAGCACACACACTACAAACAAAAGGGAAACAATCTGCAAGAACAGTCCCCCAGAAAACAAGGCAACATTGATTCTACATTAACCTAACTATTTTAAACACTAGGCTACGAGAAGTCACGGACTACAGTACTAAAATCATACTCTTCATGAAAGTTGTGAGGTGAAGGTCAACGAATGAATGCTTTCTCTTGTCTGATAAATACACTCAGGAGAAAAGAAAAAGTCTATTTTTAGTTTAAAATGCACAAGAACGTACAGTCCTTTTTTCATTTACTCAGAATAGGATACTCTAAATTTCCAGCTCAGTTATGTCTCTTTTCACACAGTTTTTCCTTATAGTAGTTATTTCCCACGAAGCAGATTATAACAGTACTCTAACATGAGACTGAAGAAGCTTTAGTGGATGAACCCATCATTTTTCTAACAAAGATGAATATTTCTTCCCCACCAAATACATTTAAATGCTACTAGATGAGCAAGAGGATTATGGATTCAATTTCAACCAACCTATTTGCTTGGAAAATATTTCTTAGGATGACAGAAGAATTCCAGTTGGAAGGGGTTTTGCTAGTTCCAGCCCTGCCCCCAGCAGGCTCAGCCATGGGATCAGATCAGGCTGCTCTGGGCTCATCCAGTCAGGATTTTAAAAGCTCCAAGGATGGAGACAGCACAGTCTCTCCAGGAGTCTGTTTCCACTGTTAGACCACCCTCATGGGGAAAAAATGTTTCTTGCATGTTTTTATCTTTGCTTTGCGTAACAGATTTTGAAGATGGTTTTCTTTTTCAAGATTTCACATGAAACCACCTAAGCCCTATGCTCTGCAGGCTGTCAATACAGCCCCAGTGAAAGCTGGATTTATGGCTGGACTGTGCAGGCTAGGACAGTGGTGCAGTTCTGTACTGACAGCTGGTAGCTGCATAATACTGGCTACAGAGGTCTACCAGAAGTGAAACCATGCAAAAGCTATGCCTTGGATAACTGGGGAAATAAGTGCTCAGGAAGCAAAGATATGGTGTGAATTTACAACACAGTGGCTTCTTCGGATTCATTTTTTATGTGAACTAGCTAAGAATTAATGAATAATGTAGAGTGGACAGAGTGCTGCAATTCCTACCTCTTAGCCTCCTGCCAGCAGTTTCCCCCAATTTTGCCTCTGCCAGCATTCTAAAAGTGTGCTTTGGTTCCCTTTGTAGACAAAAGGGAACCCGGGAAACAACAGTACATTAAATATGAAAGATAACCAATATGCATCATTATGTATTGTAACTTATGAAATCTGACAAAGCTGTCAGAATTCCTCTTTAACTAAGAATATCCTTAATCAAGGTCTTCCTTTTCACTGACGTCTCAATTGTTTTCTCATCTTCACTCAAAATATTGAGCCTGAACTAATGAAAAGATTAATGCTGCGGCTTACAAAATATTTTTAACACACTTATCCAACTTTTGAGAAATTTGATGAGTGATTGCAGTCATTTAGAAGTGGTAAAAATTTCCCTCTTTATGACATGTCCACAATGGGCACATAATTGCGCTAAACATAATAAAACCATCTGTGCTACATTTACATCTGCTTTGTTAACAGCATTTATTGTTTAATCTTCACAGTTTGTAATTCAATAGTACCTGACAATGCTGCCCAAAACAAAGAATACTATTCTTTGTTCTTACAATTGCGTAACCTTTCAATAAATTTGGAGCCTTCTTGGTTTGCACATTTTCATATTTTATTTGTTCCATGACTTCAGAAGACTCAATGAATACATTGTGGTTTTCCCCAAAGTGAGTTTTGCTTTGAGTTCCATGTTTTCTGTTTGCCATAGAAAACATTTTTAATTGTTTCTAAGAAAGCACCAGTCATTTTCAGGAAAAAGCAACATGATTTTTATCAAGTCATGGTGCACAGCTGTATCCATTCTCCCACCCTATTTTAATAATTACTGATACAGTATGTTGAGAAATGTAACAATGAATTGGTGAAAAATTTAGCTCAGATAGGCATTTTTTTAAAAATTTGTCATTTAGTGTGACAACACAATTTAAAGTATGTGCAAAAATTCCCTAAACTATACTGAAAGTGGTGATGGGCTGTATACGGATTATAGAGGCCTGAAGGTTATTAAACCTGATTATTATAGAGTTTTAGATGAAGGCAAAAAATATAGATGTGACTTCACAATTTCAATGAGCATGCTGTGATATCCCATGAGAGTGCTCCTCACCTGCTGCAGTACATGTCTCTCTCTCAATGTCATTAATCTTCTGTGGAGCTCTACTAGTTCATCGAGATATGCCTAGAAACAAATCCCCCCCCATAAACAACTTGTTAATTAAGTCATAGCTATGTATTTAAAAAACTTCAGATGTCTTTCAAAAACAATACAAATGAAAATTTTATTTCAAATCTTCTTTGAGCTAAATTTTCTTATTTAGTAGTCTAGCTTTTTCTAGCTTAAAACCACCAAAAAATAAGTTTTTGTGGGTTTTCTTAGATACTTAATGCCAATGAAAATCTTATTAGGTGGTTCTTTGCTGTAGAAGATAATGTCTATATCTCAGCTGTGGCAAAAAGTGTCAAACAGACTGGGGATGCCAAAACAGCATCTTTAAAAAACATCTCCCATCTTTCCACATAAGACCCAAATCCAAAGGCTCACACTGAAACCCCTCTTTTTCTCTAAAGATACATAATTAAGGAGAGAAAGATCAAGAAAGATTAATCCAATGGCAAATTCCACTGTCGTTCTTCCTGGAATGTCAAACATGTCCCACCTCTCCACCCAATTATCAACTTTCTCTTTCAGCCTGAGCCGTCAGAAACCTTTCTTTCTTTCAAGCAGAGAGAGATACAGCACCCAGCTTAAGAAACCAAAAAGCATATGGATCAGGCCACTGAAAATCTAGCAACAGATACTGAAACTTTGGTCTCCTGCCTCACATTATCACAAAGTTGACATTAAGACAAGGACTTAGAGCTCTTACCTATGGACAGCTGACATGATTTTAAACAAAACTGTCTTTCTCAGTCTTAAATGGTAACTGTTGGTTCACACCATTCTAGTTAACTTGCTAAATCACACTGCCACTTCCTAACACACTGCCTTCAGAAAGGATTCTGTAAAATATATATATATTTTTTTTAATTGATTGATTTATTGGCTAGGAATACAGCTGTGAATTCTCCTCTTCAAAAATTATCACTTCATCTGTGAAGCACAATGCAAACTCATGGTAGAGAGTAGATAAAATAAATAATAGATCACAGATTCCTAACTGGTGACATTTGCCAAATCACCACATGTATTGAAGAGAAGGAAAACACTTTCAAAATAGCACAGAAGAAAGAATTAGAGAAAAAAATTTGCACCTAAAGGAACCCAAAGCAAAGATATACCAATTACTAAGATTTTCATTCTGTAACAAAGGTTGGTGTTTAGTAAATACATTAATATCACATGCTGGACTAGTTTAGTGTTACCTTTTTGTCATTTACCTTATCACAATCCCCATTTTTTATTTGTTTATCAGATTTGTTTTGCTTTATTGGACTTTTCACTTCTAAAATCTGGAAAAGAAAGAAGATCCTGTAAAAATTAAATGCATCACTGGATACAATTACACATGAAAAATTCTGCTATCAATTATTAACATAAAGAATGTAACATCTAGAGAAAATGTAATCAAAACTCAAAACTGAGCTTTTTATTCTTTCATCCATACAACCTACTCATATTTATCAGAAAAAAAGAGGTTACAGCAGAAAATGAGCTGCTGGAATGAAGTGATGTTGATATTATTAATCCTTAAAAGAATTAATTTCATGTCATTTAAAGCCTCCTCAACACTTTTTTTGTATGTTTTGTATGCTGGTAGGATAAGATGTCTGATTTTGCAGATACAAAATGATGCCGAGGTACTCTCCAGTGCCTTCGAAATGTCACATGATCAGTATATTTTTCCTGTTCTTTTTTTTTTCTCCCAATGCTGTCTCTTTTCTTCTACAATAGCAATTTTGAAACATAGTCTTTGAAATGACCGCATGAGTTGTAACTGAAAAAAAAAAAAAGTGTTGGATGGTAATTTCTCTTGCACTTATTTGATACCCTTCCTTCAATGCCATACAAAGCCATTTACTATCACATATACAAACCAAGAATGCTTCATCCAATACTGAACCACAGTCAAGAAGAACATGTCAATAAGCAGCAGAACACCATGCTTAACATGAAAATTTTAGGACTAAGGCAAGGAATATTTTGGCAAAAAAGAAGTGTTGATTATTCTTTCAATTTTTCCACATACAACACACATTTTCTGAAGTTAAAATTAGAGTTTAAAAAAAAAAATAAAAAAAAATCACCACGTCATTCCTAGCCTGGAATATGATCAGTTCTTCTGAAAAACATCAAAGGAAAATAAATGATCACAGATGATGGGAGATTTTGTTTCACATTTCATTGTAAGTGAGACTAACATCACTAGCATGATTATCTCCAAAACCACCCTGGACAGTCACAACACAGGACAAAACTCAACAAATAAAACAAGGAAATAAGGTCTGTAAAAGCAAGTGTTCTAAACTAGCAAGAAGCCTCACTGACAGCTTTCTGTAAGTTCCCTTCAATTTCTATTTTCCTTGGCATAAATGACTAAAATTGAGTATATGCCTCCCAGGTTGACCAGCACCATAAGAATTCAGCAGTGAGGCAGCTATTTCCCTATATAGAGAAAGTGACTGCAGATCTGCATTAACCTTACATAAGGATTTGCTAAGCCAAGACTGATGCATGGCCAGAAAGCAAAACATACTTTTCCGAAGAAAAATCCCAGTTCTTCAATTCAACAGCCCCTGGAGTTACTGCTGTGTAGGCTGGTGGAAGAAAAAGCCTTGTTTTGAAAAAATCCAGACCTCTAGGCATGGATCCAGTACCTTTTAGATGCTTTTGTTGTTTTTAAAGGAAGAAAATCCTTGGTTTCAAATAGAACCTTAGCAAAGAGACAGTATATTTGAAATATTTGCTTCCTTACAGTGCTCTCGATGTGTAGTTGAAATCTAACATCTTAAACACTCTTGTTTAGCACTAATCACATCTGAGGAAGCTTATAGAAATATTAACTCTGTCTTAGCTCTTTAGTTCTATGAATGGACTTAGTCAACATAAGCCCGATTTCATCAGTCAAAAGCATCATCGCGGCAAGCAGCACTATGCTATCAAGCAGAGATTTCAAATGTGGCTACGGTCCATACAATTTGAATTCTTATAATGCTTCCCTAAATTTCTAATTTTCAGCTCAATTATAAAATTCATCTCAATTATAAAAACAGAAGAAGGTATGCAACATTCAATTTTAGCTGGCACACTGCTATTGCTTGGAGTTTCTAAATGCACAGGTAGACCTTCTGTTAGATCACCAAAGGGGAAAGGAACATGAAAGATGTGACTGAGTGAGCTGCTGATATTGAGACTTAGAATTACTTAACAGTTACATTGCCTCTGTAGAAGTTAGTCTTCATTAAACAGCAAGCCATAGACAGGTGTTTTATTTTTCTTGTGCTTATGTCTCCAGTAAATGCAATATTCTTCATCTTTATAATTTGCTTTTTTCCCTCAAAGACTCTTTCTTAAAAACTTGTAACTTTTGTACAGATCAACTTAGAAAAGCCTACAGAGTTTCTGGTGGATAATAAGAATGCTTTCTGGACATGCTTCCTCTCCCTGTGTACAAACTACTTGCTAGGTTTTTTTCCTCCACAGTGTATTTGAACTTAACCAACATGAATAATAATGTTCTGGTTTTGCACTATCACTAAGCTTGTATTGGAAACCTTATTAGAAAAACAATGACAAGTAAATAATTTCTGTCAGATAATTGAAGCAGTTAAGAGATATAGGAAAAACTTATCCATAATATTCACCATCTAAACCACAAACTTCTGTTAATACATGTACACACTATTCTAACTATTTCAATACTGTAAGCAGTCATTTATTGCCAGTCAGTAAATTTCATGATTACTTTGTGTATGACCCCAACTGACCCTGGGAGTGAATTATGGCTCCCTAAAATAAGTGACAAATGACGTATGTTATAAATTCTTTTTTTTTAAAAAAGAATATCAGCTTTTATGTTTAATTTTTGTATTTAGAGAGCCTTACTTTATTGGTGACTGGGGGTGAGGTAACTCCCAAACTCTAATTCTGATTTGTCCCTGATGTATTTTGTAGCTCTAGGTTATTTAATTTCTTTTCTCTGAAAACAGAAAAACTACCCTACTTTCCTACCTCAAAGATAATAACAGTTAGCTCTTACAGATATGCAACAAGTACTCTGATACTGAAGTAAGAACAAGTGTGTTTTCTAGAGAAGTAAAAAATCCTGTATCTTCTAGATGAACACTGGTGAGGGATAGGGGAAGAGATGAATGAATAAACTCCTGAGTATGAGCCTATTGATATGAACCATGTCTACTGCTAATACAAACTCAAATCTGTATCAACTGTACAACTGAAGCTGTAACACCAGTTTGCATTGTTTCCCCTACAAAGCTAATTGATACAGAAAGGACACATTTCTTAAAATATTGATGAAAACATTACTTTGTTCTGTAGTATTTGCTAAACCAAATACTACTTCTCCTGAAAAAAAAGCTTTTATGTCAGTTTTCAGACTAAGTAACTGCACCAAAGTAATCAGAATGTCATTATCAGCTTCCCAGGACTGCATTTATGAACCCTGACTTTACCTGGTTGTTGGTGGTTTTCAGTAAAGGTGGTGCTGGTTCTTGATGTAAGGGTGAGGAAGCTGAACTGCTGTCACTGTCACTGCCATCACTCAGACTAACCCTACGGAAAAACAGAGCCAAGAGATGACACCTCCAGACAAAAGACTGTTAACAGGAGTGAACAGAGCTTCCACTTTGAGGTAGGACACTAAGAATGAACCCTTGCTAAGCAAGCCATTGTTAATCAAGGTTACATGGAAGACAGGCATCTGAGCAAGGCTGCACCCTGGAAAAAGCTCTGCGTAGCATGGAGAACGAGGCTGTCTGCCTGCATTTGGCTGAGATGACATGTCTGGTTAACAGCAGCTAACATTACAGAAACGGTTAAATATTTACAACATTACACTTCTTTTCTCAACAGTCCTGGAGCCAGTCTGTATCTTGGGTCATAGCCTCATGGAAGAAGGAAAATGGGGTTTTTTTAGTTACTTCTCTGCTCTTTTAAAAGCTTTCTAAACAGCTGTACTTCCCAGTTGGACAAGTGTTTCACTGAAAAGTTCCTTGTTTCTCATCATAAATAACACTCTTTTTCCTGGCTAAAATTTAGGAAGTTAGTATCTGAGGAGAGGGCCACGTGAAAAAACTCAGTTCCTAATCAATCTCACCCTTCATTTACTTAGGAACAATAGGGAATATTTATTTGTTGGAAGAAAGAAAAATAGTTATTTGGGATAAAAAGAAGGTAGAAACATTAGTCTTAAGGTTTAGTTAAAAAATTGAAACAAAATTACCACATTTAGAGACCAATTGAGCTTGAGACCATCCTTTATATAATCACTGACATGAACAAATTCTCAAACTGATAGTCATCTTGGTCTTTTTCTCCTTGATTCCAGCTGCTAAAGTGCACAAGGGGAGCAGCTGACATTCATCAGTGTTTTCCTATTACCTTCCCATTTAAGCAGTAGCTGACACAGCACTCAGGTGCTGTGCACTCACAGCAAAACCCTGTGGATCAGATAAAGAAGCCACTATGAAAAGGTTCAAGAGAGACTGTTTCAGGTTTTCCATAACCTTCAACAACATTCAGATGAAGCTTCAAGCTGCCTGAAGAATAGATGCTTTTTGGAACACCCTCTTAAGGTTGCAGCTAGCATGCAGAAGCTTTTTTTAAAAAGTAATTTCTGTGACATCTGCTTTCTTTACCTTCTGTCTGCACTTTTACACATTACCTACTGCATGCACTGCAGAAATTACTTGAAATTCAAATTTCATCGATTCTGATCCAATTTAACAACCTAATCTAAAACTGGTAAGCAGAGAGATCTTAAAAATGAGACTATGTACAGAATAGCTCATCCAGCAATTGAAGAACTTAATTTTATCTTATTTATGCCAGAGAGTAATTATGACTACTCCCCTGAAGTCACAATGGCATGAAATCAAGGAAAGTCAAATGAATTAGGATCATTATAACCATATGGATTAGTACAGAAATAGTTTCTATTGGGAATGGCTAATTCTGATAGTTTTTAGAAGAGGCAGTTTTACATGCATATGCTTTAAAAAGAGAGTCTGAATTCTCTGCCCATTTGTTAATCAGCACTCTTTAGACCTCATCACTCTCATTAGACCTCACCTCATTATTAACAAACACAATGTCTTGGCCACCAGGCTACTTGCAATCACAAGACACTCACCTGCGACTCCTGCTTCCTCCTCGTGTATTTACAGGTCGTTCCAACTCAGAATCATTGTCATTCTCATCTGCTTCATCTGATTCATCTTCATTATCATCTGAATGCAGATCTTTCATTATAGACCTCAACGGACCTGAAACAACAGACAATAAAATACTCACAAGAATTTCACTTTGCGGTGTTCCAGGCAATTCACCTAGCTCTGTAGATAATAGAAAACCACCCTCCCTTGCACAGTGTTGGGAGGGGAGAGTCTTTAACATTAAAAAAATGAAGTAATGCACTGGGTGCTTATGCTGCAGGAACTTATCCATGAATCATCTACTCACACGAACAACTCAGCTTCAATACACTTACTCATGATAGTGAAGTGACTCATATGTTCAAGTGTTTGCACGACTGGCCACCTGGACCATAGCTGAAGTAAGTAAAATACTGTCACGCCAGGAGAAATTGACTATTACTTTATTATTATCAGAAGCAAGATTCTTTTGCATTGCTGGGTTTTAGTATTTTTTGCTTTCTCAAATGGTATTATATGCAAGTAAAGATCTACAAGGACATACTGATCAGTAATAGCACATTTGTTAGGTTAATCCATGTATTGAGAAGCAGAGTCTAACAAATCATTCTGACTAACTCATACTGGCCAAGGCAGTCTTTGTCTTCCTGTTTTTTATATAGTTAGCTTTATTCCAGGGTCCATTTCAAGTCAAGTAAGCACCGTGCCAATGTTTATATGTAAAAAGTGCATTAATCCCACACAACAACATGCCATCTCTTTTCCATGGTACAAAGCTTGACTTGCTCATAAAAATGCATTAATTTCACTTTGTGATTTTGGTTTGTTTTTACTCAATTTATTTTGCTGTAAAAGACAGTTACAGGAAGAGGAATACATTTAACATATCTGGGAAATGTAAACTACAGCTGCTTGAAATAAGAATGGGCAAAAGCAGCTTAGAAGAGGGAAGGAAGAAGACTGATGCCACAAGGAATTTAACTCTGAAGTACAGCCCATTTGAGATGCGAAGCAGCAAGTAAGAGCAACAGCGATGGCTGCAGGAACAGCAATTACTATTAGCGTTCTGTAATTCCTTCAGCCCAGGAAACACGAAGTAATAACGTGAATGAAGTGAGCCTCAGAGTGTTCTTCAAACAAAGACGAAGCTTGCAACTGTATTTGCTAATGGGGAAACAGAGTCAAGGAGTGTTATGCCTCACCAATGTCAGAAGAGAAGATAGACCTCTGTCTGTCAGGGTCATACTCCTAACAGAGAGGGTGTTCCCGTCATGGGAGGAACTGCTTTATGGATTATTCCAGATCTAGCAAGGCTCATGTCACAGGCATTTTGACTAGTTTTGTGCGAGTGAGTTCAAAGCCGATGTTGAGAATGATTTACCACTAAGGTTGTACTAGAACTTTCATAAATTGGCACCGTTTGGCCAGGTTCAGATCAATGGTTTCTCTTCTCTGTTTTTATGCCCTAAGGTTGGCTGGGAAGAAGCCCAGATGGTGCTGATGGGCAAATTCCTGGTGGACCAGACACTTGTACAAGCAACAAGGGAAGGGGAGCTATTCTGAAGTGCTTGCTGTCCACACAACCATCACTGATCTGTGCTCCATTTTCTGTTTCTGCTTGGGTCTCAGGCAGACAATGCTCAGCTATTTGCAAATGGTAACTTGTAGTCTGACAGAATATCTAATCATCTGACCCTTGAAGGAGGGGACTCCTTCCTCAGCTTTTAATAGGAGCAGTAATAAACATATTCCCTTTAAAAGGGAAGAGAGAGGGCACTCTCAGCAGCATCAGTACAGGGATGAAGGAAGAATTTCCCAATTTTGATCTTTTGGAAAACATTCTTATTGGCCAGCTTGACTGTTGATGTGGATGAATGAGAGACATGGTATAGGGAACTAAATGAATTGAGGTAAAGGGTTAGAAAAGAGAATTAAATTGTCAATGTATGGAAAAGGATTCCATGTTTCAAGAAAGATAAAAGGGTAGAACATAAGGGTATTTCCACAGGCTAGCCTTAACCTAGAATAGATATTTTCCTGACACCTTACTGGGCAAAGACACTAACAACCACCATCAAATTCCTACTGAAGTGGGTTGTCTTTGCACTGAGAGCAGATGAATCTCACTCCACTCCATAGGCCAAAGTCAGCTTCTGAAAACACATTCATCTCCTCTCCACAACATACAGGAGGAAGAAAATAATAGAAAAGACTTGGTAAAGGACAGATAAAAGGAAAGCATTAACATACTTTTGCTGAAAGAGCACAGGAAAAGGTCAGTGGGAGGAAAGGTAAAATTATCAAGCAAAACTTAATTTTGTAATTAAATTTAGTATGACATATGAATAGCTGATCTTGCATAACACCAGCATGTAACTCCACAACATGGAAACTGGTAACTATGCTTACAAGTCACCCAAAACATCAGTCCTTGATTTTATTTTTAAATGGAAGCAGAAAGAAATTATTCTTGCCTCTGTCCTTTTTCCAAGTATAGCAGAAGGGCATTTTATCCCCTGATACTCCCTTGCTGCTGGGTTCTGGGACAATCAGACAGTGCTGTCTTGAGTTGCCAACAGCCTTATTCCTCTTTCTTGGAGAAAAAGGAACTTGGGCTCCTGAGACACATCTATCACTGACAGCCCCATAGGCACTGAACAACCTGTCATTCAGACAAGTTTTCTCTTAATGTAGCACCACGTTTGGGACTCTGAATAGGCATTTTGTACCCAGCTAGTTAACTTTTTCAGTGGACTTTCCTAACAATCAGCAAAGCATTAATTTTTGAGTCCTTTTTTTCTAGCATTGATAGTGATGTCACTGTTAGTCTTCTGCTTCTTGCTAACAATTTAAAATTCCACAACAACCTTTTTAAGTGTTTGAGACGTTGTTATGTCCAAAAGGGTCAGAATAGTTAAGGAGAAACTGAAAACTAGGAGCTGCCCAAGTGCTCTTGGTAAGGAAACAGAAGTACCAGTGGAAGCCCCAAGGGCAGAAGAACTTGAAGAACCTTAGTTTAGCCCACTGCTTATACACAAAGAGGTGAAAAAAGTTCATGCTCTGGTTTCTGACACTTGAGTGAGCACTGGAGTTTGAACACAATGGAAAAAGAGCAATGGCCCTGGCAAGCAACTTCTAGTTAGGGAAAAAAGCATGGATTCTGACTACAGCACAACATACAGAGTGAACATGCCACAAAATGCCTGATGTTTCATTCCTTTGATATGCAAATACACAGCCTGGACAAGAAAAGCATTTAGTTAACTGGAACTCCCAGAAAGAAGCAGTAATCACTATTTACTGTGGCAAGAAAGAGGAGACATATATACCACTTGCACTTCAGAGTTGTTCATATCAGAGGAAAAATCTCCTACCTATTCTCGAGAAGGTTCAAAAAACCTGAAAGACAGTCTGTGATATGTCTTGTATATGACTCACAAGAGATGGATGGATCCAGTCTGCTCAGAAGAAAACACTAAGTCAACCGGTTTTTGACTGACATAAGGTAACAGATACAGGAAAGGCCAAAATCTTTTGGCTTTTAATGGGCAGTTCACACCACTAATGAGATTTTCATGAGAGCAAAAATGGAGCAAGAAGAGGTTCTGTTTAGCCTCAGGTAAAAATGAAATGCCTGAAGCCAGTCATCAACCACAGTTCACTTCAGCTCCTGCTGTCTTTCACCTGGAGTAAGACTGCCAGGACACATTAGAAAAGCAGTACCAGTCACCTATAGAAAGGCAGTAGGACAGAAATACATGATGTGTAAATCTATTTAAAAACAAACTGTCTACCTGAGGCACTAATGTATTTTCATCACCTTAAATCAAGTCTACCAGAGGAATATTAATGGATAAAACAAATGCAATTTTAATTAGTCAAAAGCTGCTTTTCTAATGCTCCTACCCAAAGAACAAAACAAAACCTGATTAAGAATGTATCAGTTGTACAATCTGATAAACCCAGGGAAAAAAGGCCAAGCAGGAACTAAGTAATTTAATAGATCCCATAGAATTAATCTCCAGCTATTTACAGAAAACCTGCCTTGGCAAGTTCTCTGGGAAGAAAAATGCATTTCTTTACTGAGTTCCAAGTAAACTGTAACTATTAGCCAGATAACCAACATGCAAACTTAAAGTCATCTTAAAGTCTTAACCATTATCTTCCCATGCCATGTATCTAAAGTAAATACTGTATGCTCTTAAAACTTCCCAATAGTATGGGAAGATCATGGCCCTTTGAAAGGGTCCACATACACACATCCTTGGGCTTCCCATAGAAAGCCACGCCTTACTGAGCAGGGCTTCAGATGGAGCCAGGTGCCATGCTACCTAACCCTGCAAAAGGACAAAGCCAGAAACAGAAGCTCTTTTGAGTTTAGCATCTGTTAAGTGACTGGCATGCATTTAGTGCTTCAAAACAAATACCCTTCACACTCTTTTCTCAGATACACATTTTTCCCCCTTTTATTTTGCTCTTACAGCCACATCTGAAAACAACCCGAGGAAAAGTCTCTAAGGCAAAACTGTGGCCAGTTCAGGCTGTGAATGACAGCAGAAAAATGGTAATGAGATGCCACCAGTTCTGTTTTTATTGCCCCCTTCATTTCACACATTCCTTTCAATTTCTTTTCCTTTGTTGGTACCTTGTTGTCTGCTGTTTTGAGATGGTATAAAACTGGAACTGGAACTGGAGCTGGAACTGGCAGGACTGGGCTGTTCAGACTTAAAAGGAAAAAAAAAAAAAGAAAATAAATAACGTTGTAAGAAATATTTTTGCCTAAAACTCTTACTGTTAGTTACTGCCTAAGGCATGCTGTCAAGAAAAAAAACTACGGAACAGAATAGTACTCAAAGATCTTCATTTCAAGCGTCAGTGAGGCAAACATTGTGGAAATTGCTATGCACTCAACATACATACACACTACTACATCACATCTTTACTAAAGCCAATATCCTAACAAGAAGTTCCCAACGCATTGTTTGAAAGGCTATACAACATGGGAGCCTAAATGAGTTTATAATGGACCTAAGGCTCCCGTGTCCTTTTCATACTGTAGTTGCAACGTTTTCCGAATTAGTAACTATGTAGTAGAATTGAAAAACAGAACACCCGAGCAGACCACACTAAATGCCAGAAAGCCTCAGACAGTTTTCTTTCTTCTTCCTTAGAAAACAAGTCTTAAGATCAGGATTCAAAATAAACTTTTCTGCTGCTATTGGATTTCTCCTCATCCCAACACTGTCCATATGTATTAAGACCCTACAGATTGTAATAGTGATTGAATTTGAAAAATTGCATTGTTACACAGAGGAAGTATCTGGAACACGCAGATTACAAAAGAGAAATAGATTTTTAGAACAGAGTTGTTAAAATCAGTTTACAGTATTTAACAAACAGTTCTATACGTTGTTTTTCCATTATTGCTTAAGGCTTATAGATTTCTCTCTAAAATTCTACAAAATTACTGAGAAAGGCCAATTACTTAATCTGAAAATCTTGTATAATTTTTCTCATAGTGGTTGTGGCTTATGTGGTTGTACTGAGAAGTCTTGCTTCCTGCTGCTATGTTGCATGTCTTCATATACTTTTTTGCTGTTTCTTAGGCTCAGTGGCTTGAAGTGCGTAAGTGTTGGTACATACTTGCACACTCACCTGTGTACGTGAGACAGAACAAATCTTGTATGTGGGCACAGGGGATGCTAACAGCGAACATAAAACAAGAAAGAAGTCTCCATACAGAAGGAATGGTGGTGAAAATCAGGTTAGGAAGTAACGATCTAAAAATCTATTCTTGAAAAGAAAACATGCTTACACTTCAAATTTTATAAAACTGTGTTATCATGACATGCCATCCAGGCTAACTAAAGTTTCTGACTCTCCTTGCCTGTACAATATCTCTTGCGACTAAGTTACAGCTAAACTGCTCTCAAAAATAACAGCAGTAATATCCAGTCACTGTAAAACTCAGTTTTCATGCACACAGGCTACTTCAGCCTAACAGTTGCTTTTTGTCCATAAATCAATCTATTGTTGCTTTTCATAATGAGCAGGCAGATTTACAGCCTTTTACCGCCTTTTCTCAGAATGAGAGATGCCTATTCCGTCAACAGAATGCTTGAGAAAAACACGATTAACATCTGCTCTCCTCAAATCAACACCAGCTCCAGTTCTCAGACACACAGTCAAAATACAAACTCTGGACCTGACTGTATGGGTATATATAGCTTGTACACAGGTGAATCAACCCTGTACAAGAAAAAACAATCCAGCCAACAACAAAATGTACTTCTGACTACCAAGAGAGATTCTTACATGGTCCACAGCATCGGATCTTTTAGGAAGACACTGCAGCATCACTTGACACTGCTCCCAAAATCAAGTAATTCTGAAAAAGCTTTTTTTTTTTTTTTTTTTACTGCCTGAACTTGTGCAAAACCATACAAGATAGCATTTTAGAAGGAACTAAAAATATGCCTTCCATATATGAATATGGATTAGTGCCAACAGTGCTGAAGCTTCTAGTGACCAGAGGCTATCTTCTGTCACTTAAGCAATGCTTTTTGACAGATTTACAGGCTGTTACCCCAAGGACTTAGGTATTTATGGCTTTATTCACTTGGGCTTTCTGCTCTTATCCACTGGTTACTAATCACCAAACAGATTTTTTTTTTTTTTTTTTTTTTTTATGGTCTGAAATTAGCTAAAGGGTGTCCTTCAACAATAAAAGCTTAAGAAAGTACCTGCAAAGAGCTTCTCTGTATGTCCTTTTCCTGTTTTACCAATTTTCTCTTCCTGTAGACAAGCTAATGGGAGTCTGGGCCCAAACTGTTCATTAGTGCAATGACCCAATATGATTTATTGCATTCTTAGACAGTCTATTTTGTTTTAGTGCCCTCACATTGATGCACAGGAGACACTGACTTCTTTATTAGGCCTGGTCAAGGGATTCTGTGCTTTGAAACTGTTTGGCAGGAAAAGGGACTTTTCTTTGGCTCAATTTCTCCCTGAAAAGGTACTTTTTTCACCAGCTCTAAATCACTTGGCTTGTGTCATTTACAAACTCTTGTCTGTTTTTACAAGTAGTACAACAACTTACTCAAGCTGCAAACAATTTTCAGGCAAACTCACCTGTTTATGACACAGGATATAATAGAGCTGTTTGTTTAATATTTCATGGTTGTCTGGATTCATATAACTTCTTCTAAAAATAAACCACATCATTTCAAGCTCCTTATTTACATTAAAATATAGAAAACATATGTATGTGGGTGACAATGGCTTTTCTTGCCTTCCCTTGACTGTTTTTAAAGAAAGCTTACATATCGTTTCCTGAAATAAAATTTAAGTGGTGTAGTAATATCCCACTTCATATCAGCCAGTCTACATACTTCCGATTTTTACACACAACAGCCTAAGGATTTCGGTTTCCCTGTGCCATACATACTGAAAACTTACTTAAAAGAGTTTATAGCTGAGTATATTTCCACTTCCACTTTGTCCAAAGTTAACTTCTCAGGGAAGCGGAACATGCTCCCCCAGGGCAAGCCTTCTTCTCTAACAGGACTCTGTGTACTTAAAACATCTACTGCCTCTTAAGCGCCCTGTCACTGACCACCACCTCAGCTTTTAGTAGAGTAATCCAACCCATCTGTAGCTCCAAGGACAGAACCCCACCTCATCCACCAAGTGTCCACATCTACCACTGCCAAGGTGAGACACTGGGTGTCTGTGATACCATAAGCCTGAACTGAGCTGCCTGCACCCTGCCCAAATTCTATATCACCACATCTCCAAGGTGGGGTGAAGCTGCTCCTTTTTAACCATTCACAGAAGTTAGCTTGCAGATTGCAAACTCACAGGGAAGATGCAAGAACAGGGGTATGGAGTGGGAAGTGGAATTAATTATTTTCTTATAGAAATGGAAATATTTATTCATAACTATGAAGTTTAAGGAAATAAACAATTATTTAGAGAAGTAATTTAAGATCAAGAAGGTGTAAAATTTAAACAGGAGATGCCAGATTACTGATTATTGAGAAGAGGCAGAGACAGTCATGTGGTAGAGATACATGACCTAAGCTACTGATACAATTATCTGCCTTAATTATTTATAGTAATTTCAAACAAAAATGCCATATCACTGATGAAGATGAGGCTATTTGTTAATTAAGTTGACTCTGTACCTGCTACCTGATCAAGTCCATGGGCCCTGATGGGATGCACCCATGAGTGCTGAGGGAGCTGGCAGATGTCATTGCAAGGCCACTCTTGATAATCTTTGGTTGATCATGGTGACCAGGAGAAGTACCCAAACGTTGGAGGAAAGCAAGTATCGCTTCTGTCTTCAAGAATTCCAAGGAGGACCCAGGGTACTACAGGGCGGTCAGCCTCACCTTAATCCCTGGGAAGGTGATGGAGCAGCTAACTCTGGAAACTATTTCCAGGCACTTAAGGATGAGACAATCATCAGGAGTAGCCACCATGGCTTCACCAAGAGGAAGTCATGACTGACCGACTTGCTAAACTTCCGTGATGAAATGACTGGCCTGGTAGATGAGGGGCGAGCAGTGGATATTGTCTACCTGGACTTCAGTAAGGTCTTTGACACTGTCTCCCCTAAGATCCTCATAGACAAGCTGTTGATGTATAGGCTGGATGAGCAGACAGTGATGTAGCTGAAAACTAGCTGAATGGCTGGGCCCAAAGGATGGTGATCAGTGGTGAAAAGTCTATTTGGAGGCCAGTAGCTAGCAGCGTGCCCCAGGTTGACAGGGGTGACTCAATCTCTCTTAAAAGGACTCCTAGTGATGTTCAACTGGTAAGGAAGGACGTGCTAGACCTCGCAAGCCGCGAGTTACACAAGGTAAGAACAAACTCAGCTTAAAGGGCTCTGTACCGATAAGGAACAAGGCCAGCGAGTCCTTGTCGGTGCAGTTACACG
>JAVJGG010000074.1:45759271-45775131 GCA_035590195.1 Aviceda cuculoides | reverse complement strand
AGAACCACCTATCTGCGTGGCATGCTGCGAGTCCCACAGAACTTTGAATGAGCTGCTGAAAGGAAGCAGGAGCCGGCATTAAGAATCCCTCCGGAGTAGAGAGGTGAGCTGTGGGAGACATGGGGAATCAGGTATCTTCCCCGGAGAGGGACGTATATGAACTCATGAAAGCCCTTCTTAAAAAACATGAGAAGAATCTCTCTGGGCAAGATCTCAAGGTTATGCTCAAGTGGGTCCAAGTGAAAATCCCCACAGTGACTGCTTCCAGTATATTTACAACCGAACTTTGGGATGATGTGGGAGTTAAGTTGTGGGATGCGGCTACAACGGGGAATGCTGAAGCGCAGCGTATGCTCCCGTGGTGGAGAATTATCTTTGAAACTCTGAAAGCTCAGGAGAACGCTAAATGTAAAGAAACTAAAGATAGGAAAGACCTCCAGGTCGGTAAAAAGACCTCGGAGCCTCTTGAGGTGGGTGCCGCCGGGTACACCCCAGAGGATGATCCTTTTGATCCAGGACCAGTGGACCCAGAGGAGGAGCCGCAGCTTTATCCTCCCGATCCTCATGATGTGTGGGCAAATATTAAACGACAAGCTCTGAAAGAGGGAGACTTACAAATTGCAAAGAAAATAGTCGCTCCCGTTATTTATCAAGGGAGGGGGGCTCAATGGGAGGCACTTTCCTTCTCTGTGGTGAAGGAACTGCGCCGCACTGTCACCGAGCATGGCCTCTCTTCCCCATATTTTGCGAGTTTGTTGTCCTCTGTCTTAGATACTTATGTAATGACTCCGCACGATCTCAAATCTCTCGCACAGTTGTTGTTAACCCCCACACAGTATTCGCTGTGGGAATCGCAATGGAGAGGGGGACTCCAGGCGCTTCTACTAACCTATGTGGGCCACAATAATCCTGCTCTCGCCGCGTTGACTATTGAGCATCTCACGGGTACTGGCCAACACACGGACCCGGTGGCTCAGGCGAAGGATATCCCGCGGGAAGCGCTTGATGCAACACGGGAGGAAGCGAAAAAGGCTCTGTTTAAGGTCCCTGACTCACAGAAGCCGCAAAAGGCTTTTACTACTATTACTCAGGAACCTCGAGAGTCTTACATGCAGTTTATTGACAGATTAAAGCAGGCCTTAGAGCGCCAGATAGATAATGCGGAGGCGCGGGAGATTCTGTTATTGAAGTTAGCTGTGGAAAATGCCAATGTGGATTGTAAGAAATTATTGAAATCTCTTCCGAACCCCAATCCCTCTCTCGTGGAAATGGTGGAAGCTTGTAATAGAATTGGCACTGTAGATCATAAATTTGAGGCAATGGCTGCTGCCTTTGCTGCCATGCGTGGCCCTGTGGGCCCCGGAATCTGTTATGGTTGTGGCAAACCTGGCCATTTAAAAAAGAATTGTGTGGCTACTAACACCGGAACCAAGCCCCAAGCGCCGGGGATTTGCCCTAGGTGCCGAAAAGGGCGCCACTACGCTAACCAATGTCGCTCTAAGTATGACTCCCAGGGACAACCGATACAGGGAAACCGGTCACGGAGCGCGGGACAGCGGCGCGCGCAGACACAAGTTCCGCAGCCAACACCCCCGCTGCCGCAGAGGGATGCGGCAGTGCCTCAAGTCTTCGCCCAGCCACAGCCGGGAGCGCCGGGTTGGACCTGGCAACCAACCACACAGTAACGGTACTTGACTCCTCGGTTCATCTATTGTCAACAAATGTTTCGGGGCCTCTACCCCCAAATACGCAAGCGTTATTACTGGGAAGGTCGTCTACGACCCTGTCGGGACTCTTTGTGTTACCAGGGGTTATTGATTCTGATAGTACCGATGAAATTAAAATTATGGCATGGACCCCGTTCCCTCCCTGTACCATACCTAAAGGTAGTCGTATAGCGCAGTTAATTTTGATACCTAAAGGAACGGGCTCCCCCATTTTTACCCAATCTCAACAAAGACAGGGGAGCTTTGGGTCGACAGGGGACCCGCAAATTTTATGGGTGCAATCTATTTCCCAGAAGCGACCCGTGTGTCAATGTACCCTTACCCGCAGGGGACAGCAAGTGATACTGAATGGGATCATTGACACAGGGGCCGATGTCACGGTGATCTCCCAGGCTAAATGGCCTCCACAATGGCCTTTGGCTAATGTTTCTCAAACCTTAGCAGGAATTGGAGGTGCTGGAAGTAGTCACCAGAGCCTAGAGCTCATTCAGATACAGGGCCCAGAGGGACATGTAGCCTCTGTTAAGCCCTTTGTGCTACCTGTGCCTATGATCTTATGGGGACGTGATGTGCTGTCGCAATGGGGAATGTCTATTCAAACACATTTTTAGGAGGGGCCATTGAGGTGCGCGACACCCTGAAATTAACCTGGAAAATTAATACCCCTGTTTGGGTGGATCAATGGCCCCTGCCACTGGAAAAGCTTCGCGCCCTGGAAGAATTAGTTAATGAGCAGTTATCCAAAGGACATGTTGTGCCCTCTGTAAGCCCCTGGAATTCACCTGTTTTTGTGATTAAAAAACAAACTGGCAAGTGGCGCTTGCTCCATGACCTCAGAAAAATTAATGACGCTATGGAAGACATGGGGGCTCTGCAACCAGGGCTCCCTTCTCCTACAATGATCCCCCGGGAATGGTCTCTGACCGTCATTGACCTCAAGGATTGCTTTTTTAATATTCCCTTGCATCCAGACGATGCTCCTAAATTTGCCTTTTCGGTTCCAAGCGTCAATATGCAAGCTCCATTGCAGAGATATCAGTGGGTTGTGCTGCCACAAGGAATGAAGAACAGCCCCACAATATGTCAATGGTATGTAGCTAAGGTCCTTAGCCCTGTTAGAACAAAAATGCCCTGCGTTTTACTGTACCACTATATGGATGATATTCTGGTGGCAGCACAACATCACGAGGTCATGGAGGAAGCTGTGGCCCTTGTCATAACTGCTGTTAACTCAGCAGGTCTTTGTATTGCGCCGGAAAAGGTTCAGAAAATACCACCATGGAAATATCTAGGCTGGCGCATACGGGCTCAAACCATAGTTCCGCAACCTTTACAAATTCAAGCGGACGTAAAGAATTTGCATGATGTACAAAAGCTGTTGGGAACAATTAACTGGGTCCGACCTTTGTTAGGAATTTCCAATGCAGATTTAAGTCCCTTATTTGACCTGCTTAAGGGGAGCACGGATTTATGTTCCCCCCGCGCTCTCAATTCTGCAGCTGTTGGTTCCCTACAGAAAGTTGCTACAGCTATTACCCTAAGACAGGCACACCGATATGCCCCCGAGTTGCCTTTCCTTTTGATCATTTTGAATCCTGCTCGACAGCCTCACGCTTTGATATTTCAATGGGATTTGCAGGAGTCTGATCCGTTGCTTATAATTGAATGGGTTTTTTTACCAAATCAACCCACGAAAACCATTTTAACACAGCATGAAATGTTTGCATCCTTGATTGTCCGTGCCAGACGGCGCTTGTTAATGTTGTCTGGGATGGACTTCACTTGTATTTACTTGCCTGTGGTCAGTGATTATTTACAGTGGCTTCACCAACAATCGGAAGCCTTCAGTATAGCGATAGCTGGTTATACAGGTCAACTCACTTCTCACCCACCTTCTCATAAATTGTTCAATGCTAATTTCCAGCTCGTACCCAGACCAAAGAGAAGTGACCAGCCTTTGCAAGCTCTTACTGTTTTTACAGATGGGTCTGGAAAGTCTCACAAATCCGTTATCCTTTGGTGGGACGACCGACGCAAGCAATGGGAATCAGATATAGAGACAGTGCCGGGTTCCCCCCAAATTGTCGAACTGACTGCTGTCGTTCGAGCCTTTCGAAAATGGTCTACACCTCTTAATATCATTACCGATTCAGCTTATGTTGCCGGAATTGTTGAACGAGCTGAGACGTCCGTGTTACGAGATGTTTCACATTTTGCATTATTTGCTTTGTTACAGGAGCTTATTTTCCTTTTGGATTCACGCCTTCACTCTTACTTTATTATGCACGTTAGATCTCACACTTCCCTACCCGGCTTTATCGCAGAGGGAAACCGGCAAGCCGACATGCTTACATTACCGGTACAGGTGTTGCCAGACCGCATAGCACAAGCCAAACTCAGCCACGCTTTCTTTCACCAGAATGCTGGTGGGCTTAAGCGACAGTTTGGCCTTACTACTCAACAGGCAACTAATATCATTGCTGTATGTCCCGATTGTCAAAGACACTCTTTTCCGACAATAGCAGGAGGTGTTAATCCCAGAGGATTGCAGAGTTTACAACTCTGGCAGACTGATGTCACTCATTTCTCGGAATTTGGCCACTTAAAATATATTCACTCTTCTATTGATACCTTTTCTGGGGCGTTATTCGCCTCCTGCCATACTGGAGAAAGAGCGCGCGATGTTCAACGACATCTGCTACGTGCTTTTGCCACTTTAGGCATACCTTCTCAAATTAAAACAGACAATGGCCCTGCATATATCTCAACTGCAATTAAAAGGTTTTTGAGTTCTTGGGGGATCAGTCACATTACTGGTATCCCTTATTCCCCTACAGGTCAGTCCTTAATTGAACGCTCTCATCAATCTCTAAAGCGATTATTACAACAACAAAAAGGGGGAATAGGGACCGTTACTCCCGAGGAACGTCTACAGAAAGCTTTATATGTTTTTAATTTTCTGAATTGTTCTTTGATAGACAGTAATCCTCCCATAGTCCGTCATTTTAATATGAACGCTTCGCTTGAACTGCGAATCAAACCACCAGTACTGATACGAGATCCAGAAACAGGTAAAGTCATGGGACCTTATCCCCTCATTACATGGGGCAGAGGTTATGCTTGTGTCTCTACAGAGAAAGGGCCTAGATGGATACCTGCGAAGAGTGTGCGACCTTTTCGTGAATCCCTGCCACAATCATCTGGTGAGGGACCGGAGTGCTCCGACCAGACTTTTGGACAGCAAACAGAAGAATTACCCGGAGAAGAAACAACGCTGGAGGAACCGAATGCCACAATCGAAGGAGAAATTACATGAATAAGTATCAAGAACTGTCCATTGCAGAAATTACCTGTGGTTTATGCAAAAATTGTGACCCGTGGGTTTCGTGTGAATGTTATACTTGTGGGAAAGAATGGTGGCGTCAGGCTACACTTGCTGAACGCTGGTGTGAGTTTTGCTTAGAAAAAGAAGTTAGCATTGCCAGGCTTTTAACTGTTACTGGGCACGAGTCACTAGATAGTGACCGCTATTTTTATTGCTGCAACGATTGGGCGCAGATAGTGACCGAACAAGCAAAAAGTATCTTGGTCTGTGACCTGGAGTGCAGCAGAACCAATTTGGTACCTGCTATTTGGTCAGTCCTCAAAGAGGATTGGGGCAAAACTAAGGAAAGATGCCAGAAGCGATTTGCCTGGAAATTAAGAAAGGTCCGATGATTATGGCTCTTTGGATCGTAAATCTAGTCGTTATAATGACAGGGAACACATTGGGCAACCCTTTTCCACCGGCACTACCCAAGGTCAATGTATGGGTAACGCTGGCAAATCTCACGGGACAGGATACTTTGTGTCTGGCCACCGCTTCCCCTAATAACCCCTTTTCTACCTGCCTTGTGGGGTTACCATTGGAACAATGGCCGATACCTGAGAACCTCCAGACACTGTTTGTATCTCAAAATATAACAGAATGCTGGGACATATGGACTCCCCGGCTTCCACTTGCTGCTTTGGAACCCCAAGAAATTGAACTTTTAGGGTCAGTAAAGATGGACTTTTGTGTGAAATTCAATTATACAGGCAGAAACCAGTCCAAAGCATGGGATGTCTCTCCTATTCATCCCATTTTCCAAAATGCTAGTGCTTGGTGCAATTATACAGCATCAAAATTGTCTAAATCTGCTAATGCCCCCCTTTCGTTACCCCCAGGCATATTTTTTATCTGTGGGGATAGAGCTTGGCCTGTTATTCCTTCTCACATAAGGGGAGGCCCCTGTAGTCTTGGACGCCTCTCAGTATTAACTCCCAACACCTCCTCAATTTTACAGCATCGCCTTTCTCACAGAGCAAGACGCGGTGTCCATACCTACACCCCTGACTGCGATGATGATGTGGACTTTTGGTCTTTTAGTCAGCGCTTTGCGGCCTCGCTTTTATTGCCCGGAGCTGCGGCTGGCAAAGCTTTGGCAACTCTAGATAAGTTAGGCTGCTGGCTTGCAAAACAAACTAATGCTACTAGTCAGGCGTTGTCTGGTCTTTTATTAGATGTGGATAGTGTTCGCCATGCTACATTGCAAAATAGGGCTGCCATAGATTTTTTGCTTTTGGCACAGGGCCATGGCTGTGAGGATTTTGAGGGTATGTGTTGTATGAACCTCTCGGATCATTCTGAATCAATTCACGCTAGTATACAGCAACTCAAGGATGGGGTTTCCAAACTCCACCAAGACGATAGCTGGGATTGGCTGGACAAACTTTTTGGAGGTTGGGGCCTATCAGGATGGTTAAGAAGCCTTGTGAAAATGATTGTGTATGCTTTGGTTGTTTTTATCCTTTTGTTACTTTGTTTACCCTGTTTCCTACAGTGTATGCAGAACCTAATAGCAAACTCGGTGAAGAAGATCCTTATTGTGCAACAAGAAGGGGGAGATGACGGGGGTGACTCAATCTCTCTTAAAAGGACTCCTAGTGATGTTCAACTGATAAGGAAGGACGTGCTAGACCTCGCAAGCCGCGAGTTACACAAGATAAGAACAAACTCAGCTTAAAGGGCTCTGTACCGATAAGGAACAAGGCCAGCGAGTCCTTGTCGGTGCAGTTACACGATAATAGGATGTAGCGACCAAGGGAAACGCGGAAGGGGTTGAGAGAAAGGAGGAGCAGTAATAAATCTTGTTGCTTGACTGCTAACCAATCATGAGCTCAGCTTTTGTAATATGTATTAGGTGATTAGCTGTTGTACCAATCAACTTAAGACGCATGTTGCTTATTGTTTGTCTAAAGATATAAAAATGGCTGTTGTAATCAATAAAATAGATCCTGACTTGCATCAAGCCGGGTCTCCGTCCCTCAATCGCGGCACCAGGTGTCAATACTGGGTCCGGTCCTGTTTAACATCTTCATCAATGATCTGGATGATGGGGCAGAGTGTGCCCTCCAAAAGTTTGCTGATTACAGAAAACTGGAGGAGTGGCTGGTATGTCAGAGGGTATCTCTGCCACCCGGAGGGACCTTGACAGGCTGGCGAAATGGGCGAACAGGAACCTCATGAAGTTTAACAAGGAGAAGTGTGAAGTCCTGTACCTGGGGAATAATAGCCCCATGGACCCACATATTCTGGGGGCCACCCAGCTGGAAAGCAGCTTGGCAGAAAAGGACCCAGGGGTCCTCGTGGATCTTATCAATGTCTATAAATACCTGAAGGGGGGGTGTACAAAGAGGACAGAGCCAGGCTCTTTTCAGTGGTGCCCAGTGACAGGAGAAGAGGCAATGGGCACAAAGGGAAACACAGCAGGTTCCCTCTGAACATCAGGACACACTTTTGTACTGTGACAGTGACCAAGCATGGGCACAGGTTGCTCAGGGAGGTTGTGGAGTCTCCCTCCTTAGCAATATTTAAAAAATGCCTAGATGTGGTCCTAGGCAACCAGCTCTAAGTGGCCCTAGTTGAGCAGGGGAGTTGGACCAGATGACCATCAGAGGTCCCTTCCAACCTCGAGCAGTCTGTGATTCTGTGAATCTAAAACACATCCTTCATTTAACAACTAGTACTCAGAAAAGACCTCAAGACAAACATTGCAACTGTTTCATCTGAACAATTGCACTGGATGAAGCTGGATTTGCATTTCTTTAGAGACCGTCCTACTGAAACATGTCTACTTTTGAAAGAAAATCCCTTTCCTTCTATATTTATGTACATATTTTGTCTTAGCTATATAAATAAAAGATAAATTCGAGACACTGCTAACATAAAAGCTCAGAAATACTCAAGCTAGTGTAAGACTTAGAGAAGACTCATGCACAGGAGACTGGGCTAACATGTGGAGAAAAAAATTCTTTTGCAGTACACTGCACAATACAGCTGAAAGATGAAGCACTAGTGAAGGCCGCTGCATGCAGGAATAGTTTTGCTGAAGAAATCTTACTGGTAAGAGTGGAAGACACATAGTAAAGCAGGCAAAGAAGTACAGGAGAGAAGATAATTGTTTCTCATGTAGAACAGCTAATACTACAGCTTCCATGGATTGCATGCCTACAAGATAACAAGTAAACTAAAGGTAAAATAAAGTAAAAATGTGTATGGTCATGTGAGTATGAACATAGTCCTTAACAAACTGAAAGAGGCAGAGTGCACACTGGTGGAAGTTCTCGTCAGATAACCCCAACGAAGAATGATGAAAACTGTTCTGAATATGTAGACAAAATGAATGCTGGCAAAGACAGGATTATATAAAGTCTTGGGCTTTTAAAAATTGGCACTAAAAACTGTGTTAACCGGATCACATTTCCCCAGGAATGTGTGAAAAGACATCAATATTTGTGAAGAATTAATACAGTATGAGCAGCACAACGTGGGGAAGTTAACAGCTCTATATTCTATTCAAAGCCGAATTATGCAGGGGGAAAAAAAAAAAAAAAAAAACCAAACACAAAAATGGGGCCCACTGATGGAAGAAGATACCCTAAATAAATCACTTACTTGAAGAATATTGCTTATCCTGTAAGCTCAGTGGCATGAAAGCCCTGTGATGAGAGAATGGTGACTGTCCCTCTGTACTCTAGTAAAGTGTGGAAAGGTCAATTTAAGGTGACAAGCAATACTCATACTGATTTTCTGAGAGTTTGACTTTACAATTTTTAAACTTTCCCTTTGAGAACCTTCACACACTCTATACACAAAGCTCTCACAAGCCAACAAAGGAGTGAAAAGTGTTTTAGAAGGAAAGTCTAACCCTCAATTTTACTACTAGAGACAAACTAGAAAATTCAGCCTAGGTATTAAAGCCAATGTAACAATTTCATTCAACTAATCTACATTTTCTGCTCTAAGGGGACTAATAGCAATGGTAGAAGATAGGTAGTAGCTGCTCTGGCCAGTCCTGACAGCTGCTGCATTGGAAGCCAACACCACTCCCCAATACTCTTCTCTCGCCCTATTTTTCTCTCTTGTGCCCTATTTTACGTATCAGCACTGAGAAGGGCAGATGTTGATGCAATCCCAGGTCACTGTTTGGGAAACTGAACAGACAGTTTGCTGTCACTTTTGGTGCAGTAGGAAGGTTGTTCACCTACATTCTCCCAGACCTGAGATCCTGATGTTAGAAATTCATGGACTCCTATTAACAAAGAAGCAGCTGGAGAACCATCTCACCACATGCAAAAACTCTTTTATGGATGTTATTCTGCACTACAGTACATTTCCACATCATTAGAGATCTGGTCTTCATAGCAAGTACTCACAGACTTTGCAAATTCACTGTAGTTCCTCTCTCTTCTTATGTAGCTCAAATTGTAGAGTGCTCCCAGCACAACCCTACACTAAAAATTTACTATGTAGAAATCTTGTCCAGGTCATACACATCAAGTACATACATACCTAAATATATGAAAAATGACAGCTTTTCTTCTGAAGTGCTGCTGCAGAGTCCCTGTGCACTGTCTTTGCTATTGCAGACTGCTGGCTTCTGAACCTACATCCCAGAAAATGAAAAAATTTTGTCCAAAACTTCACCATAGACTATAGAGAGATCTAGTGCAGCTCTTCTATGCCATCTTCGTGGCCTTATCAGTTTCACAGCAAGCCTCATTATATTTACTTTTTCCTCAAATTTAACTCTTGGGATCTAAACGACTGTCAAAATTTCAGCTTTCATTTCTGTACATTCCAGTTTCAGTGAAGAGCTGTAGAGAGAAAAATACAAAAAGCTATGTTGTACCCTAAAAAATTCTTGAGTCTCTAAATCAAAACAAAGCCCCTTATGCTGTTTTTTAAAGTGTCATAATTTTTAGCCAATATTGTGATACTATAGACTGATCAATGAATTTTAGACATCATGGTTGGCAACAATATGGTCTACACACATTTTTCTCTATGGATATTTCTGAGGCACCTCTCAGTATGGTTCCTAAGCACTTGCTCTATGCTAATACTATCATGTATTTGTCAGTTTTCACAAAAGATCATGCATATTATGTACACACAGAACTATAAAATGCTGATTCTATGGAAAAAAACCCCACAGAACAGATTGCTGTTGTCTTTCTGGTATTTTACCATTTACGGCTGACACATCTGTGTGCTGTAACTTTGCCTACTCATGCACTCTTACCGATTACTACAAAAAACAATACTAACTTAAAGCTCCTTGTCCCTGCTTTGGAGACTTAAAATTGGTTTTTGATAGTGTGCTCTCAGCTTTACATTAGTAGAAAGAGTTTTGCAATGGTTTCATAAGGTATATTAAGTTACTAACACAAGATGAAGACAAAATCTCTTTAAAAAATTAGAATATCTAATACTTGTTCATATTTAAACGACATTTCCCTCAAATTGTTATATTGGAGTGTAATATACTTGTAATGTAATTGATACAGGTAATTGAAGTTATTAAAAATATTGGCTAATTATTATTATTATTTAAAATATTGGCTACATTAAGAACTCATGTACTACAACCCTGATCAATCTTGAGTTTTACAGTGTTCAAAGGATCAAAAAGGGTGCATAAGCACAAATATATCAAGTTGAATCATCACATCTGCTTTCTTTAGCTAAAATTGTAACATTTAACTCACAAAATTTTATCTACTCCCAATGGTCGTCTGCCAAAGCAAATTTAGGTCAGTGAGAACACCAAGAGTGGCTTTTTCCTTTTGTCTTGAACCTGCCTTTCCCTGTCTTGAACTTGAGAAACTTTGCAACCAAACTGCTGTTGTCCAGAATATTCAGACCACAGCTTTTTGCTCAACATTCCTGCCCACTTGTGATGTTTTACTCTCCTTGTGGAAGACACAATGCAATAAGCACTGTTTTGAAACAACACCATTTTCACCCATAGAATAAGGTTACAGTATATTAACTAAACTGCATTAAAGCAGCATGGGCAATGGAAAAAGATTATTCATACAATGAAAGAAATTAAAAGTATCACAGCATATATCTACTCTTTTCTTGTCATGGTTTAAACTGTAATACTTTTGTCATTGATAATTTGAATCATTAAAAACACACAACTTAGACTTATATGTAATCTCCTCCCACTATTTAGGTAATACCTAGAATGACCTCACACAAAGCAGCAAAGCTATTTGATTTAGTTCTGTCCAAATCACAACTGCTCACCAGCAATGATATTAAAGGGCATAAATTTGGCAATGGTTTTCTGATCAGGGTAATCCATATTGAGGCCACTGATCCAGTCACGGCTGTTCCTGGAACCCGTTATCTCCAGATACATGAGTAATCTTTCCTTGTGGTGCTCAGGCACCAGTCCAGCTGCCTGTTAACCTCAGCTACAAAACACAACTCTGCTGGTGATGGGGTATATTTTATCAGTCACATTTAAACATTCTTCTCTTATATCGCTCCGAGGTGATGATACAAGTTTTGTGGATATTTAAACGTATTCAGAGAAGTGCAAATAGCAATTCCTATAGCACAGAACATCATCTCCTTCACTTTTGCCAGGTGGCTTGCAGCACAGTTAGTACACAGTAAGCAATTCCTTCACAGAGTTTCAAACATCCAGAACAAGAGCAGGTAACATGTCTCAAGATAATCCGAAAAACCCTACATACATGTCCTAGAATCAGGCAGCCCTGTCTTGCTGAGCTACACAGGTGTGAAAGAACTGTAATTTTCAATGGGATGAAGTCAGCAATAATTAGCAAATTTCTTCGTTCCTTCACAGCCACATAGTCTTATAAAAAAGAAGTCTGATCACCAAAGCTATATGCACCTACTTGTTTTCAGCCCCAAATGGGAACAAACGGCATGAGATATTGCTGCTCAGAGAGGAGCATTAGAAACCCCCACTAATGTACTCAAGGCTAGAGGAAGCACAAACTGCATGTTTCAGTTGGGCAGATAAGGATTTCTATTTTCAAGGGAAGATGCAAGAGTGCTTAGAGGCTTTTAATAGAAAAAGTTAGGTTTTATAGGAATTACTACCAACACAGCTGAATGTTTTACCCAAAGCTTTTTGTTTGTTTGCAGAGAAAAGTATGGAGAAAATACATTTTGCAACATCTTTTTCTAACAAAAACATCAGCTGTATTAAGGTATTGACTACGCTGAGAAAGACAGCATGACTGAATGATTACACAGTGAGTTAAACCAAATTCACACCAACACTTCTTAAAGTTTAAGTGAATGACAGTTTTTCTATTGCCGGTGTAGTGATGTAGGACGACCTTCAGCAAATATCCAAATTATTGTTAAAATTAGTGGCAGGCATGAGGCTTTCCCTAACCAGTAACTGCTGGCATTCCTTGATTTTGCAGTGAAGGAGTGGACACTGTTGTCTTGAGAGAACAGCTAACCACTCATTTCAATACTGGAAGAACAGTGACACATAGGCACTATCAGCCTCAAGTTTGGGGCAGGCACATGATGTTCATCAGGAGCATCCCTTGCCCATCCCAAAAGGGCCCCCCAGCATCCCCCCACAGTGGGGCATCGAGTGCCAACACCAAGAACAACCCCAGGGCTCCACAGCATGGAGAGCTTAACAGAAGTCCCTCATCAGCAGGCAATGAATTGTCATTAATTCTACACAGGTATGATACATGATACACTCATGATAGTAGTGAGTTCAGGCAGCCTTTGTCCTGCCTTGATAAAATTTAAACTTCAGAGGATTACTCAGTCTTCAAAATGTAAAAATTAAATTGTGCATTTATGGTGTGCCCTGGAGAATTTACATCAGTCATCACTAGATTACAAGCTTCTGAATGGTAAGCATTATGAAAATTATCTAATTAATTTCATGGGGAGTTTGGCAGCAAACCTTCAAAAGTACATGAGTAAAACATGCCATTTTTGCCAAAGAAAACAACTGTGAACTTGATGGTTCCACATAAAAAACAAAAGGGCATAAAAACCTTGGATAGATCTAACTATTGTAGACATAGTTAAACTATTTCAGCTGATAACTAACAGGTGTTGGATTTTATTTTAATTATATGGAGCCATTTCTCTGGATCACAACATAGTGTATGGAGATAAAGCAACTTCAGAGCAATGAAATCCATATCAAGAGGATCTCACCTAATCATGATTAAAATAAAATCGCCTATCTTTAGCATTTTGACTGCAATCATCTTGGCCTCATGAAATTGTCATGACTTTACTGGACCAGGTACAAAGTAGGTTTTGGCCACAAAAGAAAGAATATAATTAAAATATTGGCACTGCACATACCCAGTTAAAATACTTACTTTCTACAGGCTAGAAAGTGAATAGAATTTTCCAGGGTTGAAATATAGAAAATAAGGCCCCAATCTAAAAGTGCATTTATGCAAATAATTGAGTTAATCCACATAAGTAGTGCCCACTGAAACAGATGTAGACAACACTTGTGAATGAAGTAAAATACTTAAGCCTGAACTAGTAGCCTAATAACATATGATGTTATTTCTGTGGTCAAAATATGAGATTGCCTAAAATTGAAAAAAACAACTCAATACCCATGACTCTACCTCAAGAATGCAAAATTTGCTGACTCTCACAAGATTACATTTGCAGCCTGGACATTTAAACATATCTAAATAGTTTATCTCCACTGTTTTATTTTATTTCTAAATCCTTAACACTTTTGTAGGCCAGTGATTTCCTAACACATTGCGGTAACAAAAGTATCTTGGTTCAACATCTGAGCCTGCTGCCACTGAGGAATCACTACTTGGCAATCTTGCTGCTTCCTCATCCAGCAATGGTTCATCTCACCGCATACAGAGCAGCTTAATATACACCTAAGCTTTTGTAAGCGAAGCCAAAGCATTTTTCCCTTCATAGTAACAGCTAATAAAAATGGGCTTAATATACAGCAGCTGAATGGTGCCACACTACAGTAGATGCTGATGGCCATAGAGCATACTTGTGCTTTATACCATTTCTGATTATCTTAGGCCACTATTTCTCTCTGAGCACATATCTGCAAGGAAACACCTTGGACTGTACAGTCTTTACGTGCCCTGCTAGTACCTGCCTGTTTGTGACTACTGAGCTACCTCTTCGACACAGGGGTACTATGGGCAAGCAATCCCACAAGAGTGGCTGACATGGTTTTAAGAGCAGCATTCACGCCTGGACTAAAAGTAACCAAATGCAGAAACAATGCATTAAAATATCAAGCAAAAAGTAAAGATTCTAAGAATATGACAGGTTGCAAATCCACGTTGCCCAGCCTGCAATGAAGGACATCATTATCAATCCTCTTCTGCATCATTGAAGATCTTAACAGAGTCACAGTTTCACAAAAAAATTAAAACTTAAACTTCCTTTTTTTTCCTGGGTAACTACATGAAAATTCCACATGGAGCTCTATTTCACTACTGTTATTTCTAACTTTAAATATTATCTGAAAGAGATCTTACTTTGGCTCCCAGTCCTGGCAGAACACAGCACTTTTCAGCTAACAAGGGATGCAGGTTTTACAAGACCACGAGGGTTTCCAAAATATTCTTCCACTTTTGTAACAATCAAATTAATAGATTACATGCCAGATCCAAAGTGGCATTTTATGGATTACTTTTAAAAGGTATTCACGTTGTAACTTTAAGACTGCTTTGAGATATGCGAGCAGTTAAGTAGAAACCCATAGTCTATGTGATCACTATTGTATACTCTTTGTTCTGTAATCAACTTCCTTCGGAGTTGACACTTTTTACCAAAGGCAAAAGACCCACTAAAGTACTCTGCTTTTAATAATTGAAAGTCCTCACCCCTGAGCTGTCACAATTTGCCAACATGCACTTCTGCTCAGTTTGCATTTCCATAGGCTTCGACATATCAAAAGGCTGCTACTATTATTAATGGCAATGCTACAATTGCAGGGACAAATACAGGCAGTAAGGGGAAAAACAACACACAGCGTGTGCAAAATAGTCACACCAGAAGAAGAAATTCATTCAACAGAACCACATACATTCTCTAAAAAACCTGCCAACAAACCACTTTGATGCATGGCAGTTTTTAAGAGGTTTTATTCAGATTACTGCAACTGGAGATACACTGAGAACGTTTGTTAACACCTAAATATGTATGTATGATCTTCCTGACGCCCTTTGTGCCTTTCTGCTGCAGCACCTTCACTTAGAGCTATGCACCATTTTTCCCTCCCTACCCAAACCAGCAAAACTGGTTAATAATCAAACAAGAATTACCAAAACATCTCTTCTGCAACGGCTCCACAGCTCAGAAGGGGCAGCCCTGGCCATGGAAAATGCTTTACTCAGATCCAAAACTGTATTTCCCCATTTCACACACCAGTTTGAAGCTCACATAAATGTTACAAGAACATCATCATGTTTCATGATCAGACAGGCAGCAAAATCAAGAATGTCAAGTCTTTTTTTTTTTATCATGTTGCTGCACTGTCCCAACATAGGAAGCGAACAGATGGAGTTTTGTTTAAGTAAAACATCCTGTCATTGAATTTAAAAGCAAAATCTCTGGAGTTTTCAAGTGGACTGTGGTAATATTCCTACGCCTCAATAAAACCATAAATCTGACATGCTATCTCTCCATATCCTACTTTACATAAAGTCATAGAATCACAGAATCATTTAGGTTGGAAAGGACCTACAAGATCATCAAGTCCAACCATCATCCCTGCCCACTAGACCATGTTACAG
>JAVJGG010000074.1:45725021-45739131 GCA_035590195.1 Aviceda cuculoides | reverse complement strand
CATACCTGGGTCTCCCTCTGGGCCGATGCCCCCACTTGAGTAGCCTTCTCTAGCTCAGAAGAGGGAGAGGAGGGCTAACCCCTGCCCACACGAACTGCCTCGCAAACTGCCGCGCCACGCCCTGTTTGCCCGGCCCTGGTCGCCGCGCTCCTGGTGGCTGGCGCTCCTCGGGGCCGTTCAAATCTCCCTGGTTGCCCCTGGCAACGCCCCTGCCACGTCAGCCTCTCTCAGGGGCGGCGCCGGCTCTGGACGAGTCGGCCCGCTCTTCCCCGCTGCTCCTGGGCCTCGGGAGCCCCTCAGTTCGCCTCAATCTAGCGCTTAGCCGCCTACTCCCCGTCGCCTCTGCTGGCCTCGCCGCTGACTGAATGGGATGGGATGTATATGGGGAAGGGTAACCACGAGAATGCACCAGCAGACTGCTAGCACTTCATTTTAAAACAACAACAAAAAGGCTTCTCAGCATGAAAGACAAAAGAACATTGGCTGTAGAAAGTATCCCTGACTTTTGCATCGGGGATGTGACAAGATGTATGTGTGAGGGAAAAGGGGAGTTGTGAGGATCCAATGATAATTCGAGAAATCTGCAGCAAGTGACAAACGCATAGACAAGTCTATACTGAATATGGGAGCATGCAGGTGCCAGGTGAGCCTGTACTTTTCCCCTCAGAAGGGCATACTATTTGTAAAATATGTATGTTTATGCAGATAAGAAATAAAGAATCATGTTTAGTGGTTTATGTCAGTGGAATGACACATCCCATGACTTTTGCTTGGAGAAAAACTGAGAGAACTGGGTTTTGATGTGCACAGAACTGAAGTGATTTACACCATTATTTAAAAGCATGTAAGTAAAAGTCTGCCAACTTAGAGTCTTTTCTTAAAGCTATCACTCAGCATTTTACATTAACATGGTACTTCAATCATTTTGAAGGACATGAACTTAATTTTGCCTGATTGCTGCCTGTCAAGGAAATTCATGGACTTGTTACTTTTACATTTTCTGAAGACAGCCATAAGCTAGACGTATTAATTGCTTTTACTTACAGGTAAGTGCAACACCCATCTCATACTTTATTATCCTGTAAATGCTTTTCTCAGTCGAAAGCATGGAAGTTACAAGTGAGTTAATGTTTCATGAATTCATTCAGTTGTCTATTCTACTTATACTTGGAAGCAAGAGCCAGCTTTCTAGGGCTTCTACAACAGTGACAAGAAAACCTGTATACAGCATTTCATAGAAGTGTAATGGGCCTTTCAATGCTGGGAGATATAAGCCCTCCACAAAGACTTTTAGTAACAAGCCAGACAGAATGCTATTACGTCTTCTCTGCCAACGTGATCAGACAAAATACTAGGTCAGAAACCCTACACAGGGAAGCATGGAACACCAATAGCACCAAAAAAGGGACCCATTTCTTGGAAGGAAATTGGGAAAATGGAGAAGAAAAAAAGAAAAAAAAAAAGGCAAATAGTTTGTAGACTCCAGAAGACAAAAGGCAATGACGGAAAGCATTTTAAGAATGACCATGCTGATATATTCAGGGAAAGAATTTGGTCAAAATACCACACATTTCATTGTTTACAATTAGGCAACATTTTTGCTCTTGTTAACTTAAGAAATCTAAAATTAGAAGGCACAGAAAACGAGCAATAAGAGGGACATTTCCTTTTTTTACCTTTTTAACCACCCCTGTCACCCCCCAAAGTCCCTGCTGGCATAATTTAGATTTATTACACTTGTGGGTAAAACTTGTCCATTGACAACTGACCTGATATGATTAATATTAAAGCAGTAGCTCATGAAGTTTTCCAGAATACAATCTTGATCTTTTATTTGCAAACACACTAAAGAGCCCATACATTGTCCAGACATGGATACCCTCTTGCACCTAACAAATGCAAACACAAAACACAGCTCAGGCTTCTATTTCAATACAACTATAGTTGTAACAGTTATTTTCTCCAGGAGGATAACAAGGTCTTTGAGACTATACCCACTACTTATTTTTGCTTTATTTTCAAAGATCCTCTTCAGCAGACTGAATATTTTCACACTAGCTCCCTCCTCTTTCCACCCCAGAACCTACTATTGTCTAATTGTGCCAAATAGGGGTACCCATTTTTGTTACAACTGTTCAAAAATACAAAGGTAAGCATTGGCATTTATATTAGTAGACCCACAATATGAAGGCTTGCTTAACATCTCTATACTGATAGAGGATATCTGATATATACTGATATACCTGGAGGAAGAGACAGAACACACTCTTATTCATGAGGTTTGCACATAACCAACTGGGGAAGGGAAGCAGTCAACACTCAAGAGCAGGGCTGCCACCAGGAGGGACCCAGACAGTCTGGAGGAATGGGTTAAAAGCAGCCTCATGGAATATAATCAGGAAAAATGCAAAATGCCAAGCCCTGTCCCAGCAAGGCAGAGCCCTGCAGCCATGAGGCTGGGGGCTGGGAAATGGCCCTGGGGAGTTGGCCTGGGAAAACGGCGAGCTGAGCAAGGGCCACCTATGCGCCTGGGCAGCAACAAGGGCCAGCAGTGCCTACAGTCTTATGAGCAGGTCACAGCCCTGAAAGCCAGAAGAGGGCAGGGACTGTACCCTCTGCTGGGTGCTGGTCAGACCCTGTCTGGGTACTGCCTCCGATTTGGGTCCCCAACACAGAAACACCACCAACGAAATGGGGGGTGAGAGGAGGCCAATGAGACTGTGGGGCTGGAGCCCTTGCCATGCAAGGAGAGGCTGCACGACCAGGGCTGGTTCATCTGGGAGGAGGGATGGCTTTGGGGGTATCCAAGAGCATGCCTGGGACTGATGGGAGGGAATGGAGGAGATGCAGTCAGGCTCTTCACAGTGGTGTGTGGCAGGAGGGCCACAGGCAGCAGCACAAGCTGACAAATGAAAGGCTCAAGCTGGAGATAAGGAGAAGCCTTTTCCCATGATGATGGCCCAGCAGTGGAGCCAGGGCCCAGGGAGGTTGGGCCAGCTTCAGCCAGGGGAGGTTTCACACTCAAGCAAGGAGGGGTGAAGTCCTGAGCAGCCTGGTCTGACCCCATGGCTGAGCCACACATGGTCCCTGCCACCATGAATGATTCTGCCATTGTGTGAAACACAGCAGAACAGTTTCCACTAATGGACAAAGTGTAAAGGTAAAGGTTTGGCCCCCTCTGTCCTCCAAATGGGCAAAATTCCTTTGGGCTTTTTCATATCAATTATTTCTACCAACACGTAAAGAAATATTGGTAAATTTTCTAGTTCAGACTGTGTAACATATAATATATAAATTTAAGTAGGTTTATTTATACTTACAGTTTCTAACTTGTTCTACCTTATAACTAGAACCATTTCTCTTTAAGTGAGAGACATTTTATTTTTTTATTACTTCCTCCCATCACACTAGCCCTCCTGTACTTCATCTCTGGAAAGTCAAGCAAGCAATGCTTCATGTGTAAGGTCCAAGTTCTGCTTTTGCAGAAATGAACACAAATTGCTTGGTTGTGAAGACATAGCTAGTCATGTAGGCACATGCTCCTTTGCTCACCCATTGCACTTAAAGACAACAAGCACTGAGCTCTTATACAAAGTTAATCACAAAAACACTTCACTTAGTTTCACTGTCAGGTCAACCTTTATTATACTAATCATGCACCAGCAATAAGCAGCAACATCTTTATTGTGATGGCTTTTGACATGGGTGCAGGACTCACCCCTCCTGCCTTTAGCAGCTTTCTTCTGAATTCCTCTGTCGGGTTGTTGAATGTGAGCTTTTCACAGCGGAGGTGATTTACAGGTGGGTGGCCTTCAAGGTGCAGGAATAAGTCATAGTCAAATCGAACTTTCTTAGGTTCTTCCTGAGGGTTGAAAATAACCAGACAGAAACATCTAGCACCAAAACTAACTAAGTTGAAAACAAGGGCTACATAAAGACTGTCAATTAAAATGAAAATTATGTAATTTTTAACCATTCCCTGTGTTCTCAGATACATGATGGAATTTACCAAGCCTCAGCCGAGCTACAGTAAATCAAAGAAGCTCCTATTAGCCCATGAAAACATGGTAAAATGCATGAACCCCATGAACTTCAAGTTGTCCTGACAAGGCTTAATTGAAAGTGTTATGTCATGTTTGGCACAGGCTACAGACACACATAGACAAGTATCATGATTCAGCTGACACAAGGTAACTCAGTCACCAACTCAATCACATTCTGAGCCCTAGGTAGTACTGAAGACACCGCAGTAAGTTTTGAATGCAAATTCCTCCACTGAAGCCAAACACTATTGTTTTCTTCACAAAGTTGTTGAAAGGGGTAAGAATGAAACTACTGCAGCCAACTGTATTTATCTCTTATATATGGAGTCTGCTCATTTATTAATGAAGCTTCATTGCCTTGCACGAGTGCAGCCAGCTAGATTTCAAGTGTTCCACCATAGCTTCCAAGTGATTAAAATTCTCTGCCAGTGCAGTGAAAAAATGAAACTGAATGTTCCCTGTACCAATATGGAGAGAGAAGAAACAGGAAAGGCAAATTTCTCTTGGAAGCATTTTTTCAAGGACTTTATCTCAATGGCTAACAACTATAGCCTGCTGCTGCTGAATTTGGGACAGAGGTTTGTTTCCTATTTCCCTAATTCTTTAAAGCTTAGAATATTTCCTATCAGGGTGAAATGCCTATTAGATTTTCTAGCAATTTCTACCCAAGAAAGCCTCAGCTGAAAAAGGACACTAGTGGCATTGAATAGACTTCAATTTATAACACCAGAGAAAAGATACTAATTATGATTTGTGTTATATATTTACACAGTCCCTCCTAGAAATTGTATATGTTAGGTGCTCTTTTAAGGCAGTATTAAGTAGCCCTTTCTCCAAAGGTCCTGATGCAACAGAAGCCACCAAACCCATGTCAGTCTTAAGGCAGTACAGAAGTAAAAGGCCAAATTCAGGAAAAGCTTTAGTAAAAAGGGAACCATGAGGGAAGAGGAGGAAGAGATACAGCAAAATCTTAGCACATATCCAACACTACATGTAATCCAAAATGTGTGCTCTGTTCAGTGACAGATGCTTAAAAAAATCACATTAAAAAATGTTTAGTTTTGATTTAGGATTCCAAAGATGTGAAAAACAGAAAGCATAGAAGTGTCAGCTATTCTAAAAGTAAAATCAGAGGTTTCAAAACACAGCCAAGGAACATCCTTATTGTCCGACGTCTAGACTTGGAGCAGAGACAACAGAAGGGGACCTGAAATAAAAGGCCTGCAGTAGTCTGTTTCTGAGGACAGAATAGAGTAGTTCCCTTGGATGAACTATTTTCTTGACAGACCATTTTCAAAGGCAACCATGGATGAAGATATTTCTTATTGATAGAAATATTAGCACATGCTTTCTTGTGGAAAAAAAAAAAAAGGAAGTGTTTTACTCCCTGGTCTGCTTAGAAAACTGTGATCTTGCTACAGGCTAACAGTTGGTACCAGCAACTTTGCCATAAAAGCAAAATTATAAGAATTTATAAATGGGAGTCTGAAAAGAATTCTGTGGAAAGTTAGATGAACACCACCAGTGATTTAAAAGCAGACTTTTACTACACAAAGGACTCCCAGTACCACTGCCATTATTTCTAATTGGTGTGACAGTAAAGGCAGAAATACTGCAGTTTATGAGACTTATCCTAAATGGACTGCATTTTCCAGAGTAAAAGTCTTTTGACCTAAAAGCATTTTTTCAAAGACTTAGTCTCAATGGCTAACAACTATAGCCTGCTGCTGCTGAATTTGGGAGGGGGGTTTAGTTTGTCATTTCCTTAATTCTTTAAAGCTTAGAATATTTTCTGCTGGGGTGAAATGCCTGTTAGATTTTTCCACCAATTTCTGCTTAGTCCTGGGAACAGGCGCTCTTTAATTCTCCATGGTCCAGGTGGCTTCCTGTACCCATGCCTCCTCTACACATTAGGGTACTTTCTGAACCAGAAATTGAAAAGTTGTCTACCTTGAATAAGTGATGATGATCTGTCTCCTCTTCCTCCTTCTGTCTATCTCCTCTTTTTCTGTACTGGAATACCTGCGAAGTGACTTAGGGGAGGAAGAGTAGCTGAGCCAGGAGAAAGCAGTAATTTGCCTCAGGAATGCCAGCTCAATTTTTGTGCCACTTTTCCTTTGTATTGTACTGACCCCAGGGAAGGGCATGCTGCTGCAGCTGCGTGAAGAGCTAGCGGACTCACAGTCCAACTGCTGATTGTTGTATTCCATGACACCAAAATAGGGGTGAGGGATGTTTGCAAACTTCCTAATTCCACATGCTGCTTGAGGGTGAGGTGAGTTGTAATCACTGCTGCCCTCTTGATCTCAGTCTAAGCCACAACTCCTGCTGGAGAACTCCTGAGACTTGCAGGTCTCCACAGTCAAAGGCAGCCAAAAGTCTGAGTGGAAAACAAAAAAACAAATGTCGGGCAGGAAGCTTTCTGTAGAGATGCTTCGATGATGGTCTCACTGTCTTCTGACTTTGTCTGCCCAGTTTTGGGATGAGCTCTTAACAGAGGAGTTACAGAGAATGGGCTGCTTTTCATTAGATTGCCTGAATGAATCAAAACTGCTTCCCTAAGGGAGACAGAGCTAAAAAGCATACCAAAAAAAGCCAGTCAACTCACTGCAGTGGCTCTGTTTCCTTTTCTGACAGCAAACAGGGTAGACTAAACACTGCTCTTCACAGATTGATACAGGGAACATTTCATAATTACCTGTTCGAAACCTACAACTTAGAAGGTACCTGAGCAGAATTATCCACACCTCACACCTGGACAGAGCTTTCTGTGAAAGACAAAAGAGTACTGGAATATCTACCTGAAAGCATACACAGCTAACAAAGTTGTACTCTAACACACATTTTAAGTGAAGAGTGTACCAGCAAAAGTCTTTTACTATGCATTTCTATTTTCTTTTGATTTTAGTTTTTCACCAAGCATTCAACACATTGAAGATGTAACACTGACTTGATTAAAATAACTACGTTAAACTACGTCTTGGTAATAAAAACCAAACACATAGGTATCTTAGAAGTGCATACAAAGTATAATAGCAGCTTCACGGAGGCACACGACATACAAAAAGGAACCTAAAATACTGCAGTTATTAAGGTACTGTACCTTAAACCTTGCAAGCTTTTTGCTCTTTAATTCCACACCCAAATCCAATTCTTTTTATCTGAATGACTTACTAGTAATATAGATCCTGTTACGTACGTTAACGGAAATCTCTGTATTTGCTACATAGGAGACCCACAGTAAGTGCAGCATTTACTTAGATTCAGAGTTTGAGATACCGCAATAATGGAAGCTTTGTAGAATGCCACTGGGTTTGTTTTTAAACTGTGCTCCCTCATGATGTTGAGTCAAGTAGAATCAATGTTCACAGGCAGTCTAAAATAATTCTTTTTTAAACTGAGGATGCAGGATTAAAAAAAAAAACAAACCAAACTGTTTTGAAAGATCAAAACCTGAACAAATTAAAACTCTCTGCCATACTAACACAGAACAATGAGTTTGTTATGAAATAAACATAATCAAGATTGGTTTCCTTTCTTAAAGTTTAAGTGGCTCTTGAACTTCCTTGACTGTTATTTAAAGTCTGTCCACTTTTGAGTAGGGTTAGTAATTCTTCCGAATAATTACATTCAACTTCTTTATTTTATCAGGTAATCCTAATTTCAGGGAGTTATATAGTAAATACAGTTATGCATTTCTAAAAGTTACAGTGACTTTGAATTGAGGAACAGCACTGACAAAGATAGCTTTAAACCTTATTTTTAACTGAGTTTATAAATGAAACTGTAAATCTTTAAAAAAAAACTGTCTTCCACATGGTTGGGGTTTTTTTGTTTGTTAGGTTTTTTTAGGGGAAAGTATGTGATTCCATACCTTGTTTTTGAAATAAACCTCAATTGGTAAAATGAAACCAGCATACCCAGATTCTTCAACTTTGTAAGGTGGATCCTTGCACACTGAAACAAAGAGAAAAACATGTATTTAACACAAAAAAGGACTGTTTTAAATGTACAAGCAAAACATACGTGCAAGTAGTCTGCGACAATAGTTCCATGGGAGCACCATTCATTACAAAACTGCACACACACAGTAGGACATATCTGTGCCCAACTCAACACTAATTTTGCAAGGAAATCATTCCTGCCCATATACAACATGTAGTTTAAGGAAAGCAAATTTTAGGTTGGTTTTTTTTTTTTTTTATTTTTCAATCCTGTCAGACTGCTAAATCAGAACCACCAGGGACTTCAACACCAGGTGGACCAACTGAGTACCCACAAGGGCTACATAAGCACTGCAGACAAGGCTTGTTCTCATAAGAAATATATAGGATTCCACCCTGAGAAAGTTAAACTTGTAGAGGGCAGAAGAACTGGTAGAATTCATGTATTCATAACCTAACACTAATAAAATCCTAATGCTAATAAATGTAATTTAAAATAAAGTAATTAAATAAGAACTAATGCTAATAAAATTGAAATCTGTATTACTGGGGGACGAAGGAACACAACACAACATTCCAGTACATAGTGGAGACCCTCAGGATGGTTAACTATTGTATTATGTTAAAACAGCATCCACATTTACCCTGCAGGATTCAGACTGCTTCAACACGACAGTGAGTATTACTAGCCCAAATATACAATCTCTTCCTTCAAGTTTTCAGTTTAATTCAAGGGCTTTTTGTTACATGAATTCTCCATAATATTGAACATGAGCTCTCTGAAGAAAGTGGCACTAGCCTGTCAACTCCAGACAGTGACAAAAAGCAGGTTGTTACAGAACCTGGAACAGAAGCCACCTCTTTCTTCTCCTGTTTAGCTGTGTGACAACCTCATTACAGAATTCGTGCCCATATAACACAAAGGTAGGCTGAGCTTGAGAAACGATGCATGTCCTGCAGCTTCAGCTCAGATGCTGCCAAATGCTGCGTTGATATGTATGACAACTCATATATGCACTACCATCTCAATTACATCACAGCACAGTGACAGTTTCTCTACTGTAGACTGACAGAATGATGCAAGTCATATACAAAGGGTTGACTTCTTCAGAAACATTTATTCAAGCTCTATAAATCTTGCTGACTGAAAAGAAAATTCAAACTCCCAGATGGATCATCATTTGCAAAGACGTATGCTCTTTTCAGAATTGCCTGGTACCTGCTCACTGCACTGTATCAGGTGCAAATTAAACTATACTTTATGAAAAGCATGTCTTGCAATCAACTCAGCAGGGCCTGAATACAAAAATTATTCTTTTTAGCAAGCACCACAGACGGGCATTTACCACTCTCTAGCATCCGGAAAACATGACAAGGCTCATTAGACACATCCAGTAATATAATGGCTGCTACATTCTCTATAGTATGATCACTATGCCAGCTTTCTGAGGACATGCAAACATGGTTAAACCCCAAGCAGATGAACACAGTAGAATTTTCTCCTACTATCTTGCCATTGTCCTCCTGCTCTGCTAGCACCAAACCCACACAGGGACTTCAAGAATGAGGAAGATTGCAAGTCCCTGCTCATGTGCTGCAGGTGGCTATCCCTACCCAGTTCACTTTGTGCAAACAATGGAAAGAGAAAAGGATGACAAACTCAGAGCAAGAATAATATCTTCTCCAGACAAACTCTTCTGCAACACTGTCCTCTTGCAGCTACAGAATTTGGTTTGTTTTTCTTGGCAGGTAAAAAGAGGACCTATAGTTTATAAAGTGGGATTTTAAAGATTTTGAAGAAAAGTGTTATGATGATAGGTCAAACATAAGAGGTGGTTTCAGACGTACAAAGCTTTTAAGTTGGAAACCGAGCGTTTTGCGCTAGAACCTCCCAGAAGTAGCATTTCACCTTATAATGGCATGTCTTCCCTTAAGAGAGCTTACCAGTATTTGAAAAATGTAAATGTAATAGTCTTAGTTAAGCGCAGTGACAGGTTACAGTAATACATACTTCAGTCAATGAAAAAGGAGCCTTCCTGCTCCTCCTCTGCCTTCAGAAGACAACTTGAGGAGAAAGCCTTCCCAGTGTTATTTCAATGGCCATGCAGGGTTCAGAAGACTGAAATCCACTTATATAAAAACATGGAAAGATTATAGAGCAGATATTTATCCAGATGGAAACATAGAAACTCTAGAAACTGTAATAATACATTAACTGTTACAGAGATTTCAGGCTCCATTATGTGACAAGTCACAAACCACCTTCCCCCCCCGCCCCCAATAAGTATCATGTCAACTTCTTCCTGACCACTTAATTGGTGCAGAAAACACTGTCAGCATAAATATTTTTCATTCTCTCCCTCAAATCTCTCTTCTCTCAGATTTACACGGCTGTTAGCCATGCTGAATAGTACCTTGTCAGAGTTTCACATTACAGCTCTGAAAACAAAGTCTGTTACACTTGCAAGCTTTGTTGAAACTTAGGTGATGCGTTACAAAATCACAAGGAGAGTACTTTGGGTGCCTTCCCAAACTGAAAGATGGGCTTTTAACAGAAAGAAAATTCTACAAACTTGTGAATTAAATCTTCCGGGGGGTGGGGTGGGGGGGGTGGGGGGGGAAGGACAAGTGACTGAGCAAAGGTCCATGCTGTTTCATACATGTAGACTGCAACTGAAATGAAAGCTATTACAATTTTCTCACCTTTCTTGTGGAAGCTACTACATGTACTGGCAGAATCAACATCTCTGCATGCTCTGAACCAGCACTCACTGGCATAAGCTCTTTTTGTTTTGCTGAACTGTCACAAGTAGTAACCAGGGCTGCAATGACACATGTGATTTAGCGAAACCAACAGGCAACCATCCTAGCAAGGTCTGTTGAGTGGAGAAGAGAGAAGTGGCAAGAGTTAGGTGAACCACAGAAAAGGTAGAGAGAAAAAAATGTAACAGGAGAGGGAAAAAAACCTAAAGTGGAGAAGAAAGAGAAACAAAAGCAAATTCCAAGCATAGATCAACAGAGCAAAAGCAACAAGAGAAACTAGGAAGGAGTGATTTTGAAGAAGGAAGCATCTGGAAACCCTAACAGGCTTCTCAAAGCTTGTTAAAAAAAGCTATGCTAGACCAAGTAGATAAACAGAAAACACTACCCTTCTACAGACAAACAAATAATTTCCTCCTCATCCAGAGGAACAGAGCCATTTCCCCAATGACTTCTCTCCTCTGAAGTAGCATCTACAAATGCATTTCAAGCACCAGATAAACAAAGCCTCTTGCACAACGTTATCCTTAAGATTAATGCTTTTGGTCAGGTTTTTTTTTCTTATGGAAACAGCTTGTATGATCACAATGTGTTTCCTCCCTCCTTTCTATATCTTTTGACCAGGTCATCCAACTTCAAGACAATCTCTATGACAATTAAGGCCCTACAGATTCCTGCAGATCCAGTTAAAAATTAGTGCCTGCACTGAGAAAGCAGTTCCAGAGAACCTCTTCACTGACATGCAGGAGCTGCAGCCAGCAGCATATTACACAGGGTCTCTTCTCATGAGAAATTCAGGGCCAGGAAAAGAGAAGTATACAGAAAAACAAAACTATGCAGATTTCTTTAGACCCACTGGCCACAGAATAAGCTGGTGTTTTTGTTGCCTGTATAAGGCAAGATAAGGAATTTATGATACTATACTGTTATCATCGCTTTATCAGAAAGCAGGATCATTTATCTTCTTCCAGAAATGAAAGCCTAAGATTGACCTTCGGTATTTCCAAATGCATTTGCCAAACACAGATAGATCAGACCCCTAAGGCAGTTTTAGGTGCAATTTTGAAATAAAAATAAGGAGTTTATGCAACACAATTACACAGCTGATGTCCATTCCTTCTGTTCATCACATTTCATTGTACTTTGGGGTGAACATTGCTGTAACAAGTAGTAACATTGGTATTTTGGAGGCCACAGAAGGGAACTTAGATCTAACTGTAGCAAAGGCTGTTCAAATACTGCACAGGAGCTTGAACTTACATGAAACTAAAAGACTACACAAGCTGTTAAATGAGGGAGGGAAAAGGGGAAAGTGTAGAAGCTAAAGGAAGAAGGCTCAGGTCCTAAGACAAGAAGTAGTTCTCATAGGTGGAATGCCATTCTTTCATAATATGGGGGAAGCATACACATGTACACACATGTGCAACTGCACAGGTACTGACTTCCAGTACTGTACACACCTCAGGTGCTCCCCTACAGTATACTGTCACTTAAAATTCCCTTGACAGAGAACTATTTAGGCACTCAGCTGCAATCCTAGCCATATTACAAACACTCCACAAACAACAAGGAATAGTCAGAAGCTCATTTTGACCAGCCTTCCCATACATGCAAGTGCAGTAATTTGCAGCTGATAAAAATTATTGAAATGCTCCTCAAACAAAACATGCCTTCCAGAAACCAAAAGCAAGATATCAACGTGCATCTTCAAATGAAAGCTCAGAAACTACGTTATCATTACTAACACATGATTTTATTAACAAGGAGTTCTTCTCCGTAAGATCTCAGTATCTGTTTTGGTAAAATTGCACATTATACTCATTTTACATATAAGAAAGAGATGCAAGTGCTCAATTCTCATTCAATACACCCTACAACTAAATTCTTTTATAATGCCAGCATAATGAGTGACCCAAGATCACAGCAAGCCAGGACAGGAATTTATGAGTTGAGGATTATCTGTCCCCTATTTGTCAGGGAGATATGCCTTCTCTACAGCTTATACAAATGGCTTAAATTATTTATCTCAAATGTTCTGCTTCTTTATTCCACAAGTGAAGCACTGCTTTTTCTTTTGTTGTGTTCACACATGCACTCCCATGTGTTGCACCAGACATTAACTGACACCTAAGGAACCAATGCAAATCAAGTCATGATGATGCATTTTAGTAACTGAGGCCTTTGGAGATAACAAAATTCTAGTAAGAGCTATATTTTTTACAAACTGTAACATGAGATTCATTTGCCACTCCAACACTGTTAAGCACTTCATTGAAAATAGATTTTTCCTTTATTAAAAATGCAGTCAGAATGAGTAAGGAAAGGCTGAAGTTCCTTTTAGGCAGTTGCTGACAATGTCAGGATGATGTAGAATAATGACTGTAACAATTCACACATATTTTGTGCACCCTGCAGGATACACCAACTGTGTGCTTAGAGGAAGTGAAGCCTTCTGATAGTTCTCTGGTTTAATAATAACTTTTTTATATTGGTATTTTATAGATTCTTGCCTATAATTATTCATATTGGTCACTCTTCGACCAATTTTTCCCCTCTATTGATCGCTGTTTTCATTAAACAAAGTCTCATAACAAAGGGGTGGCATTCACTTTCAGAGGAAGTTAGAAGAGGATACTTGGAGTCTATATGAAAAGAGCCAGGAAGAAAATGGGTCCATTATGGCCTGCCTTCAGGCACACCTCAGCCATTTATACCAACAAATTGCTCGGCAGGTCCAAACAAAAGCTAGCAAAAATTACTAAGTTGAGGATGGGTTAAACAGTACCTCCTACACTAGGAATAAGGAGTTCCCATTTGCTTAACACCTTATGCCGACAAGTATTTCATGAGACACATACAACCCTGAAGTGAAAGCACAGAGAGCACTAGGAGAGAACTAAGACTGAGCTTTCAGCACTGCATTTACAATCGTACTAAGTTCCCTGTCCCACATACTGAATGCCCAGATTCCCACCACTTCTAACAGCTAGATAGGATAGCAAGATAAAGCTTATAACCCCTTAAATAAAGTGAACCCTAACTAATTTTTGGAGTGGTATATTCCATATTAATGTCTGCTCCCTGACCATTGGATAGCTTCTTCATTGAGATCAAACTAATACAGAAGACAGGAGGGCAGGGAAGCGGGGACAAAAACCTCCATCATGCCCAACAACACTTTCCAAACCCAGGTCTTACTGGAATACTTAACTCAGCACAGGCCTTTAAGCATTGCTTAAAGACCAGCAGAGAGAGTAGTAAACACCCACGCACTCACAATCAAATTTCTTATTACTCCAAACAAAAGACTAACAAAGATAAGGTTTTGGGAGGGGTTTTTTGGGGTTTTGGGGGGATGGCGGG